>VHKM01000300.1:1200000-1540000 GCA_007210695.1 Neogobius melanostomus | reverse complement strand
CTAATTTACACAATGATGTGGTGCTTTATTATTGCACTAGTTCAATGTATCTCTCACACTGAGGCAATGACATCTTTTTCATTTTATTTTCTCTTCACCATATGCACGGAATGGAGCACCAACTTAAACATGTCACACTGACAATTACTAAACTACTACTAGACAACTAAAGTAAAACCAAACAAATAAAAACATTTACCCCCAGTATTGCCAAATATTGAAGGCATTTTCAGAGGGATTTGATCTAAACAGTTGTATTGTCAATTTATTGTTGGAATTGAAATTGACGTTTCTTTCAAACAGTTGGTGTGAGGCCGGGGTTGAGGGTTGGAAGCACAGGGGGGCAGGGAAGGGAGAGAGTTCAGCTTCCTGATAGCCTGGTGGATAAAACTGCTCTTCAGTTTTATCAGGTTTTGTTGTTGATATGTCATTCCTAGCCTAATTTACTAAGCAGGTTTGGTCATATATATTTTGTTGTTGTAGAAACTATATTTAAAGAAGCTCTAAGTAAGTTCTCAAAAATCCCCTCTGAAAAAACAAAAAACAAAAACAATCTTTAACCAACAAAATAAACCTATAATCAAAAATAAGCGTGATTCATTATTTACACACCCTTTTGGATTTTTTTTTGTGCCATTTCTCAAAGAATATGAATGAAAACACAAACATGTTTTTTTTCACTCATGGTCTGTAAACTTATTGGCACAAATGAAGCCTAGGCGTTAATTCAGCCTGGTAGACAAACCCCAGCGTCATCAACCTCCAGCCAACGATCGATCCTGAGGGGGCCACACCTCCACCTCAGCCATCAGCTTAAGAGCCGCACCTCTGTAGCAGCCAATCATCGCCCTCGGTCCCGCTTTTAAGCCCCAGCAATCATGGTCCGTTCGCTTCCCAGCTGCGCTGCGACCCACCTCCACCCCATCTCCGCCTCTTCGTCCACGGCTTCTACCTGCTGCATCAGTCACGGGTCTCCATACCACCACCAGTGTCCAGGCTCCGGGGGAAGACATCCCTAACTCCAAGCTGTTCATCTACACTGACTATACATCGATGTCTACCGCCGGGGTCTGATCGCCAAAACTAATACTCATGTCATTAAATCTCCCTAATCGCTGCTTTTGTCTGTGTGAGTCTATCCAGGTTGAACTGTATGTTCAGCAAATAAAGGACATTTTGTAAATATTTATGTTCATGCAGGAAATGTGAGAGTATTGAAAAATAAACTCTTTAGTGTGTGGACTTTTAGTGTGTGGACACTTGACTAAAATCAAAAATGAAAACGGGTTTCGAAATGTTGCATACTTTGACTAGCGGGCTCTGTTTCATCTTTCAGCATTTCGTAATGCACTCTGACTGTACATCACCGGTGTACATCAAATGCGAACCCATCTTTTTTTTAAGCTGATTTTGGCAGTCCACCACGAGCTCACGGCCACTGTATATTGCGCTCACAAGTGAGGAGATGTCAGAAACTATTCGGGAGATGGATCAATTACCTGACCAATTCTTAACCTTTCTGAGAAGTAACTCCAGGTCAGTATCAAGTTCACAGATGTGGAGGAAAATGCCATCAGACAGTTAGTGCAGACGGGGAAAAGGGCAGAATATGAGGCGCCGGAGATAGATAGATAGATAGATAGATACTGTAGAGATAGATAGATAGATAGATACTGTAGATAGATAGATACTGTAGATAGATAGATAGATAGATACTATAGATATACTATAGATAGATAGATACTGTAGATATTATAGATAGATATTATAGATAGATACTATAGATATATACTATAAATAGATAGATAGATACTGTAGATCAGCCATTCCCAAAGTCCAGAACATCGCGGCCCCCTTGTCAATCCGAAATTCTCTCGGGGCCCCCCAATAGAAAATAATGTATCCTATTCATTGGAATTTTCTTATTGTTTTACAGCTAAAATGATAAAAAGCAACATCTAGCAATGAGTGGAGTTTAACTGGTTTCAAGTAATACATTTTAGCGAATAAATGTATTTTTCCTTTTAAAATATATATTTTTTCAATGTGCTTGTTTTCTAGACAAGGTTTTTGGGGCCCCCCTATAGTGTCTCCAAGGCCCCCCAGGGGGCCCCGGACCCCACTTTGGGAACCACTGCTGTAGATAGATAGATAGATAGATAGATAGATACTGTAGATAGATACTGTAGATAGATAGATAGATAGAGACTGTAGATAGATAGATACTATAGATATACTATAGATAGATAGATACTGTAGATACTGTAGATATTATAGATAGATACTATAGATAGATAGATACTGTAGATAGATAGATATATACTGTAGATATTATAGCTAGATACTATAGATAGATAGATAGATAGATAGAAAGATGGATAGATAGATAAATAGATAGATACTGTAGATAGATAGATAGATAGATACTGTAGATAGATACTGTAGATAGATACTATAGATAGATAGATAGATAGATAGATAGCTTTTTCTATCTATCTATCTATCTATCTATAGTATCTATCTACAGTATCTATCTATCTATCTATCTATCTATCTACAGTATCTATCTATCTATCTATCTACAGTATCTATCTATCTATCTATCTACAGTATCTATCTATCTATCTATCTACAGTATCTATCTATTTATCTATCTATCCATCTTTCTATCTATCTAATGCGCTTGGGTGGTTAGCATAGCGCCTTTATTTACCATCCCGATGGTCTGCAGGATGCTCCAGAATCAATTATTTCTTGGGGTTTCACAGCTGATTGAACTGTATCATGCTTACATCTACATTCCATTCCAAAAACCTACCAGAAATCTTTAAAAAAAAACTAAAATAAAATTGATCCTCTGTCCTCCTCAATCTGTAGTCATTGTCTTGTATGTATTTCACACTAGAAATCCATTCGTTTGCAGTTACAGTTCAACCAACACACCACATTTTTCCCTAAATGTAATTTTCCTGGATGATAGATTTCAGATGGCAAAGAGACACTACACCTCGTTGGGCCCGCGGCCTATCCGCCACAGGATACACTGGTTTGCATTACCATCGGGGACGTTAGTATTAGCTTTTAAATTCATCTTCTTTATCTTTGCGTCAAATTACGAGGCCGTTTTCTGAGGATGCCATTCATCACAGTGACTGGCCAATCTCTTCAGTAGACTCAATATTTCTTTAAAAGCCGTGCCACTGGGGAGCATTTCCATTACCCCCTTTGCATCTTCCCTTTTCATTTTCCGCCCCTTTCCGAAGCATCGTGATTAAAAAACCGAGACATGTCTGATTAATTATAAATGCTCTTTCATCTCCTCTTGCAGGTGGTGTCACAAACAATGATTGTTTGTTTTTTCCCTCTTTCTTTTCTTGCTTCTCTACTTTCATCTTGGATTCGTCTTTCACGCTATATGCAAATAGCTGGCCACACTCGAAAGCGGTACAACAAACACGCGGCATTTAATTAGGAGCTCATTACTGAAGCACTTTTATGATGTTATTTTTACCACTTTGACCCTCTAAGTGTTTCATCAAGACGCTAAAACCAAATTAGCTGGATTTGGCTGCGACAGCATAATTCAGGGATTAAAGCAGTGTGAAGACAATAGAATGGCCCACAGGGAATAGGAACCTCATTGGTTATTTAATATTTGTTGCGGGTGTTGTGGTTACGTCAAACATAGGGCTAGTTTCAAATGAATAAAAGCAGGCCAAGTTGCTTTTTGCCACCCAGGCTCACGACTTGCAAACTCCAAAGGGATGATGGGAAACGAAAATCAAAGTGCCATGATTGCATCTGAATTCTCTGAATCAGAAACGTGTCGCCCTGATGTTCAGCTGTCTCCTCCCGTTCTCTTTTCTCATCACAGCAATCTACTTTTAATCGGCAAAAAAGTGCAAAAGTGGCAAGGATGTTGTCCAACATAAACATTTACATAGGTTGTTTGAGGTTTATTATCCATTTAAATCCTAAGATGTAATCTGCCACTGGAGCAGTCTATTCTTTGCTCTGATGATGCCGGTGGTGTGTGGGAGAATCAGAAATGCGTTCACAAACTTTTAAAACATTTTTATCCACACAGTCTCTCTAACAAACACGAGACTAATGGCCTTAGTGATACGGTGCTTGATCTGTGGCAGCCTCTCTGTTCTCGGTGCCGTGATGTGTCTGCCTTTCACCGCCCGCTGCCACAAGCGCCTGGTCTACATGACAATCTAGACGAGATGCACTTCATCTCTTTAACACACCCAATAACAACAACGTGGGTAAAATGTCTCACCCAAGGATACAACCACAGCATGTGCTTGGACAAGATTCAAACCCGCAAAACCCATTTCTATTTGTTTTTTTTTACCATGGCCAAGTAAATGCTTTTAACGTATTAAGCTCACATGAAATAGTTGTAATGCAAATAATAATAATGCATTTGTTTTATATAGCACTTTTCTGGACACTCAAAGACGCTTTACATTGTATTATTCATTCACTCCATTCTCGGTGGTGGTAAGCTACTATTGTAGCCACAGCTGCTTTGGGGTAGACTGAGGGAAACCAGGCGACCAGTCTGTGCTATCGGCCCCACCGACCACCACCAATCACTCACTGACACATTAGATTCACCCAGGCTTCCTGGTGTTCCCAAACGGTGTCCATAAAGTTATTTTATAAACGGGTGTGCATGCTGCAGAGGTCATGCATGCGACTGACACGGTTCCTTATGTAGCATTATCATTGTGGTTTCGTAACCAGAATTACTCCTTCTTGGGGAATGTATACAGTACATGAGTTTCTGTCATGTAATGTCTTTATGTAAATGCTATCTTGTAAATGGTCATTTCAGCCATGATCAGAAACTGCAGGTGTATATAATCTTTTGTTGTTGTTGCTGTTTCATTGTTTTTTTCCTTTGTTTGTTCTACTATATTCCTTGTGAAATGAGAAATTTTTGTTGTATTGATTTTGGTGGTGGGCACTTATAAGCTCTTGCTTCAGCCCACTCCTCTTGAGCAGAATGTTTACTGCTCAAATAAACTAATAAACTAAACTAAACTAACGGTCTCCCATCCAAGTACCAACCAGGCCCTTCTCTGCTTAGCTTCCGAGATCTGACGGGATCGGGCATAGCAAAGGCGGTATGACCTGTGTTTGTGAATGTCAGTCAACTCTGTTTGTTAATACCTGCCCAAAGTCCATGTAGTTGCTGGCGAAAAGCTCCTAGTCCTACCCCTGAAAGTACAATGCAGATTTATCAATGCAGATAGTATTCTTTGCCATGTTCCTGACCAAAATGTATTCAACATCAATAGTAAGCGACACTTTATTATGCCTGCCACTGCATAATAATAGTTCCACATGAATGCTCTCCACGTCTTTGTTTGGCTGACTTTATTCAAGAACATCTGTTGTCATACAGCTTTACAAAACCGTTGGTTAACCTGGTTTAGTTCTGTCTGGGACCTTCATTTTAACCCAAGAATAACTGTACAAGCGACAGTTTCTGACATAATACAGCTCACGGCTCAGTCACTCACATTTGCTTTTTCTCTTCCTTCTTTATTTATTTGTCTCACATTGTCACAAGCTGTAAATTTGCATCCATTTGAGCCGAAAATATCCCACCCTCTGTCTTGATGTACTGAGACACGGGCACCGTATAATGTTGGCCTGTCCTTTTCATGTCTGCAGATTCAAACAGGAAAATCTATATTCACAATTACTCTCGACAAAACAAAGCACTCTCCTGCCACGCTCTATTTTGACATTTTCATCTCCTGACATCGGCACAGTAAACATTAAACATTTGCTCTGCGCTCCCCTCCCTTCCCTTTCTCACTTCAGTTCACGTTAGCGTCTCTGAGTCCATTCATGCTTGTAGACTGTCAGCCATTTCATCAGGGTGATTATCTTACCGCCACACGCTGAAATATTTATAAGAACAAACCGCGAATTGGCCACAGGTACCTGCACGCAAACTCATGTATCCGGTTACAGGAGAGGAGGAAAGTCGCTACTTCAGAGTACATGTTGGGTTAGTACTAGTTTTTCATTTAGGAATATCCGGAATATCATTTAGGCGCACCAGGACATGGTAAATGGTAAACGATCTCAACCTATATAGCGCTTTTCCACCTACATTAGGCACTCAAAGCGCTTTACAGCAAGGATCCACTCACCCATTCACACTCTCATTCATACACCAGTGTACGCAGACACTGGAGGCAAGGAGGGTGAAGTGTCTTGCCCAAGGACACAACGACAATGTGCACCTTCAGGAAGCGGGATTCGAACCCCCCCACCTTCCGACCAGGACATCGTTTAGGCGCACTGGGACATCATTTAGGCACATCGGGATATCATTTAGGTGCATCGGGATATCATTTATGCGCATCGGGATATCATTTATGAGCATCGGGATATCATTTAGGTGCACCGTGGTATCATTTAGGCGGATAGGGATATCATTTAGACGCACCAGGATATCATTTAGGTGCATCGGGATATCATTTATGCGCATCGGGATATCATTTATGAGCATCGGGATATCATTTAGGTGCACCGTGGTATCATTTAGGCGGATAGGGATATCATTTAGACGCACCAGGATATCATTTAGGTGCATCGGGATATCATTTATGCGCATCGGGATATCATTTATGAGCATCGGGATATCATTTAGGTGCACCGTGGTATCATTTAGGCGGATAGGGATATCATTTAGGCGCACCGGGATATCATTTAGGCGCACCAGGATATCATTTAGGCGCATCGGGATATAATTTAGGTGCACCGTGGTATCATTTAGGCACACCAGGATATCATTTAGGCACATCGGGATATCATTTAGGCGCACCAGGATATCATTTAGGCACATCGGGATATCATTTAGGCACATCGGGATATCATTTAGGCACACCAGGATATCATTTAGGCACATCGGGATATCATTTAGGCACACCAGGATATCATTTAGGCACATCGGGATATCATTTAGACGCACCAGGATATCATTTAGGGCACCGGGATATCATTTAGGCACATCGCGATATCATTTAGGCGCACCAGTATATCATTTAGGCGCACCAGGATATCATTTAGGCGCACCAGGATATCATTTAGCGCATCGGGATATCATTTAGGCACATCGGGATATCATTTAGCGCACCAGGATATCATTTAGGCACCGGATATCATTTAGGCACATCGGGATATCATTTAGGCACATCAGGATATCATTTAGGCACATCGGGATATCATTTAGGCACATCAGGATATCTTAGGCACATCGGGATATCATTTAGGCACCAGGATATCATTTAGGCACATCGGGATATCATTTAGACGCACCAGGATATCATTTAGGTGCACCGGGATATCATTTAGGCGCACCAGGATATCATTTAGGCACATCGGGATATCATTTAGGCGCACCAAGATATCATTTAGGCACATCGGGATATCATTTAGGCGCACCAGGATATCATTTAGGCACATCAGGATATCATTTAGGCGCACCAGATATCATTTAGGCACATCGGATATCATTTAGGCACATCGGATATCATTTAGGCACATCGGGATATCATTTAGGCGCACCAGGATATCATTTAGGTGCACCAGGATATCATTTAGGCACATCGGGATATCATTTAGGCGCACCAAGATATCATTTAGGCACATCGGGATATCATTTAGGCACATCGGGATATCATTTAGGCGCACCAGGATATCATTTAGGTGCACCAGGATATCATTTAGGCACATCGGATATCATTTAGACATCGGGATTCATTTAGGTGCACCGGATATCATTTAGGCACATCGGGATATCATTTAGGCACATCGGGACATCATTTAGGCGCACCAGGATATCATTTAGGCACATCGGGATATCATTTAGGCACATCGGGATATCATTTAGGCACACCAGGATATCATTTAGGCGCACCAGGATATCATTTAGGCACACCAGGATATCATTTAGGCACACCTAAATTATATCCTGATTTGATTTAGGTGCACCAGTTTAGAAATGCCATCAAAACATGTTAAATGCAAATACTTCAACGATACATTCACCACCTATGCTGTATTTTACATAATATATGATTATGTAAATCTTTTGACCATAAACTTCATTAGAAAAGGATATAGGCCTGCCATATATATTTTAGGCTCTTTATCTACCATTGCCACTGATGCAAATAGAATATTGTTATAACAATCATCCCATCCTCGAACCCCCTCGAATGGGTTTGAGCATCTGAACGATCCTGGAAGCTATGCTGTCGGGGGCTTCCATGGCAAACAGGTCCTAGTTGGTCAAAGAGCGGTTCAGAAGCCCCTTATAAGAGATCAACAGGCCCGACAAAAACAGTAGAAGCCATAAGGGGCTGGTGCAATGCGAATTGGGCAGCTCAAACCGTTGCCCCCACGACCCAGCAATGGACAAGTGGAATAAGATGGATATAACAATCATTGGTGCAACCATTCTGTAGCCCTGCAGTGTTTATAGTATATGATTTATTTATGACCAAGCTTTCACAGTAAAGCAATTGTGTAAAGCAATTGTGTAATTACTTTACAATGCTTTATTTTATTTCAATTGATTGCCATTTTGCTATTAGTTAATTTGTCTTGCTCTTTTTACATCTATGCCAATAATAGATTGGCCAGTAGCTTTGAGGGAGAACCAATTACGTTGGACTCTTTAAAGCCTCGGATAGGGTGGAATACAAACCTCTCGACATAACTATCGCCGCCTTTGTTACTCTGGACAACTTCCTGAGTGTCCAATTTCCTGTCAACCGCACCGTGATAATCTTGTGTATACTTGTCGTCTCCTCTCTCCTTTCCCTTTCAATTTCCCTGTACTACCTGTGCCGGTCTGAATGACTTCCTGTGTATGAGTGATTTACACTTAGCCCCAGTGTTTGGCCCGGTTATCAGCCTCTCGATCCATCTTGTGCACACGCATCAGCGAAGCAACAAAACATCATAATCTGATACCATAAGAGGTCCAAGGTCTGACATCTCGATTTATTAAAAAATGAAAAAGAACGGGGGTAAAGCCAGCTGAAAGATAATGGCCGTATTTGGACCGCAGAATGAGCCATCAAAGGGCGAGATTGAAGTTGGGCAGCGGTGGTCAGGTAGTTTTTCATCTGATCTATGTACATGCGCTGACGTTAATTGCAGCCATCACTTACTGCCGAAGCTTCCCACTTGGCAACGAAACTGCAGTGTTTTCATCCAATTCATCGTACAGAATGGCCAGTACACTTTTCTTTTTTTCTTTTTGTTGGAGCTACATAAAAGTAAAGCCCGGAGTTCAATGTGAGCAGCTGAACAGTGCCCTTCCATCAAAACTGGTAGACTGCCCTCAATACGTTGGTGTTTGAAGGACAGTTTACAAATCTTTTGTAGGTTTTTTTCTTTTTCTTTTTTTTTTTTGGATAAATCAAAATTTGACCATTCTATTCAAAAGTTCTTCGGCCGTCATCTGCACCAGGTTGTTTTAGTGTCATAGACATTTCGCCTCCTACCAGAAGAGGCTTCGTCAACACTAACCGATACTAACAGAGTCTGAATTTATGCCAAAACCTCTTCAATTCTCTCCCTTCCACCTTTATTTGTCAGAAAACTTTGACAAGCATAAGAAGTTAGTCTGATGATCATTTTTTTTGTACAGGCCTTTCTGAAAGTTTTGCGAGTAGCTTTGTCTCATCGGCTGTCAAATTCAGTTACCGGCAAATCGGAGATCCCCGGGTCCACATTCACTCAAACGTCTGTGAAAAATAAGCTTTTACAACGCATCATTTCAACAATATTCCACCCTTGTACACTTGGAACTGAAAGGCAGCAGATCTCGAGTTTTAAAAGGCAGGACTTTTTTTTTTTAACTCTTCAAAAATTCATTACTACTCCCTCCCGCTTTTTATTCATATTATTCCATTTTGCCTTGCCATGTCTTCTGGCTGGTTCTAATAGTCTAATAGCCCTCTTTCGCCGTTTAGTTGTCGTGGAGACAGAAGTCATCCCTCTCTCCGAGGATTTTCTAAAAGCAGCCTGTGAGCAACATGACGAATGTGTTGCTTGCTGTTGCCTGTCACTGTGGTGGACATACTATGCAGTCTACAGACCTTGTGAAAAAGACCTGGCCAAAGTACATTTTATAATTAATGACTTAAATGACCTTCATTTATCTTCACCGTGTTCGCCTCAATATATTCTGAGGAGCACCTTCTACTGTAATTCGGGAGGAAGACTCAAAAGAGCAGGTGTCTGTATTACAATTGCTTGGCTTTATTTCTCTCTTAGTTTGTTGTCTGATACAAGCATTGGAGCTTTATTTTTGAAAGGCCTGACACTTTGATTCAATCCTTAAACTTTGATCTTTTTCCGTCGGGATGGTGGGAGAAGATATAGGATACAATACGGTTGTGTAAAGATTGATTCCATATGCAACATGTATAATGTCTTGAATAACATTTACTTGAACTGACAGCCATTATTAGATTAAAGCTGTTAATAAATTGCTATTCTATTGCCCTCGCTTGAACTGAAAGCCTTAACCTTTGCGTAGTGTATATTGGATCGCAGTTCGAAAACAGCGTGATTGATATGACCATACCGCATGCTGCCTTCCATTGTGGACACAAACTTTTAAAGAGTTTTTCGAAAATGATCCGGCCAAGGCAAAAGGAAAGAGCAAAGCGCCCCGAGTCGGCGGGACGCCTGTGACATCAGAGGATCCCTGGTCACCCCTCCCGTCGGGGCATGTGTTTCTCCTCTCATCTCTCGCTCGCCCCAAAGGCCTTTGGAGTTCAGGCCTTTTCAACTGGCACCGTCATTGAGCTGTTGACCTATAAAACACACCGCCTGTCAACATCTGCTTGAAAGACACCCCGAGCGTGCGCAGTGATGGGATTTACATTCTATTAATGATCCGGAAAAAGGGAACGCCGAGTTAAGGGATGAAGGGGGTCGGCCTGTGGAACGTGTGAGAAGGATGTTTCAAATGTTAATGCACCATTTCGGGAGCAAAGGCTTCCAAATGGACCGAGGAACGGAAAGTTTTTTGAGGTCCAAGGAGTTTACAGTTCTTAAAAAGATTTGTATAAGCACAGAACAAACTCTGTTATTTGAAACCCAGAAGCCCTTTATGTTCTTAAATCTGAGGGGTTAAGGGAATCGCCACTTTCACTGAGTAAAACAAGTCCTGGTTATCTGTTCAAACCTTGCTCCCATCATTTTTGCTAACAATTGTTTGAGCGAGACACCTAACTCTGACTTGCCATGTTCGCACAAGGCTGGGTGAATGTGTTTGTGCCGCGAGAAGAGAGAATCATTTATTGATGTGAAGTTCAATGACACCACAGACCCTTTTTATTCAAGGGCTTTCAGTAAAGCTGTTTCCAGACAAGACGAAGCTACATGGTTTGTGGCAAAACATCAGCTGCAAGTCAACACAAAATCCACCTGGTTCCGATTATTAGGCTTACAGCTATCATTGTTTGGAAATGCTCTTGCGTTTTCCCCATAAACCTTTGCACACTGCTTCAAGGTTGAACAAACTCAGCCTTTCTGAGCTTAATCCTTTACACTACATCATTTATCCTTTTGTATATTTCATAACTCTATACATATATAAGCAGACAGGTTCACCCACTCGGGGTCGAGCGAGCGAAATTACACTGGAGCGTGCTATATGCTTGTTCTAACATGTCATAAATCATAGTCCGCACCTGGCTGACATTGTGCTGAAAGGGGACACGGGATTCGGGAGGTGTCATCCGGCAATTTGAGAGCAGACAGTCCCAGAGTATGAGGTATGTGCAGTGTCCCCATGGGCGCAGACAGGCTGACAGCTGCAGTTTGCATCACTCGGACTCCTGTCTCGTATTCACTTTGGTATTCTTCACACACAGACTTTTGTCCATAAATTCACTACCATTGTATAATGCCAAGCCTATCAATAATTTAAATACAAAGTTACTCTTTGCTTTTAGCGTTAAATATGGTTCTGACAACAGTCCTTGGTTTTGTTCTGGTTTAGTCTATGCTGAGTAAAAATGCTTGGAATCCATAGGTACTCTGAATATTTGGAAAGCCAATACGATGGGATTCCTTCAATGTCGGCATTGTTCTTCGGGTTAAATTCTACTCTAAAATTACACTCTTATCACGAGGCTTTACAAAACAAAAACAGCTCATCAAACTTTGACTAATCCCGTTGTCAGTTCTGCATGTGCACACTTATTGTCGCCATCCGTCAGTACAAGAAAATTTAGTCACAATTCTGCATTTCTTTTCCATGCCAATCCAAATATCACCACATTAATGTTCCCCCACGGCTGTTGTTTTTCTCTTATGTCATCGTGTCAACATTAGCGTGATGCAGTGTAGTACGCACTTTCTGCTTCCATTCTGATTCGCATTGCTGTATAATTCATGGCTTGTTGAATGGTGTACGATTTGAGAGCTGAGTGTGTTTTGGTATTGACAGCACAGACGTGCTGAGTGATAGGTGTGAACATGTACATAGTGGCACGTTTGGTGTGTTAATTGCTACGGTCACCGATGGCTGTGAAAAATGGTGTTGTAGTAGCAAAGGTAATTCTTTGAAAACATATTGAGATGGGCTATTTTGCATGGGCAATCCTCATTGAATTTGAAAACTCAGAATCTCAGCATCATGGCACGTGATAGTGTGTAGGATACTTACAGAAATAACACACTCAATATGTACATCCTCAAGACATATGAACAGTAATAAGTTATCTGTCTCAGTAGAATAAGTCTTGTAGAATATGGGTGAAATGCGATTGACCCCCTGTCCTTCATTTTTAATACCTGTTTCAACATCCAATCTCATTTGCAAACATTTTTACACCTCAGCCGTTGATCGTGTGTTTTGTTGTTTGTGATCTCTTTTGGCACTGGCTTTATACCTGGAGAAACTAACACTCTCTCTCTCTCTCTGAGCTGTGACCACTGGAGCAACTCTTTCTGGCATTCTGCTCCAGCAACACGTCCATTTTTCACCTGACTCCCCAAAATTACCTCATTTCCTGCTGGTCCAGATTTCTCCTCTTCCCAATGACCCAACCGCTGTGACCCAGGTCGCCAAAACCATAAAACTCCCTGCCCTGCCCCGCACACAACCTCGCTTTCAACTCTGTGTTTGGCCTCCTTTGCTCTTTTTGCCCAGATTCCTTCTCTATAGTTCGGTTGTTGGCAGCAGCGTGATGAATGGCCTTCACTAGGCGAAGGTTTTTAGGAGGGGTCACGCCTCACTTTCAAAGGTTTCTGGAAGGTTTTTCACAGATGAATTGAGAGGAGATTTAAGGCAACAAGAAATACTACGCGGTGGTGTTTCAGTGTGACAGTGTGTAACTTTATAGTGATGTACAATAGCCTTGAAATGCTTAAAATGTGCTCTCTGGAAGTTATATTTTACAGTGGCTGACAGTACTTAAATATGAGAGTGAAAATGCTTCTAGTGCATATCAATAATTCAACAAGTCCTTTGTAGTACGTTGCTCAGGATTATACCTCTTCAAGGAAAGGAAGATTATGGCACAATGGCATTGTGATTAGCACACTTGTCACAGTAATAAGATCAGTGGTTCCAGTTGGGGATCTTTTATATGTCAATATCTGTCTACTGGTACCTCGCTTCATGGAGCTTTGTGAGAACTGGTTAAGTCCTGGAGTCTTAGTTCTTCTCCTCTACTGATATGTGGTGTTTACATTTATTCACAGCATTTTGGATATAAAGATTGACAGCATAATCATAACATGGGACTAATACATGACACCTTCTATCTTGCTTTTGTCCAAAGTTGTGAGATTTGGCTAGGGTGTGTGTTCTACACTAAAAAGGCACCTATAGCGCAGTAGCCCGGTGCCACTACATCCTTATTCCTCCTGACAGGTTATAATTGCAGAACAGAAATGCCAGAACAAAATGAGTTGCAGCTTGTTAGAATCGTTGAGCGCACATGGGACTCACTCATGCCAATATCTCCCGTCATCTAAACCTTGTGTGGTTTGAAAGTGTGTTTTATAATAAAAAAGTTACCTGGCACTTTCTTACGCCGTCCTTTTTCCTCCTTCCCTTGCCCCATTCTTCCCGTGTTGTCTGCTGTCACTAAAAATCGACTGGGGACCGCTGTGCTTTCTGGATACACACTGGTATACTGCTGCCGGAGTGTGCTGCTCACTAAGTATTTGTTTTGGGCTGTCAAGGTTGTCTCCCGAGAACCTGCTTGGCTTCTGTTGAATATTTATCACTTATTTTAATGCTGCTCCCCCTTGGAGAGTTGGACTGCTTCTAATGCCTCCCGCACTTGTGTATTCCCTCACATATACTGACATTTCCTTGTTGCCCTTGCTTTTTTGGGGGGGGGTTTATTTTTGTCGCGTTGTCCCGTCTCTCATAGGTGTGTTATCCAGCCGAACTTTCAGTCAACCCCAGATGTCTTACTGAAGCTAGTTGCATCACAGGCGGCCAATGGAATTCCCCAAACTGCGGTGTTTAAAAAGGCACTATACCTGTCTTTCTTGTGCAGACTGGAGGCTTTTCTTGTGGCAGACTGACGCGTTACAAAAAGCTGAAGGGAATGCTTGTTTGTGGTAGTTTGAAACACTGCATTTTCATAGGAAAACGAGTCCCCAGTGCTTATTTCCCCTGCCCCTCACCAGAGCTATTTATTCCTCTCGCTCAGACACCAGCCTAAATAGGTGGAAGAGCGTTGCAAACTAGTAAAACAACTCGGTTTTAAGTGAGATTTGTCGCTTTTTCACGCTATAAAAGATACAGTAGATGTGTCCAACTAGTTGTCACCACGGGTCGGATGATTGGAGTACAAATATTACTCAGCAATAAAGCAATACCCAGATTTGATTCGCATAGTAAGTTGAAGTAACATTAATTTCACTCTTCAAATAGAGAACCTGGGCTAAACTTGGGCAGGCACAGGGAGAACGTTCAACTTGCAGGCCTCACATTATCAGGGAATCAAAACAGAGACCTAACTTTTGCCCCCAGAGGCCACAAGCAGGTGCGTTTCTTTTTATGTTTTACTCATTCCGTGAAAGTAAATACTACGCAGATAGAAAAAAGACAAAGGGAGAGAGGGACATTGTACATTATGCCACCACCCAAATATACAATGGAGATATTTTTTCAGCTCAAACTTGGCTGTGAATACTGCTAAGGTGGTGCTAGCCCACCGTTAGCTTTGCCCGTTAGCCTGTTAGCTTCTTCTGATGGTGATAAACCAAATAACAATGTTTTGCAAAATGTTTGCAACAAAACAAAAGCTGTAGATAGAATACAGTCAGGCTGCCATGTCATAAACCTTGAAATTTGAGCCAAAAGTGATTTTGTAGACAACAGAGAGCAGTGAGGGAGATGTTTTCCATTAGTGTGTATTGGGGCTGTCGGGTCGGAGGCAGGGAAAGTTGCTAAGTGTGGTTTTCTGTTCAGAGACACCCCAATCATCCCATTAACACTTGTATTAACAAGGGACTACGAAAATGATTTATTAAAGCAGTACTAAGTAACTCTTGCACCTAGAGGCCATATGCGCAACTGCAGGTGCCTTAGCAAGTTACGATTTTTTAACTTATTAAATGTCTTGGAGAGTAAATACTACACTGACAGAAAAGGTGAAGGGAAAGAGGGGTGTTGTACATCCAGTTATACAATGGGAATATTTTTTTCACTCAAACTTAGCTGTAAATACTGTTTAAAGTGGCGCTAGCCCGCAGTTAGCTTTGCCCGTTAGCCTGTTAGCTTCTTCTCCGTGATTCTATTAGTGTGTATTGCTTGCTCCGCCCCAGTGGCAGTCAAGTTGCAAGCATGGTTTTCTGGCCAGAGACACCAGGGGGAGATGAAAGACCCCCCCAATCGTCCCATTAACACTTGTATTACCCCCCACGGAAAGGATTTATTAAGGTAAACACGTTACTTAGTACTGCTTTAAGATAAAATAAGTTACTTAGTTCTGCTTTAAATGAATGTGTGTGTATGGAATCTTGTTTGTTGTTTGGTTTGCCCTCTGTTGGCAGCACTGGAAATTACAGTACATACAGGCCATCATGTTAGCTAATGTAATAAACATATTAAAGGTGCAGCAGTTTGATTATAGAGCAGGTCCGATGATTTAAGGGCTTTAAAAGATTGGGAGGGCGCATCCTCTGACGCAACGAAATCCAATAAATGTTTCAGCGGTAAATAAAGAAAAGATCAAAGTGGACAGGGTTACTTTTCAGATTACAATGTTTCTAAAATCCAGTTGTTTTGTTTTAAACATACTTTTCCAGGTATGTTTTTGTTTTTACATTGTTAGAAGCACAAAAAGTCGACGGTGTGTCTCCTTAAAAATCAGTTTATCCTTTCAACAGTTGTATTATGTTTGCCTTTCTTCCTCCCCCTGCCAACATGTGTCGTGGACAGCGGCGATGGGCAGTTTTGTAGGTAGTCTTGTTGTGAGATAGACAGAACAATAAAAACACCGCAACAATGGCTCTTTGTGATGGCTCGCTTTGTTATTGCAACCCCACATTACACTCGCACAGATATTGCTTTTACTGCGCTCTCCAAATCCCACTCACTGGTCACTCTATGTCATCTCCGCTGCTCTCTTCTGCAGATCAAAGTCATGCACAAATCCAACAAGAGAGGCAAAAATTCTGAAATATAATAAAATATTCAAGTTGCATCAGGGTGCCTGTATAAAAGTGTGGAGTTGAAGGTGTTTTCCTGTCAGTCTGCCATAAATGTGTCGAGAACAGGGACTTCAAGGAGTTATGTGGTTATGACAGTAATATACTTAACATCATTGGGTGTTTACTTTGTTGGTACTACTGCTGTGAAAATAGTGGTATGACTAGTAAAATGTAGAAGTAGTAGCAGTAGCAATCGAAATTAAATATTTACATATATCTACCTTTAGTGTCATAAGGCTTCCGTTATCTTCCAATTCAAATTACTACAAGAGATGAATGAGCATGGTCTTTTGGAAGTTCCCTCTAGTCACTCTGAGTCACCCTGGTCTGGACAGCCGCCCCGATGGCAGTAGCTCGTGGAAGTGGTCGAGGCCAGGCCTGTCTAATTCAGGCTTATTTGTCCAACTCATCCACCAGATGTGTTGTGGGCGGAGCGCCGTTTTAGCACAGTGACCAGAACGAACTGCTGATTTGCAAATGCTCTGACCCAGTTGTTTAGTCATTACTGTGTGGGCAATGTGGCCATCCAAAACACGTAGTCCCTCTTGAAAACAAAACGGGAAAAAAACAAAAACAAATGAGTCTCACACACCACACAGTTTGAAATGGGTAGACTGGGATTGGGATTCCCTAATGTGAGCGCCATAAGGGTAATCGACAGAGGGTGCACCCATTTACAATAGAGCAGGGCAGAAGTGGAACATAACCTCAATTTGGACCCAGGCGCTCTGTTTGAGAACCACTATTCATTTGCCATTGTCATAATGGTGTTTAGGACGACACCATTTTTCTTCATAGGCCCGGACACTGTCTATCTTCTAGACCAGGGGTACGGGGACCCCTAGGGGAAAAGCAGCAGGGGAAAAGGCTATATTTATGCTGTAAATATATAGTTTTGGGAGTATTTCAGATTTATTTTGAACACAACATTGTCTTTTTTTAGTCCACCGTAACTGAGCACATTTTTTCCAGTTCAGCTTTACCCAAATCTAAAAGCTTCTTGACTTTGAGCTCATGCCAATAGGCCAGTGTAACGCCTCATTTGAAAGCTAAGACCTACAAAACTGATCTCAGATTTTCCTTGTGTTGTCAATTTCTCGTTGTATTTTTAGTTTTTTTGGTCATGTTTTGGTTGTTTTTTTTGTCACTTGCTTGGTTGCATTTTCATCACTTTTTGTTGCGTTCTTTTGCTGCATTTTCATCCTCATTTACGTCTCGTTTTTGACGCTATTTCGGTGCTTTTGTTCAAGAAGCTTTCAGATTTTTTATTATTTTTGCCCGTACGGAAATTTGTCCTCTGCATTTGACCCATCCTTCGATGCAGCTGGGGCAGTGCCACGCCCGGGGATTTGGATAAAGTTGACCTGGAGAAAATTATGCTCGGTTAAGGCGGGTGTTAAAAGGTTTAAGTGACTACTTAAACTGCTACAAATCTTAAGGGATGGGGTACACTGTGTGCCACTAAAGGAGCCAAGGGGTCCACAAGACAAAAAAGGTTGGGAAAAACTGTTCTAGACCCTGCCCCACTATACTTGTGAACCATTCTCTCATCTCTATCTGGTCCTGTTTACAAGGACATGCCAAAGTCACCTCCACCTTCTGAGGAGACTGAGGTCCTTCGGAGTGAGCAGGCCTCTGCTCTCCACTACGCTACCGGGCAGCACAGAGCGGGACAAGAACAGACTGAACAAGCTGGTCAGGAGGGCCAGCTCCGTCCTGGGCTGCCCCCTGGACTGTGGAGGTGGTGAGGGACAGAAGGGTATTAGCCAAGCTCACCTCCATCACGGACAAAACCTTCCACCCACTGCACGGGACTGTAGAGGAGCTGAGCAGCTCTTTCAGTGGAAGACTGAGGCACCCTCACTGCTGTCAGACTGTACAACAAGACTGTAAAGTAACATGTGCAATAACCTCTTTGCAGAACACATGCAATAATCCCTGTATTCACATCACTTACCTGCGTCACTTTATCAACCACTTGCACTATGATGTAAACCTGCACTGCTAATACTGACTATAACTTTTCTTGTTATAGTCTGTTTACTTTATTATTATTTACTGTTTACACTTGTTGTCCCTTGGTAGTCATTGTATATAAGATATCACTATTTACTATTTAATTGCTGTTGTTTATTTCACATTTCCTGCCTATTTGCACACCCTGAGTGTTTCTAAGAATTGAATGTAACAAATAAATGTCTCCATTGTGAGATCCATAAAGGCTATCTTATCTTATCTTATCTTATCTTATGCCACTCCTCATTTCAAATTATGCAGCTACTATAGGCTAATGAACAGCTTCAACGGCCTGAGCTAAAAGATAAAAGACACCCCCTGATCACTCACCCTCAGCTTGGGAGCGACTGATTTAAAATAAACTGTTATTTTTATCCTTCCATTGAGATTTAGCCTGATGGCAACTTGTTCAATACCATGCTCATTCATAGAACTGAGGGGCACATCAGAGTCACTGAAATCAACTGTTGCTGCTGTTGCTGTTGGTGGATCCCGCTCTGGGACCCACCAACCTTCCAGTTATCGGGCAACCACTCGACATGCTCTGCTACTGTCGCTCCACACAGTTAATATTAAAAAAAGAGAGAAAAAAAAACGCACTCATCAAAACAGTATTACTTGTTTGAGCTATGTCTTAATAAGTAGCTGCCTGTCAATCTCTGATAGAAACACGAGTCCTTTCTGCACAGCCGCTAGCTCATTATTTTGGGGTAAGTTTGAAATGTGGACCTAAAACAGCATGTTAAAACATCCAGGGTCTTAAGGTCACAGACTGGTGCAAAATAATTGACTGTCTGATATCAGTTCAGACAGACATGTTTGGTTCAGTCTGGGTTTCCTCAAATAGGTGAGATTAAATTACACATAAGGATGGAATATTTCGTTAATATTATCGTCATAGTTCAATCAGCTGTAAAGAAGTTGGTATAAAGATATCCCTATGTACTATCTGACACCTTGCCTATAGTCTGAGATATTTAAAAAAAAAAGGTCAACTAAAGGGCAAAACCTTTTCCTGGGATGTTGAATTTTTCTGGTTTGATTGTAAAGGAAGACGTTTGAATTACGTTGTTGAATCAGGAGCTTGACTATGCCGACAAAAACTATATATTTTTTAATTCCCTTAACCATACAAGAATGCATGTAAGCAATATTGTGACTTCAAATGATTTCATTCTTTTCAGGCCACATATTACAACCAAACCTTTCTGATCCATACAAATATTCCTTCCTTTTCAACAACTGACCTATACGCCACATGATTTTCTATTTCCACAATATTAATTTGTTTATGCAGCATGGCCCTGTGTAGCCCACTGTGCATTCCCCTTTGATTCTCATTGGCTCTATTAGCAGCGCGGACGGTAGCGCCGTCCCTCCATCTTGAAGCCATTCTGTGAGGAAATGGCATAATTCCCTCATCTGGTTCCCATTACGTCCAGGCGCGCTGCTATTCCTGTGATGCCTGTACTCTGTAATTAAGGTCTTTGTGTCTCCAAGCCACAAGTCCTGCCTTTCTCTCTCTCTCTCTCTCTCTCTCTCCGTTGTCCTCTTTTCACTGTTTAACCCTTAACTATTTCTTCTGCAAGGGAGGCGTACAAAGAGCTGCATTGCTCTCATGCCTATGGGGACATTATGTGGAAGTCAAGGTCTCTCACATGGAGGGAGCTTAGCTGGTTGTTATTTAAAACATCTGACCCAAAATGAGTTGCTGGAATGGACTGACCGCGGGAGTAATGCAGTCAGCAATTGGAGAGGGGTTGAAAAGACAGCTCTGTACAATGACTTATTTCTTGTTTGAAGATTAATTGTATTTACGAGGTTAGCGGGACTTGTTTGTAGTTTTAAATCCCAGCATGCACATTTGAGTAAAGACCCAGATCTAGATTTAATGAGCCATTTCATGAGTGTTTGCCAGGCAGGCATGTGGCACCATATTGAGCTTTGTCGCTCATGCAAACAACTGTCAAACGCCAAAGGAAGTAGGTATTCACTCAACTGTCATAACTGTCTCACTCAGAACTGTCAGATGGGACACCAGGGATTACTACAACCACATGCTCCACAATAGTCAATTTAAAATGGAATCAAGAATTATTAGGCCTAAAGTGTTAACAAGTAATTAGTAGCTGTGATGGTACAATAATGGACAAACTATAATAATCAAGCGAGTGTGTCATTGACTGAAAAGTTGTTTGATCGTATTGTGCTGCACAAAATCCTACTGTTTAACCATGAAATTATAATCCTTTAGTGTTTAATATTTTGAATAGTCTGATAAGTCCATGAAAAGCTGTCGATGTGAGATGTAGAGTAGGTCAGCTAGAAATGACGAGGTACCTGTTGATAATACAGTGGATACAAAGGGCAAAGATCTTAGCAAAGGCAAACGGGCCCAATTAATTGAATACAAACAACTAAATGAAATTGACAGATAGCTTTCTCAGACACATGCTCTTCACATTATGCACCATTACACACACAGTGGTTAAACCCCATCCACCAGTCACTAATTAACTGCATGCAAAAGCAAAGCATATTGATTTCCCAATGACACTGACGGAGTCACAGCAGGAGTGTGTCTGTGTGTGCCTGTTACTGCTAGACTGTAAGCACTACTGATGTTGACATACTTCAAAAAATAAATGGCAGCAAAAAAAGTGTTTGTTTTGTTTTTTCTTAACATGAAAACGTCTGACACCATTACTGGCTTAAAGGAGGCATAACATGCAAAATCAATAACATACCTACATACATATTAGCTAAAAGTGAAAGCTTGCATTTACTGTCTATCATGTATTATTCTTAGAGCTTAAAGGGATACTTCGGGATTTTTGACATAGGGCCTCATTTCCTAGTTATCCAGAGTGTTGTTGATGTCTGGAGATATTTTTTTCTTAAATTCACGCAGTTCTTATATTTAAAGACTCTTGTTGCGCTAGCCCAGAGCAAGGCTAAAGCATTTCTATGGTAAACGCTAGCCCGCATTAAAAAACAGTCTGACCCACTCCACAGTGCACCTGAGGTAAATCACTTATAACGCCAGACTAACCATATAAATGTCTGTGTCGATAGGTTAATTTGAACCATTTTGCGTTTAAAATAACTTATATTTGAGCGGCATCAGCTTCGTGGCTGTAAGCTAACGCAGCGGCGGAGTGATCTGCGAGAAAATAGTCCCTCAAAATGCGGTAATTCATGTGATACAAGGTCAGTTTTATTTTAAAAAATTATTCTATTAGTCTGGTGTTATATGTGATTTACCTCAGGTGCACTGTGGAGTGGGTCACACTGTTTTTTAATGCGGGCTAGCGTTTACCATAGAACTGCTTTAGCCTTGCTCTAGGCTAGCGCAACTAGACTCTTCAAATATAAGAACTGCATGAATTTAAGAAAAAAATATCTCCAGACATCAACAACGCTCTGGATAACTAGGAAATGAGGCCCTATGTCAAAAATCCCGAAGTATCCCTTTAAAAATCCTGACCAGCCTATTCTCACTCCTTAATGTATTTTCCTTTCTTAGACATTTTGTTGTTGTCTTACCACGTAAAATGCCAAGGTCTTTTTTTTCATTCAAGACGGCGCATTATACACACACAAAAAAAAGTGCTTCACGACATAAAATGAGAACAATTTGAGTTCTTGCATCAACCCTATGAATAAGAAATAAAAGTGAACAATGCGTGTCTTCACAGAAACATGAAAAGGAAGCGCGTCAATCAACGGAGAACTGCAGAAGTATCTGTCTTGGGGTCAAAAGGTTACTCAAAGTCTGACCCATTTGTAAAGGGCACGGTGCACATTCCTTCATACCCAGCTTATTTGAGCTATCTGGAACTGCCAGCGCTCCATGCCCTTATTTGGATTGGTGTTGAGCAGGTTTAAACAGTGCGACGTGTGTCATGCCCGTAACATTTCACATTCACCAGCCGTTAGAGCGATGCCATCCGCTTTCCCCTCCACCCCAGGCTGTTCCGCTTTGGGATTTGAAGTGGTTTTTGGGACCGTAGGGGGGAGAGGAGTCTGGTCTGGGAGGTCTGGTCTGCAGGGCGGTCTAGAGGGGGACCTATTTTAACAGGATTCCATGACGTTAGCTCCTTATCATTCCTTGGCAGCAGACTGTTGTGAGAAACAGTACATGAGCACTTGGAAATGGGTGGCCTCTGTACCATTCATAGCTTCTCCTGGAGGTTTGAGTTTGACTTGTTACTTCACTTGAATGTACAGAAGCATGCAAAGCTTCTGTGTGTTTCCTGTTTTTTTACAGGATGATTTCTTGTCACAAACTGTTGCATCACTTAATAAAGTCACTGTATGCTAACAATGCAAAGCTAATGGATTAGTTGCGCACAATATTGACAGAAAGTAATTGAAAGTGCTTCAAATTAAAGCAGGATGAGCTGAAATTACATACAATTACAACAGGAAAAAACAAAGAATTAAACAGTTAAGAGTCAGTGGAAAATTGTATGCAAAGCGTATACATGTATACAACACTATTTGGAGCCTGTTAGCTATGTTCACATTAATGTATAAGTGAACTTGTCACAGCGTGGGAAAACATACAGACTCCACTGTGAAAGATTGGTCTGTCCATTCAACCTTGAAAAAATGGACCAAAATACTATCAAAAATGTAATCAGTTAATAATATATGAAAAGCTTTGACTGAAGCGCATTTCTCCTCTTGTTTACCTGTAGCTGCAGCCCTCTCATTCATGTGAGCGTAATCACTCACCTTCTCCAGGTCACAGCATATTGCATGCCATTACAGCGACAGAAGGACAACACACACATTAACCACAGATAGACTGATGGCCAAACATAAAGGAATACATACATTTACAAAGAAAAGACAATGGACAAGGGAACCAGATGCTGAGATTGCATGTGTACTTTGTGTGATAATGTAGCATCCGCAGTATCAGCTTAAACAGTGTTTGTAGTAGTTTATCGGTAGATGGTCGTCATAGAAATTGGCTACAGCATTAATTCATTATTTACCCATAAGTAAATGTATTCTAACTCGAGGTTGTAGCCTATTGTGCATGTTTTAGATCAGCGGTTCTCAACTGGGATGCCGTCAGGACCCACCTAATCAAAAATACAATTTCTTATATATCATGTAAAATACTGTATTTTCTCCGCAACGTATTGTTGAATAAACTTTTAAAGCTGAAACTATGACCGAAACAACTGTCGTTATTAATTATTATTCAAATGTTTCTATACTTTTATTGAAGAGGCATATTGAAAGATATGTACTTTAGAAAAGGCTTGCGACCATAGATATGAAATACAAGAGATAGCCGGTGTTCCATTCAGCCCTTTCCATAGTAATAATCCCGTGTGGTCTGTGAAATTAACATATGTAGCTGCCCAGTCTCCTCCATCATAGATTTAGGTTTCCACTTTTTAGTGCTGATGAGGCGTGAGCGCCCACCTCTCAGCATCTGTGCTGTCTAGACTTTACTGGACTCCAAAGAACAAATAATAACCCAATTTGAATTATATACTTAATTACATTATGTTATGATAAGGTCTCAGATCTATTTTTTCCCACCTAACTTTTTGTGCGAATGGACAAATGAAGGTCACATGTCGGCCCATTGAAGTAGCTATACAGTAAAAGCTTTTTTTTTTAATATATATATATATATTTATCACGTTAAGGACCTACAGTACATACCGCACTGCTCTAACCTAATACAAGTAGTGATGAAGACCTTTACCAATCAGTTCCACTCGCGACCCAGAACTGGAGACGCAAGAGTTTATAGAATGAAAAATTAATGACATCAAATATTAAATGAAGTCTGTGTGTGCGCACCAAGTACGTGCGGGCATGGAAATTGAAAAATCCAAATATTCCCTTTCATGTGGAAAGAGCCTGTAAAGACGAGGATTGTATAACATAATCAGATCTGTTATGTATATGAAGAAAAAGGCGCCACCGCTAGAGCAACGAGTTAACTGACATTATGAACTTATATATTATTCAGATGCAAAAGTCCTGTTTGCCTTTTGGCCTGTTTTTGAACTGGACCAGACTCCTCATCAATATGGTCCCAGGAATTTCTGTTTTTTTTTTTACACCAATGCAATCTGAATTTCCTCTGAGTAGCACCTTACCATTGTCATTTCCACTGTCGTACCAGTTTAGACATCTACAAACATGTTCTGGAATGTGATGTTGTGTTGTTTTAGCTGTTCATAACTTTCAAGTCTTCTCTCAGATATTAACCAGGAATTTTATCGCTTCACCAAAACCATTCAACCCCGTATACAAGTTCTAGCTGTGGCGATCTCACGAAAACTTTTGAGCGTTATAGGCTATGTCCCAAAGTTTGTCACGGCTTTTCGTCCGTCCCGACAGTGACACACTAACATCCTCATTAACTTTGACTATCAATAACGGAATCCATTTTTGTGCCCCCGGTTCACCTCCGATCTGCAGCGCAGTCATTACCCATGGTGCATTGTGTGGATGGATGAGCAGTGGGTGGAGTGTGTCCCTGGCTCGCATTTCTGAAGCCAGCGCGACCAAACGGCACTTCAGAGTTAGAAAAATCAATAGGCGTCTGGGAATATATAGAGCACATTTGCACACTGTCCAGCGCCGCTCCTGTCCTGGTTTCTCATAGTTTAAAAAGATGTTAGAGCAAAGGAAGAACACATTTATGTGGTCAAAGTTTGAATGTGTTTGTGTATATATAGCATAATACCAAAATAGAAAGTCTCTATTGACTGCCCCATTATTTTCAAAACAGGATCAGGCCAACCATTATGACAACCTCCAAAACATAACCCTGTAGCTGAATTTGGAAAAAAGATATCAGCCCTCCTCAAACTCTGAAATGCTAAAATGAGTGTTGTATTGTTTTGCAGATACTTTTTTTACCTGCTTGCAAATGTTTATGAATATGCACAGGATTAGTCTGTATATTATATTTTTATGAAACAAATGAGAATCAAGTAAATATGGCTAATCGTATTCATGGATGAAAAACATGTCGGCAGCTCAGACTAGATTGCCGTTGCGATGCAGCAATCTAGTCACAATTACAGCTGTAAATGTGACGTTTGCTCTAAACTTCCAGAAACCAGGTACAATGATGAATTCAAAGTGCAGCAGGCGCCTCTTTTCAGCTGTCATCGGCACCATTTTTGTTTGACCTGACATTTGAAAATGTGACAGGTATTTCAGAGAATTTCCAACAAATTACTGTCTCTGTCCCTCGCTTTTTTTTTTACTTCATAATTGTGTTGAGAAGTGTCAGGATTTTATTTTTCTGTGCGCAAGTAACCTCTGCCTGCACTCGAGTTTTCTTGTCAGTTTCTTTCATAGCAGACACCTTTTTTTTTTTTCTAACTTGTGTGCCCTGGCATGAAAGGTGGAACTGTGCTTGAGACTCCTACATCTACGCACATGTATTCATGTTCAAGCATATCCTGCTGCATTAGGAGGGTTCTCAGTGTAACATAACAAAGGTTTAGTTCTGTTGTAACATGTTTCAATATTCTGCAATGTGAGCGAAGTTACCATATTTAGTCCATTGTCCACTGTAGTGCTTTACGTGCAGTGGGAGTGGCCAGTCACCTCTAGTATAATTTGACTAAAAATAACCTTTGGGAACATAAAAACATAGTCCTAAGGTTTATTGGTCCTTTTTCCTCAAGAAAATACTGTAAGTATGAATATCGGGTGCAACGGGCATGTCCAAATATGGACAAATCTAATTAACTTTAGGTTTATGTGAACAGAGCGTATGATCAAATATGGTGCCTGTCTTTTTCCTGCTGTAATTTCACACATGTCACTACGTCCTCCAAACCCAACACATATATCATCACTTAGCACAATTATTCACCAATAAAATGTGTGATTTTCATCAACTTACCTTGGTTAGTTTTCAAGTTACGTAAACAATTGTACCGTGAATTTAGCCAGACTTGGGTTTTTTTTCAGACTTCAGAGAAAACAGGAAGTTTAGAGCGCAACAGGTCTCTGCTGATTGGTCAAATGCCACAGTAGTTGGATCTCTGATATAGGATGATCTCTTCTGATTGGCTGAGTGAGGACTACATGCTTTTTTACCTTACTGATGTGCATCAGGGAGGCCATATGTAAAGTGTGCGGAAATTAACAAAAGTAGTCACTTGCTCTATAAAGGGTAAGACGATTTCTTTTCTCTGTCAGTGTCAGCGAAGGAAGCCCTTTTCAATAAACAGCAAAAGACTTAGAAAATAAATTAACCCAAACATGTCAACTTTTCATGTCATTTATTTTCTTGCTCAACACCTCATCCTCGAGATGGTGTTTATTTCGGGTTGAACACGGTCACCATATTATCTTTTTTGCAATATTAGGTGAAGCTGTTCGCCATGTTTTGGTCCTGATTAGTTTAAAAGTTTAAATTAATGGAACATACTAAAAAGCTAAAATGCCGATGGTAAATGTCTCTCAATGCCCTTCAGCCCCTTTCACTCTGCACTTATCGTAATATACAAAACAGTTGTCAAATATTGCAATTTTTGTCTTATATTATGGAGCCCTATTCATAGTCTTGGTCAGTATCTAAATGTCAGCACATTTCTGACTTCGTAGCACGGCGCTAGTTGCCTCTGGCATTCCCTTTCTTCCCCTCCTGAGTTTTCACCTGCAGTGGCTTGTGCAAGTCTTTTGTCCATCTCCCTGCTTCCCGAGTCATGCCTGTCACTTCACCTGAGAACACCTTTACTTTCTATGGATTTGTTCCTCCCACGGGACGAGCCTTTTCATTACTTCCTCCAGCCGTCATATTCAGCCAGCAGGTTTATCCCGCCTCCCCTGGGCCGAGTAAATCTGGCAGTCGCACCATAGAACAGCGCTATAAAACGGACCCTAATCGCTCACGCTGATATAAGTGCTTCACCTTCAGGGAGCTATCCGCACTTCGGACAGACATGGGCGAGCAGTATATGAGGCTGCAACCAATAGGACGTTTGCAGTGTCATCGAGAGGCAATAGCCGTCTGCAGCCAGTGACCTTAGACCCGTTTCATGTCACACGTCTTGCTGCACTGATCCTGAACTTCAGATGAGCAAATAGATGTCTTAGTCCCTAACAAAAGGCTTTCCTGTTGGTACGCAGCATGTTGCAGACTCGACAGCAGCCTCTGTAGAGGGGAATGCACGTCCAGAATTGTTCCAAACTGAGAGTCAACACAAGGTCTTTTCATCAAATGGATCAACAAGACCTTTTTTCTCAGTTGTATTATCCAAAGCCTTGGATGTTACCATAATATGCCCCAGGTTTAGTTGGCTTAGTCGGATAACAGCAGAGCAAGATGAAAGTCTCTCAGCCCAAAACAACCCATTTAACCTCTTGCCTTAAAGGGATATTTCAAGATTTTTGACATAGGGCCTCATTTCCTAGTTATCCAGAGTGTTGTTGATGTCTGGAGATATTGTTTTCTTAAATTCATGCAGTTCTTATATTTGAAGAGTCTAGTTGTGCTAGGCTAGGGCAAGGCTAAAGCATTTCTATGGTATCAGTTATCCTGCATTAAAAACAGTCTGGCGCACTCCACAGTGCACCTGAGGTAAATCACTTATAACGCCAGACTAACCATATAAATGTCTGTGTTAATAGAATAATTTTAACCATTTTGCATTTAAAATAACTTTTATTTGAGCAGCATCAGCTTCGTGGCTGTAAGCTAACGCAGCGACGGAGTGATCTGCGAGAAAATAGTCCTTCAAAATGCGATAATTCACGTTATACAAGTAGGGATGTCAAGATTAACCGGTTTTACGATTACCACGATTATAAAAGGAGTAGGTTATCCGTAAGAATTTCAGAAGCCACGGTTTACCGCAGAAATGTTCACGCTGACGCACGAGCCGCTGCACGCCATAAACAGCGCGTAAACTCACCGGTAGTTGAGCAAGGCAGAAGGACGCTCTCCTCCAGTGTTGTATCCACCCAAAAACGATTGAAGTCAGTAGAGTGGGACCTCTTTAGGATCCAAAAGATGACCAAGGCGTTGTTGTTGTCGATGGAACATCCGTTATGCAAACCCTGTTGTCAGAAAGTTGCAGCAAAAGGCGCTGATATCGGCTACATCGAATATAAACAACATCTTGGAGATAATCCTTTGCTGTAAATGTCCAGGTCAAGGTAACAAACTGCATAATTCCCAAAAAAGTTGCCCAAATGTTCGGAAATAGCCACAACTGGCTCAGGATGTAAACAAGAAGCTATCGCGCTCCGCTCTGTTTCAGTGTAACAGAAAGGAAAGTGAAACCGCACACATGTGGAAATCAGCTGTTCAAAAGAGTCTCCTTTGTCATTTTGTAAACACGTTTCATTCTCTGTTCATCAAAACATCTGACAAATAATTAAGCAGCAGCATAACTTTTGAGAACAGGACACCTAGCCTAGACTGTGGCCTAATATAATATATAGTAAAATAATTATGATAATTACTGTATGGTCATTATAAGGAAGTATTGTTTTTGTATTCAATGTAGGCCTATTTATTTTAATGCAAAACAATCTTAAAGCATTTTTCATTTTTAGAAACAGTGAATGTTTACAAGTTTACAAGTATTGAAAAGCTTTTTAAAGACAAAAACTAAAAATATCAGTTCTTTCCTTTCATTCAGTCGATAATCGTGAATAATCGTAAAATCGCAATATTTTCTTTCACAATAATCGTGACTCAAAAAATTGAAATCGTGACACCCCTAGATACAAGGTCAGTTATATTTCAAAAATTATTATATCGACACAGACAGTTATATGGTTAGTCTGGCGTTACTAACTGATACCATAGGAATGCTTTAGCCTTGCCCTAGCCTAGCGCCACTAAGCTCTTCAAATATAAGAACTGCATGAATTTAAGAAAAAAATATCTCCAGACATCAACAACAGTCTGGATAACTAGGAAATGAGGCCCTATGTCAAAAATCCTGAAATATCCCTTTAACCTAGTGCATTTTCTCCACTTTGGCTTTACCCAAATCTAAAAGCTTCTGGATTGGAGACAGCCTGTAGGCCAGAGTGACGTTTCATTTGAAAGCAAAGACCTGCACAATGGATCGTAACTTTTTTTTGTTGTGTTTTTGTCACTTTTTCATCGCATTTTTGTCACCTTTTTGTCGCTCTTCTTGTGGATGTTTTGTTGCTTTTTCATCACTCTTTAGTCGTGTTTTTGTCACTTTTTGTCACTTTTTTTGTCATGTTTTTGTCGTTTTTGTTGCTTTTTTGGCAATAGTTATGATCCCCATCCCACTACCATAGTTATGCATTTTAAGATGTTTCTAGCATCCATTCTGAGGAAGGAAAATCTTGAATTAAATTGAAACGTTGCTTTGTTTTGGAAAGTGTTGGATCGATTATACCTCGTCCTGGACTTAGCCATAGCGCAAGTTAACTTTTCCTCATCAAGGCGTGCAGTGACCCCTCCTGTCCTGTAGAGGCAGGTCTCTTCCTGCTAATTACTCACCCATCTGCTTGTAGCTCTCGGAGTGGTGCGTGGTGATTCGAGGTAATGGACTCCATTAGAAGTCCGCTCCACTGTTGTACCTGAATGCCGATGTTAATTACCGCCTTAATAGACTGTGCGTTCCTGTGGTTTTCTCCTCTGACGCCAACCTTCACGAGCTTAATTGAAACTCATCCCCCATTCACAAGAGAGAACGCCTCAGTTCACCCCCCCCCCCAGTGGCGTTGCTGGTCAATTACATCAGCATTTGTTTGGTGCCAGTGAGCAGGCCATATTATGTTTAATCTAAAGGTGGCGCAGAAGTGATGGTCTTAAAGGGGGGGTATTATGTAAAATCGACTTTTTCAAGCTTTATATCATGTTATTATGTCATTCCCTCATCAAACACATGCCTGGAGTGTTGCCTTGGCTCATTCACATATTTTTGAGTAATCAGTAAAAACTTAGATGGCAGCCATTTTAGGTGTAGCTATGCCTCAGTCCTCCTAGGAACGCCCCCACCTCCTGGAGACGCCTCTGGACCTTTCGTCACCAGCCAAGCCACCAACCACTGCTCCTCAGCTCAGCAGAGCCCCCTCCCCGCACAGTAGTGTTGTTTAGATGCCACAGCAGTGTGCTGAAGGGGGCGTGTCGGAAAGCTTCTTAAAGAGACAGAGGCCTATTTTAAGACGTTCAGTACAGCCATTTTGAGAGAGCAATTTTATTCAAGGCAGTTATTTTAATTTACTGCATATACAGACCAACAGAAGGTTACGTCATCATTGTGGTATGCTATAGACTGGTGCTATGTGATTGAAAAAAGCATAATACCCCCTCTTTAAATAATTTGAGGGAGGAGAAAAAATCATGTCATCCTTGTCATCATTTAAAGGAATAGGCCACCATTTTTACATACTGAGATATGTTCTTACCTGAGCTTAGACGAGTTCATTTGTACCTGTCTTGTCTCCACGTGGGCCTTCTGTAACGTAAACACAGCACAGACGGCGTTAGCATTTAGCCTCTCTTCTCCTCTATAGCTCCAAACGAGGTGAAGATAGAAGCTACCAAACTCTTCCACGTTTTCCCTATTTAAAAATGGTTACGTGAAGTGTTACACTATAAAGTATAATTACACAAAATTAAACAATGTGGATTTTCTAAGCGGATAAAAAGGGGAACTATATTGTAAGGCGTAATAATACCAGGAATACTTTGGCATCATTTTGACATTTGCATCACTGTGCGGATGCCGAATTACTCCTGGTATTATTACGCTTTACAATATAGTTCTATAAATAGGGAAAACGTGGAAGAGTTTGGTAGCTTCTATCTTCACCTCGTTTGGAGCTATAGAGGAGAAGAGAGAGGCTAAATGCTAACGCCGTCTGTGCTACGTTATGGAAGGAGACCAGACAGGTACAAATGAACTCGTCTAAGCTAAGCTAGGAACATATCTCAGTATGTAAAAACGGTGGCCTATTCTTTTAACTCTCCTTTATGTCGCTATTTAGATGCTTATTTTTCAAGAACTTTTAGATTTGGGTAAAGCCAGATTTGGGTTAAACCAAGTGAACTTCTCCCTTGTGAAATCAATAAACGCTCATCTTCTCTTAAACCAATTAAAAACATGAGTCGGATATTCCTTCAAAATAATAGGAATATTTTCTCATGGCAATGGGTCTGATGTTGATGTGGAACACCAAATGAAATCATTCAGATCTGGTTATTCACATGTACCAATCCTATTCTTGTACATTTGCCATTGACAGGTGCTTCCAATAGATCAATAGAAAACAGCTTTCCCTCCCCGTACAGTAACACACTCATCCAGATTGGAATTCTGACAGTGAGCGCCAGTCGATTTCAATCCGCTTTTGCATTCCACGCTATCCACCTTTTTCTTTTTTTTTTTTTCTTCCCTCCCCTCCTGCTGCCTCTCCTCCCATCTCCCCTGTACCCACTTATGCGGCAAAGTTTGATCTGCCTCCTATTGAATGAGACCAATTGTCCTTCAAAAGAGAGGGGAGAGATGGGGGAATATAGACAAGCGAATGACAGGGGCGGCCACTGCAGGAAAATTGGACAGAAGCAGTGCTAAATGGTAGCACAAAGCAGCCAGCCAGCCAGCCAGCCAAAAAAAAAAAAAAAAAAAAAAAGAATGGATGGATGGATGTAGGTCACTTTGAGATTTTTTCGGGGGGAATGTACAAAAAAAATATGTCAAGTATTTCAATGCTTTCAATCTTGTCTATGGAGGTGTCTTTTGTGCTGTAGCCCTTATGTTTGTGCCTTGTGGATTTTGGAAGAATGAAGACAAGAGTTCGCAGGGGGATTGGGGGGGTTGCAGAGGGTCAATTCTAGGTCAGTATTCAAACAGAATTTAAATAGCTTGACTCTCAAAACCAGCAGCCTTTAACCTCTTAAAGCAGTACTAAGCAACTCTTGCCCCTAGAAGGCATAAGCACAACTGCAGGTGTCTTAGCAAGTTACGATTTTTTAACTTATTAAATGTCTTGGAGAGTAAATACTACGCTGACAGAAAAGGTGAAGGGAGAGAGGGGTGTTGTACATCCAGTTATACAATGGGAATATTTTTTTTCACTCAAACTTGGCTGTAAATACTGTTTAAAGTGGCGCTAGCCCGCAGTTAGCTTTGCCCGTTAGCCTGTTAGCTTCTTCTCCGTGATTCTATTAGTGTGTATTGGTTGCTTCGCCCCGGTGGCAGTCAAGTTGCAAGCATGTTTTTCTGGCCAGAGACACCAGGGTGAGATGAAAGACCCTCCAATCATCCCATTAACACTTGTATTACCCCCACGGGGACTACGGAAAGGATTTATTAAGGTAAACACGTTACTTAGTACTGCTTTAACCCCCACCTGAACTGAGCACATTCGCTCCAGTTTGGCTTTACCCAAATCTAAAAGCTTCTTGAAAAAGAGTGTCAAAACAGCGTCAAAAATGAGACAAAAAACGAGGATGAAAATGCAACAAAAGAGCGGCAAAAAAAGAAAACTATGAAAAAGACCCAAATGTGAGGAAAAGGTAACAAAAAAGCGCAGAAAATGCAACAACGAAAAAGCCACAAAAGAGTAACCGAAAAGTGACAAAAACGCAACAAAAAAGATCAGTTTAGATGAGTGTTGTCGGTCTTAGCTTTGAAATGAGGCGTTACACTGGCCTATAGGCTTTAAGCTTTTAGATTCGGTTAAGGTGGGGGTTAAAAGGTTAAAAGGTTCGGTGACAGTTTGACATAAATCAACATTATGATGCTTCTTTTCATCTAAAATATTCACAACTTTTCTGGGTAAAAAAAAAGGAAAAAAAAAATCAGTCTTTTCTCTTCGTATTTGCCGCAGCCATGTTTATTTATGATTAATGGCGCGTGTGAAAGAAATAGGAAGTTGCGTATAAGCAGGAAATATATACATGCTGTTATATATATCCCAGTTACTAGATAGGAGTCAGAGCTACAGAGTTTAGCTTAGCAAATCCGTCAGCAGGACTGGATGTGGTTTTGGAGCTAAACAGGACGCACTCAGGGGAGGGGCAGTGAATCTTCGGTGAGAACAATGACGAGGTTAGAGCTCGCGGCCGAGAGGAAGACCAAAGACGAGATAGATGTAGCGAAGGAAGATTTGCCGTCTGTATGCCGTGTGAGAAAAGACGATGCAGAGGGCGGGGTTAGATAGGCGCGGATGATTCACTGTGCCGACCCTCACGCCAGATTGGCTTGTTATCAGTTCATAGGGAGCAGCACGATTCGTCTCTCTCGACTGCCCACCGAGATCACACTGCACACACAAACACACACACATCGCTTTTATGAGCACGGCAACAATGTACAAGTTGGCTGGTCTCCAAGAAAAAATGAAAAAAAGGTAAAAAATAAAATGCATTACCTACAGCTACAGAGCAGATAATCCCCGACACCTGCATGTGGTAGGTTTGGCTAAGATAATGATGACTGGAAATAGCGTGTAAAGGCCAGTGTTGAAGCATGGAAACACAAGTAGGAAGGGCTGATAAGGGAGAGCAGATACAGAGAAGCACTCCTACAACTTTTAAAAGCCTTGTGCGAAAAGTAGCAAACCATGTCCGGCTTCACGGTGTGGGAAAACATCTAATGGTCTTCACATGCTCCAGCTGGGAAGAGTACGACAGGGAACATGGCTACATTTGGAATAAAATAGCTGTTGTTGAAATCAATCAAATCTTAATCAAATTGGTTGGACTTCACCGTTTCCATGTCAGAAGCTTGACTTTAGGTTCACCCGTGACCAGATAAAGTTACATACAGTATATAAAGTTGTATGAAATGGCAGTATGATTTCTCTCATCTTTATTTCAGGCGTCTTTATAGGACACCATCATACAATTTAACCATAATGTTTCCTAATCAACAATATGAGGAATAATGTTTTACTTCAATCTAGGTTACTTTGGTGGTTTCAATGACGCAACCTCAATCAACAACTTTGTCGTGATGCACAGATGGAACACAAACCCATCCACCACATTTTGAAAGCCTATAGGCTAAGGCTGGGCAATTAATCGAATTTTAATCTAATCGCGATTTTAATATAGGTCGATCTCGATAGTCGCGACCCTAACCCTTTAATAGACAGGAGAATTTGGCCAATCCCGTCGCATTCTGTACAAAAATATGGACGGCGCAATGCTGCAGCGCCTGTCAGATCAATCCCAGGGAAACACTCGGCCCAAACAAACAGGAAGCATGAGGAGAGGACCTGGTGATTTAAGTGTACAATCTCGTCTAATGGGCAAAACAGAAACACGCGAGGAGCCGTCAGAGCAGGGGTGTCCAAACGTTTTTCATGGAGGGCCACATAATGAAGTGTACATGAGGTCAAGGGCCATGGATCGGTGGTTAGTGCCGTGAAACCTTTGACTAGCAGAGGTTTAAATTGGTGCCCAATACCTTTTTATTTTTTGCTTAAAACCTTCATGCCAGCTCTGTCTCACAATAAAACGGTAGTTGTTAGGTTAGAATTGTGTAGAATTATTACATTTCAAATAAAAAGGACCATCTCTGATGATGTGCCCCAATTCAGTAAGAAGGCCGAGGGCCACCAAAAATTGGTCTGAGGGCCGCATTTGGCCCCCGGGTCGCACTTTGGACACCCCTGCGTCAGAGGAACAGGACAAGCGCACGGGGATGAAAAGTTTACCTTTGAGGAGGAAAACTATCGATCACTGTATTTGGACCATGTGGATTATTTTATTAGGCTGCAGCCGTGGATTGGCTGGACTTCTAACAGTGAATTATAAATGTGATCATCTTTTATACTGTACTTATAAATGCGCTGTTTACTAGTTTTTATTTATTTATGTACTGTACAGAGTAAGTTGTTAGCGCTTCACTCCGTAAGTCGTGGTTTTGTGATGCTCTGCACTGAACACCATGCTCTAACTCTCGCTGTTTGCTTCTGACATTCTTCAAACATTCCACATTTTTGCGTCTCCTTTGCAGATGTTTGTGTGTTGTTGTGAGGGGATGTTTTACCGTGAGGCTAGACGTGTGGAGCTTGTCTTTACTGCTGAGTTAGCTGCACTTTTCAGTCTGGGTGCAGCATCTGTTTACTTGCTAGTCCAGGAAAGACCACATTTATTGTTTTTTTTTCTTTAAAACAAAACAAGGTCAAAAATTGAGATTGATCAATATCTCCAAAATCTCCCTGCCCTACTATAGCCTAATAATCCATCAGCAGACTGAGCAGTTCTGCAGTGAAGGTTTTCTCATCACGTGTCACTCATTTCTGTCTTTACCTTGCGATGTTTTAAATGCAAAAAAAAGCAATGCTAAGGTCCCCAAAAGTATGTTTTAAGCCTCAGTTATACAAGATATGTCCATGTTGAAGCAGAGTGAGAAACCAGCTCTGGGATCAGAAACTTTTGGGCAACTATACTTTAGCCATGGTGGACGTGGCGTGGATATCTAAAGGACATCTCGGTGATGTATGAAGGGGCCAGTCCAACCCGGAAAAAGCCAATTTACAGCCATTTTCTACAACGACCAGCTCCAAAAAGACAAATGCGGTGCTGAATGGGGTGCTATTTGAGAAGTCAGGTGAACTTTTTTGGGGGTCGATCCGTGGAGATTGGTATTATCCGGCTAATCAGTGACACCTCCCGACTCTCGGATGGAGCGAGACAATGGACAGACAGTGAACAAAGGAGAGCCGTGAAACCGAATGAGACACAGAGAAAGTGGTGTTGACTTTGAGATTTGTCTTTATATTATCTCCGGAAAGAGGAAAGAGACAGCTACAATTGTTCAGGCAATGAAACTTGATTTAGCGATTCTTCAAACGTCGATCAAGCAGTGCCCCTGAGGTCTGCGCTTGTAACTAGGCAAGTCACGAACAAGTCATGAATCTCACAAGTAATTATGAAATATGTCAGCAACCCATTTTCTGAAACCTTTTCAAAATATAATATTGAATCATGAAAGCCTGGCTATGGCTTACCCACATTGTAATAAAAGGACAAAAAAGAGTCAGTATTATTTATCCAAAAGCCACTTCTTGATTGCTACAAAAAAAAGTATACCTTCCACCCTACATACAGTGTACCAAGAGCCCCCACACCTGCAGCACAGTGGAGGCGTCAAAAGAGGAGCTACAAGAAACAAAAAAGGGACAAATTGGGAGGTATCCGGGCAAGACTCACAGCTAAGCCCCTGCTATCCCTTGTATTGTTCTGGCTAATGGACGTTTACTGGTACAGATGAACTGCTAAGCTCTTCCCAGAAGATAGTGAAAGACTGTTGTGGAGCGGAGGGAGCTGCGCAGGAGGAAGAAGAAGGAGAAGGTGGAGGAGCTGACCAGTGCAGGACACCACGCTCTGAAACAGAGACAAACCCAGGAGGCGCTGCAGACTGAAGGCAGCCAGTCTGGTTTCCTCCGGGTGCTACGGTTTCCTCTACCTTCAAGAACATGCTGGTCAGGTTGGCCCACAATGGCGGCGCGGCTCAGTCGCAGCGGTTCAGGACTAACACCTGAACACTATTTCATTGTTCGGTTGTACAGTGACAAATAAAGCACTTACTTATTTACTAAAAGGGTTATGTGGGTTGTTATTAGAGGCATTATACCTGATTTTGTTCTAGTGGAACAAAATCTGTTTTATTCTTTAGTATGTTGTAAACTCAGATATTTGTGAGAAAAAAGAAAAAAAGAAAAAAAAACTCAAATGATCTACTTATAAAGCATTTGAATCAATTTCATGAACATTCAGGCTAGTTTTATAGCATTTCCGTAAAAGTGACGCTGAAAACTGATCCTAGAAGTTGTGAAATGTACCTATAAACCTGTCCCTGTGAAGAATTGTGATGTTACAAATGAGTTTGGACTCTAACATTTTATGTCGGTGGCTTTCTTTTTCAGTGTTCGTTATTAAACAAAATAAATAAATAATAATAATAATATAGGTATACGATTTTAATTAGAATTCTGTAAAATGACCAAAAAAATAAAATGAATAAAACACACACAAAAATCTACAGTATTGCTTATGATGTGAATTAAAATTCTTCATTATTGTGTATATATATATATATGCCAAAAGTTGTGTTTGCTTTCTGATTATTGCTTACTTCTCTTTCCATCTAAATCATATTGCTTATCACTATGGGTAAAAAGTGCAAAAAGCCATTATAGTTCATGACTTTCTATCTCTTTTTGAGATCACAGCTGGTGCCTGTAATTAACATAGTCGAAATGTGAGCTAATTTCAGTTGTTCCACTACTGTTTCTCCTCCATGTTGTACAATACCCGTGGACTCACACTGAGATGAAACGATCCAGGAATCCGATGCGCCGCTGTTTCTTTGTCTTTGTTGTAGAAATACAGAAATGTGCAAATCAGATATAGGAAGAAGAGACCCACTTTGAAATGATCCACGCCGCCACTGAACAGAGAATCCTCAAACGCGTCTTTGTACTATACACCGTTGCCTAATGTTTTGCTTTACCATCATGTTCTGATCTGTTCTCTCTCTTTTTCTTTCTCTCCACATGTTTCCGGACGCCCCCATCGGGATACATCAACAGGTAAAACACTTTTATTCCATATAAAGCTGGGTCAATGTACTGTACTGCGGTTAACTCACATTGTGGTTTGACATTGACCTGATCTTTTGAAAGTTTTTGATCAATGAATTGGTTTGGTGGGAGCGTTTGGGTGGCATCATGTCTGTTTGGTTTTTCCTATTGCCACACATACTGTTGTTTGGAGCTTTTTTTCTTTTTTCTTTTTTTTTTGAAGGCCCACTAACCACTCTGCCAACATTGAACGACTGAAAGACATCTCTCAAAACATGATTCACTTCTCCTTCCACTGGCAATGTTTGCATATTGCACCAAAAACGGTTATGGAGGTGTCTTTTGAAACAAATGTTTTGTATAATTGAAATAATTTCTCTACTATAGTGCTGTATTATTGCTTGCAATATCCTGTTTTGCACCCAAGGTCACTTTTTTTGTTTTAATAATTGAAAATAGAAAATAATAACTTACTAGTCATAGCTTATTGTCTCTCAACAGTGCTTGAATGCTGTTGTTGCTTTTTGAATATTTTTTTTAGATATGACAATTATAGTCACTGAGAGAGGCATAGGATTTGATTGCGTGGTTAGTTTTACCATTTGAAATATGTTCATATATAAATAGTAGTTTGTGCCACAGTTACAGGAAATTGACTACTGCTGCTATGGCAAATATATTTTTTAGTACAAAAATCTTGTCTTGTCTGCTCTGTTTTCCGTTCCTTGAGTTCCTGTAGTGTACATCACTGTGAAAATAACATTAAAAAAAAACCCAGCACTTTTCTCAAATAAGATTTGTTTCAAAAGATTCAATTTTAAAGAGGCGTTTTTCTCACTTTCCCATATACCGCAGCTGTGGCACAAATTCAGTCTCCCAACTTTCATAAAGCTACATCCCTGGGAGCACAGTATCGAAAGCATTCTTTGTTTCTCCGCCATATTTTTGTAAAAGAGGAGAAAAGAAGAAGTCCTCCATCAAAGTGAGGGTCACGTACTGCTTCGCCTGTCGCTGAGTCAGCTCTTTGGACTTGTTCACACGCACGGAGAGGAAAATAGAGAGAAAAAAAAAATTCAATAATTCGCATAAAAGCAGCCGGTGCATGATGCTGATAAAATGCCACGCCAGCAGTCTGCGAAGTTACATTGCGAAGACGACAAGGCTTTTAACGTACACTGTATTTATTTGAAGCTGTTCTCCAAAGAAGCAATACCTTCCAGACTCTGTGCGGCACATGTGAAAGGAAAGTGCACTCTCTGAGACTTCATCACTATGAACCATGTCATTTTCACTGCATTCGTCTTTTGATAACTGTTGAGCTTGAGCTTCAAGAACCAAACGCATGTCGATTCTGCCGAGCTGGCTGCAATCTCTGTTCCACCAAATGAACTGGAAGAAGAAGGGGGGAAAAAAAGTGAAGAGACAGCTTTTATCTTGTTTAGCCTTTTGCGTCCGACTAGCATTTGCCGTTATCCTGTCCATTAATCAGTGAGTGACAATGACAAAAAAGGTCTTGAAAACAAACATTGGGAAGGATTTCAATGAAGCAAATACCAACCCCAGTCGCAAAAAAAAATATATATATATATATATATAAATCTCAGTAGCTGTATCTTCAAAGTCAAAGCTCTGTATGAAGTTTTAATTTGTTTTACGCCTTTGTTTTCCAGGAGTTAGTGCAATAACACAGCTTTCAGTCAAAGACACCTCTGACGCCATAGTATAAATCTGATCAAATTGCTTTTGTATAGCCCAGTATCACAAAGCTGCACAAATATGGCTGATTTATAAACAGGAGCAGTTTGGAAACCAGCAATGACAAAATGACACACAAAAAAAGATAAAACAAAGGTTTGCATGGTAAATCCATTTTTTTGGCACAACTTTGTACTGATGATGCGAGAGTCGTCAACGTTTCCCCAATATCCTTTTACTTTGGGTCAATGCATTGCACTGTTCTCGATGTTTTCTCGATGTTTTCGCTTGGGTTGCATGACAATTTGACCTTTTCACAACCACAAGAAACGGCTGCCCAAGAAACGAGAAGCAACTCATTGCATCAGTTGCCGTTCAAAAACTTGATGCCATTTGTAATATAATGTAATGACCCAATATTCTCCGCCTCAGCCCGATAACGTGATGTGTTTATCTGATGTATTCAGTGCTATTTAAGGACCATGTTTCAAACTCCACCGCACGTTTTTTTTTCTTCTTCATTCTCCCCAAAATAACAGCTCTCGCGGGCTGTGAATTATTCCGTAAATGAGATTTTTAAAAATTTGAAATTGAAATGACTCGCAGGTGATACAACTCATTTCTTAGTCGTTTCCCCCCTTCCTCTTTGATGTACGCTGACTGGTAATAGTCCGCTCTGTTGGCTGCGTGCCTCTGTGCATCTGTCTCCCCGCACGTGTCAGTTTTCCGTATGTAGCTTCGTCAAAACATCCCCACCCCCATGTCCTTGTTTTGACAAATCTCCGTCACCACAATTAGCACCGTGTACGGCATCAAAACATCACATTTACAACAGTTCATCGAGGCATAAGCATTACCTATCGCTCAAAATATCCCTGTCGTTGTGTAAACTCTTTTGACAGTTCGATATACTGAGGCAAGAGAATATTGCGATAAACAAAATGATTGATTCTAAAGATCCTAGATATTGTCAACTCTAAAGCATAAACATTTATATACAGTATAATGTAACCCAATTTGTTCAGTTAAAAATGGGGGGGAAATGCAATTAAATGTTCAGATGGTAAATATTGAGCCCAAAATGTATCGTTTATCTGTTCTTTATTGAACGATAAGTCAATGTAGTAATGATCGTGAGAGCCCTAGTTCTCTAGCAGCAATTCAACCTGGATAGAAAAACATGTATAATAGGTGAATCCTCCAGCCAGGTGATTCTGACCCATCAGCCTGGCTCCACATCTGGAGATGGGTCCCCGGGCGCGGCACTGCCATCGCCCACTGCTCCTTACGGGTTGCCCCAGCAGCGTTGAAGGATGGGTAAAATGCAGAGGACAAATTTCCCAACAAAAGCAGCGATTACAAAGATTTATTGACACAAATATTTTGGCAATCAGACCCTGGCAGTAGACATCAATACAGATTATAGTTGGTATGGATGGGTAGGTTAGAGTTAGGGATGTCTTCCCCAGAGCCTGGACACTGGTGGTGTTATGGGAGACCGGTGAAGGATGTAGCAGGGTGAAGCTTCAGACAGAAGAGGCGGTGAAGGGGTGTAGGTGGGACGCAGCACAGCTGGGAAGCGGAGGAGCCATGAACGCTGGAGCTTAAATCCAGGACCGCAAACGATGATTGGCAGCGACAAAGGTGTGGCTCTGACCCATGCAGACGCGATCATTAGCTGGAGGTAGGTGATGCTGAAATTAGTCTTCCAGGTTGAATTTGCGCCTAGGCTTCATTTGATGGAGATTTTGATGACTTAAAAATTCCACCTGCTGATTCGTACAGTAATACCAAATTCATCTGGAAATGATTAGCCTGACGTTGGGAAATAACGTTTTCAATGTTCAACAATTTACATTATTCTTTGTGAAGCAAAACAGCCAACTTCACAATCATTTCAATCCTGTTATTTATAATTACTGTCAATAGTACTCTGCTATGAAATTAGCATTTATTGTTCTATCTTTATTAGTCTATATTCTTACGAAACAATGAAAATGTCAAAACAATGAAGAGAACATTCCCTCCTTTACCCAGGTGGCGCCGTATCAATGCTATATATGAAGTATTCAAAAACTGATGCTTATGTATATTTGTTGTTGCATATACAGCAAGTTATTTTCCTGAGAAATCAACATTATTATCTGAAGATTGAATTAGATAGACCAGATCGGTAGACTTATTTTTGGCAGGTTTGTCTAGAAGTTGTTTGAAGATCAGCTAACTTGCAAAAACTGTCAACAGTGATCTTTTTTATCGCTGTTAAGTTTAAGGAAGTCTGGTCCCCCGTAGACAAAATAAAGGCGATTACTGCTAACCTTTGAGGGGAGTTACATCCTGTTCCAAGCTGTAAGCCATAGCTGCTTTCTCCAGTCTTCCTTCAAATCCCATTACCAGCACAAGTCTTGGAAGCATCTCTGACTGTGTGTGTGTGTTAGCCTCTTGGGTTTAGCTGCGGATATGTTCGGATTGTAATGGCACCAGATAAAATGTACTCTCTTTCTTGTTTGGCAGCATGTTTCTTGGCCTATACACCAGAGTTTTACCTCACAACATTTCACACAGAACTTCTGAAGTGACTTTTTTTTTTCTTTTTTCTTCTTCTTGCGCTTTCTTTACTTTTCTATCTACTTTTTGTCCTCTTCTGTCTCTGTCCAAGAAGAATCGATCTGGTATTCGGATGTGCCAGCTAAATGGGGCCATAGAGAAAGGGCTAATGGAACTCGATGTGAAATGTTTTATCTCGAAACTAAAGAACAATGCAGGACGGCTGGCACGGAGACAGTAGTCTGGGAGGTGATCATTAGCAGGAATTACATCTGCAGAAAGACTGGCAAATTTGTAAGGATTATATTGAGGACATTTTGTGGATAATATAATGAAGGGAAAAAAGAAGACACTTAGCATAATAGAAGGTTGTTAAATACATAGAATTCTCATCAGAAAGACCAGACGTGGAAAATAGTGTTGATTTGTATAAGCCCCTGGACCTGGCAAGAGGAAGATTGATATCACAGTGCTAATAACTTTTGCACAGATATCAGTCTGGGATTCCACTGGCTTAAATTGTTCGGAGAAAGGACAAACTGTTGGCGCAGAGTTTGCTCCTGCTTGTATTCAGCGCACCACGTTTTAGCCAACCGCAGCCAAGTCTTGGGTCACCGAACCGCAAATCTCTTTAAATGTTTAATATGGAAAACATTCTGTGTGAGTTTGTATGTTATACGAATATACCTCACATTTTTCTGTCGTCGCCACATTGTTAATTAGTGTAAATCAAAGTGTGTGTCGTTAAAGCAGAACTAAGTAACTCATGCCCCTAGAGGCCATAAGCGCCACTGCAGGTGTCATGGCATGTTGCGTTTTTTTTACTCATTAATTATTCGTGAGAGTAAATACTATGCTGACAGAAAAGACAAAGGGAGAGAGGGATATTGTACATTGTGCCTCAACCCATTTACACAATGGAGATATTTTTTTCCCCACTTAAACTTGGCTGTAAATACTGCTAAAGTGGCACAAGCAAAGAGTTAGCTTTTCCCGTTAGCCTGTTAGCTTCTTCTTCATGATTCCAGTGTGTATTGGGGCTCCGGGTCGGAGCAGGGAAAGCTGCAAGTGTGGTTTTCTGGCCAGAGACACCAGGAGGAGATGAACGACCCCTCAATCATCCCATTAACACTTGTGTCACCCCCAGAGGGACTACGAAAAGAATGTATTAAGGTAAACAAGTTACTTAGCACTGCTTTAAATGTTACACATTTGTGACCAGTCACTAGAATCAAAGACACAAGTCGGTTCTGGGGCATTTTGAGATTTTCACAGATTATTAAAGTGTAGTCTCCAAGCTTTCCAACGATGTGTAACACATGGAAATCTGATAATATTTGAAGGCGTAGCAATGATTTGAAGTTAACAATTCCCAAAAGGCCAAAGGGCTGAAAAAGCTCTCCAAAGTTTTGGGCCATTCTCACCTCTCTGCTGTTGGGAGTGACAATAGGGCTCATTTACATCTCAAAGTATTAAGTCATGCTGTATGAATACTTGTGCACGCCCCACTTTTCACTTTTCTATTTTTTGTAAAATTACAGAATCATGTATCATTTTGCTTTCACTTCACAGTTGTCTGTTACTTGTGTGTGAACTTTCAGTAAAACATTCAAAATAAAATCTTTATGTTTAGGGTTGTTTATTTACTGTCACAATCCTGCATGCTTCTCCCAAAGCTTCTCCCCAGTCCCCCCTCTGTCAGCTCAGCTCCAGCCTCAGGCTGAGAGAGAGTTACAGACTCCGGACATAACTGAAGTTATAACTTTAGAAAAAACTCCTGTACTGTTTTAGTAATGCACATACACTCAAATACACGAGAGGAAAAGGCCGACATCGCGTTGTATCGCCGCGCGTGGTCGAATTGTGTTTATGTTTCACTGCACAAACCCAGTAACTGTACCTGGGCATAAACCGAAAATATGAAGCGGATCTCTCTCAAATAAGAAGTGGCTGAAAGCTAGGGATGCACTGACTACATTTATGGAGTAGTTTAAGTTTGTAGAGATCTTGATTTTGTGTAAATAGCAGGTTAATTTCCTCGTGACTACATCACTGTCTCCCATGCTAACACCATGTTAGCTAACAACAGCACAACGATAGCCTCATCAAACAACCATTAACACAGCAGCCTCCAGCGATAAAAAAAAAAACTTTCACTCACCCGTCTGAAGTAACCTTTGCGTGGTAAATCCATTTTCCTGCGTAAGTAGCGGCAGCTTCTGAGAGCAACATAGCATTGCGTTGCATAGTCATGAAGCCACACAGACAAAGACACGCCCCTACTGCAAGCTCCGAAACTAGTTGGTTTGAACATAAAAGTTTACGCTTTTAAATATACCAATACTGGTAGCTTAAACATGGAGAGGCTTCTTTATGACTTCAACTGAACGATTATGCAAAAAGTGAAAATCATGTTTTTCGCTATTATTATGACCACTGGGGAGATGCCCAATGCAGGGACACGGTTCACACAAAGGGGAGAGATCATTGGATCGGTGGGTGAACCTGTCCTTATCACAAACTCTTCGCTGAATGTGTTTGTGAATTCCCCCCCCCCACACACACACACACACACACACACGCAGGGGAGCAACGCTTTGGCGCCAACCCCTTGTGGCCATTCGACAAACTACAAGATCTATTGGCTCCATTTCCAGACTTCATTTATCGTGCTGCGATGCTTGCCCGGCTATAAAATATCTCTAGATTAAACAGAATTCAAGTGCAGGCAGAAACAAAGAGAGTTATGGCATTAGGCAGGGGGGAGTGCATGGGGGAGAAATGATGTACGATTGAGCTCACTTTGCATTGAATAGGTCTGCCGAGAGATGCAGATTGAAGCTCGTAAGTCGTGTGAGCCGGCCCGCAGATAAGAAAGGAAATTACAAGCTGCCCAAATAGAGAGAAGAGAGGCTGGGAATGAAATTGAAAAGGAGCCATTATTCAAATAGGGGATTATTAGTTGGCTGAGTGGTCTTTTGCTCACTGTGGAAGACGTGCCATTGACCTGAAAGAACCCGGCTTATTTGGGGTTGTCGCAGTAACTGACTGAGATTTAGCAATCTAAATGTGACTAGACACTGAAAAGTGACTGAATGCAAGGGATTTACCAAAATGAACCAAGACAATTATGCTTTAGAAGTGGGTTAGTTTTGTTCATTTGCATGCAGTAGTTTATGGCATACTTCAAGTCAAATCCAAGTGAAGTAATGGTACTTTTTTTTTCAATTTGTCACCCATCTCCGGGCGGTGCTTGAACCCCTGTGTGCCCGCTCTTAATAAGTGAACATTGGTATAAACCTCTCCTCCTCTGCCCCGTGTGTGAAGGGCCCAGAGGGAGCCGCAGCGCCGTCACATCTCTGTCCCCTCTTTTATCTGATGTAATGGATTCGCAACAGCCACAACCCAGAGCTAAGACACAGACGGATCGGCTTTCCAAGTGCAAGACGAGGAGGGGGAGAAAAAAAAAGAAATAAGAAAGAAACGTGGGAGTGAAGAAATATTACAGGTGGGAGAGAGAGAGAGAGAGAGAGAGAGAGAGAGAGACTTATCTGGACGTGAGTTACTCCGATGAGGCTGTGGGGTAGGCTCAGTCTGCTTGTCCATCTCTTTGTAACTTTATCTTCACAGACATGGAGAACCACTATAAAAGGAAACAACAGGAAGGCGGAGGTGGACAGTACTGTAGATGCCGAGAAAATGTACTGTTGTTTCAGTACTGATTACTGCAGGCAAACCTCTACAGAGTGTTTTTGATGGGAAATTGCGGTCTTTTTTTTTTGTTTCCATCTTTGTGGAAGATCAGTTGTAAGGTGTGAAGCTAACTAGGATTTGGACAGCGAGGCTTAGTAGGATTAATTGATATGGCAGTATTATACAGTACTGGAAACACTTTTGTATGTATAGCCTTGTCTTTATTATCAACACTATTAACATTGTGTGATTCTCACTGAAGGCATTAAGCTATGAATGAACACACAGGATTATGTAGGAAACCAAAAAGGGTGAAATAACACAAAATATGTTTTCTATTTTAAATACTTATTGCCACCCTTTATTCTTGGCATTTTGAGCTTCATGAGGTCGTCATCTGAAATGGTTTTCAACAGTCTGCGAAGTGAAAGCCATGTGTGCAAAGCAGTAACCCAAGCGAAAGGCGGCTATTTGACGAATCTATTTCACCTTTGTTTTGTTTAAAACATAATTCCATAATGTGTTCATCCGTAGGTGAATGCTTTCAGTGATAATCTACATGGTAAATAATCTTGAAATAATAAAAGAGGCCAACATATGAAAAAAGGTTCATGTTTTTCTCAAACTTTTCACGGTGTTACACAGTTATGGTTAATTTGTGAATTTGTTGCATTTGACCCATCATTCTGTGCCATAGGGAAGATTTAAAAGGGACACATCAGGCAGAATCAACATCGTTCCCCCATCAAAAGCATATCTGGACTAGTATATCACTTAATTTACCTATACAATATTTGAGTAATCTTGTTTTAAAAGGCAGGTTCTTCTTAAGCAGCATAAAGTATATTGTAAAGTCATGCGCGCTATACAAATAAGATTTACTTTCCAGTCATAAACATTATTTTAAGCCACAATGTTGCAAATGTCCAGTTAAAAAATGAATCCACCTTGGCTCACAAGTTTCCCCTTCAGATGTGCTTCTATACTGCGCCATACAGCAGTGCTTTATTGACTCCCAGAGTTTGTGTGCTTCCTCCTCCTCGGATTTAGAGGTTAACTTTGAATATAAATAAAACAGCCTGACGATGAAGTTTCTCCCCGCAACATATTCCGCTTTTCTGCTGCGTCATCCAAACCAACCCCGTGACCTTGCCGTGCGCATCCCTTCTCTTCTGGAACGTCCCGGTACCTGTATCAAATGGCCCCTCTGATGTCTATCATATGGAAAGTGGCCACAGAGAGCTGTAAAAACGCCATCTAATCTGCCCATTGTGGTTCAGTGAGGGAGATCCTCCTTGTTTTTTGTGTGTGTTTTTTTTTTCCGTTGGTGGCTCGCGCGTCATTATTTATCACAGCTCCTCGCTTTCATCTGCGCTCTTATCTCCGGAGCCAGAGCATCGTGCCAGACCCCCGGAGCCAGGAGCGCTGCCAGCTACATAAACATTTAACTGACAAGGACGGTCAACTGTTTACTGACGAAGCACAAGTCTTACTGGCAGTGTGGGCTCCAGGCGAGTGCGGATGGTGCCAGCGGTGGTACTTGTCTTTATTTTTTTATTTTTTATTTTACTTTGAGCGGCGTAGTGGTGGAGATACGATGAGCTTAGACGCTGTGCTCCATGTACACGGCGGCAGCCTCAACCGCACGACTACGCCAGGCGAACTATTTCTCAAGTCGTTTCATTTCAGAGCAATTTTACCGCGCGCCTCCACCGCCCGACGCGAGACAGGGAAATGGAACAGAGCCGACTGAGGATGACAAAGAGTGCGTCTAATGTGCGGCCATTTGTGGATGGGACACCTACAGGTCTCACTGCGGGGACACATTTGTCCCGGGCTCTTAACGCTGACTCTGGCCGTTTGTAACGACACGGTGAGGAAGGGGTAAGAAAGAATGCGCTGCTGCCAACTGCGGCGCACTCAGAAGATTTCGCTGACAAATCTCATTAGTATATTGTGTTGAAAGTCATTGGAAGGAGGTGGTTTGGACACGTGTTGAGTATTGTAATGTTATATACCGTATTATCTGGACTATAAGTCGCTCCGCAGTATAAGTCGCACCAGCCAAAAAAAAAGGCATATTGAAGAAGAAAAACATATATAAGTCGCACCAGCCTTGGCAACTACCTGGGCATCGAGGCATAGCTGATGCCTCTCCCGGCATCACATTGTTTAAAGGGGGGGGGGTATTATGTAAAATCGACTTTTTCAAGCTTTATATCATGTTGTTATGTCATTCCCTCATTAAACACATGCCTGGAGTGTTGCCTTGGCTCATTCACATATTTTTGAGTAATCAGTAAAAACTTAGACGGCAGCCATTTTAGGTGTAGCTATGCCTCAGTCCTCCTAGGAACGCCCCCACCTCCTGGAGACGCCTCTGGACCTTTTGTCACCAGCCAAGCCACCAACCACTGCTCCTCAGCTCAGCAGAGCCCCCTCCCCGCACAGTGTTGTTGTTTAAGTCCCACAGCAGTGTGCTGAAGGGGGCGTGTCGGAAAGCTTCTTAAAGAGACAGAGGCCTATTTCAAGACGTTCAGTACAGCCATTTTGAGGGAGCAATTTTATTCAAGGCAGTTATTTTAATTTACTGCATATACAGACCAACAGAAGGTTGCATCATCATTGTAGTATGCTATAGACTGGTGCTATGTGATTGAAAAAAGCATAATACCCCCCTTTAAGCTCTCATTTGCAAACTCGTTCCTCTAGCTGTGGCCATCTAGCTTTTAGCCCGCGATTAGCTTTTTTCTTCATTGCAATAAGAGTAGGTACAATAAGAGCGCCTTCTAGCGGCTGGCAGTGTGAAAATAACAGACATGGGACTTTATCTATTGTGATATATAAGTCGCACCCCCAGCCAAACTGTGAAAAAAGTGTGACTTATAGTCTGGAAAATACGGTACTCTTTTGTTTTGCATTGCTCAGCGACTTAAGAGTTAGATCTCAGCTCAAAGTGACATGCCTGCCTCGAGACTCTTTGAGCAGTTCCACTGCTGTCAACGTCTCTCCCCACTCTCACTCCGATGTCATGCTTAAGTGTCTAATCAAGCCAATGTATGACCATACATGTTTTAGTATGGACGTTTCATTTCAACGTCCGATGTCCATTCACGTGACATGAGACACCTGACTGTAGCCTAATGTCCATCTGTGTCCCCGCATCCGCACAAACACGGTAGACAGCGAGGAATGAAGTGTCTTGCCCCAGGACACAAAAGCAGTATGCCTTTGTCAGAGCTGGGATTGAACCACCCAGCTCTGACAAAGGCATACTGGACCCTTGGATCGTGAGCAAACATTTTTCACATCTTCGAAATGGAGAAAAATAAATCTTGTGTTTCTTTCTGCAGTCAGCTCATGTTATTTTCACTTTCTTTGTTTGCCATTTTATGTCCAATACCTTGTTTTGCTGGCAGCACTCTAAACTTTAGACAGTTATTAATCTTTCAGATACTTTGAATCACTGCCTTTTTTGGTAAAATAAAATAACCTGCAGTTTGTCCATGGTTAAGAGTTCTGTGCTAACCACTTGAAGTTTTATTCAACAAACTCAATATGTTATTGACTGTGTTTTGTTCAAAGTGGTGTTCCAATGCTAGGAGCACACTATTGTCTAAAACATTATTTACTACAATGGCAGCAGGCTTCTGTGGAAGTGTAACTAAGTGGCAGAGCACAAACAAACCCCTCTGTAAGCAAACAGCAGAATGTGTTTGGCAAAAGAGCTTTTGGGATGATTGCGTTTTGTATGCTGCCTCTTCGTATGTTTACGTCTTCGACCTAAGCATTTATTTTAGTTGACATCCTTCTGTCTGCATCTATCTGGAGTTGCAGTTTCGTTTTGCATCCAGGCCTTTATTCCACATCAATATTTTACAACAGTCAGTCAGTTTTATATTCAATTCAATAAAACTGGTCACCAGGTCATATGTGCTTTACATCTACAGCGATGATGATCCATATAATATTTTAAAACTACAATGCGATGTTTTCTATCTTTGGATTAACTCAAATTTGCCATTGTGATGTCCTTTCTAGCCGCACACCGTTTAATCTCACCGCACATAAAGTGGTCTCTGTATCCGTAGTAAGTCAGCTCACCCCGACCTATTGATCGCCTACAGTGTTGACCATGTCTCCAGCGGTCCCTCGCCCCTTACTTTGGCTGATGACGGCACAATATGTCTGGCTTTTACGGCTTGTGAACAAAGCAGCTGGTGCCCATAGATCCTGTAGCGCTGTGCGACCCCTTCTGACAAGTGTGTGGGCACGGGCCGAGTTCGCCGACGCCAACAGCTGTTCTCACCTGCATCGGAATAAACTGCAGTTTGGACCAAGCATCTGGAGCATTATTAATACCTCTGATTGACCAAGTGGGCTGAGGAGCATTCGTCTTCAAAGCTCTTTCAAATCATCTTTATGGTCAACGTAATTACAGCTGTGAAAGACACAGAAGGAGCAATAAACTAGAAGTCCACAGTGTTCAACATGGACATATATCCTCACTATATACACCCTAAGGCAAGAGTACACTGTGCCACAACTCAGCATTTTCCCTTTTTTTCTTTTTTTCTCTCTCCAAAGCAATATCTTTCTGACCCACCTCCGGCTCCGCTCTGTGAAGATCAGGGGATGTTAGTAATAAGTGAACAAGTCCATTGAACCCAGAGACGCCCTCCAGGAGAGACTGTGTCCAATTGGAATCATTTGTTCAAAGAGAATGGCGAGCAAGAATACCAGGCTATGAATGGACACTTTGTCTCATTCGGCGGAGGCTTGAAACATGTCGTGCTAATTCTTTGGTTTTGATTTTAAGCACTACAAATTTTACTCTCACTTTATGTTGAGTAATATCAGCCTGTTGATAATTGAAGATCGGCACCTTCACAGAAGATCCGACTCTTTGCTCGCAGCAACAATGTCACACGTTTGATTCCCGGTTCATTTGGGGGTTTGTCTTTGTCGAGTTTGTGTGTTTGCCCCAAACCTTTGTCTCTTTTAATGCATAGTTTAGGACACCTAACAAATGATGGTCCGGTTGCTCGGGGGCTGCACCCCTCTGGCAGCAGGTCCAGACACAGGAAAGAAAAAAGAAGAGCCCCGACTACTTTTTAACACACATCATTAAGACTAATCTGGTTATCATGAGCATCAATCAGTCTGCGATTATTGTACCTTTCATGAATAAATGTGGAGTATGTCATGTATCATTCAAACAATCGTTTTGTAAGATAATAAGAACTAAAACAGTGTTATTGTAGCAACCACATTATTATTTAAGTTCATGAACAGGGGTGGGAGTTAATAAGCTTGGCTTCTTCCCACTCCTTTTCGAGCTAGAGTGTTGATTATTATTTTTTTGCCTGTGTTGTGTGTTGTGTAGCTCGAAATAAAAAATCAATCAAAACATGGATGAGTTGAAGGTTGGGTCAAATGTATTTATCGCGCTAAATAGTATATATTAATGATTACACTTTATTTTACACTACCCTTGATACATTGTACTTGCCAAATTTAGTACAATGTAATGGGCTTTGTAACAATGTGTAATAACTTGTACCTAAGGGTTAGATACACAGTGGAATAATGTGTATTAGTACTTTGCAGGTACATAATAAACTTAAGTCCTAACCCTAAAGGTCATATGTCTTATTACATTAGGTACCTGCAAAGTACTAATACACATTGTTCCGTTGTCTATGTACTACATAGATACAAGTTATTACAGATTGTTACAAAGCAGATTACATTGTACTAAATTTGGTTGGGTGCAATGTATCAAGGTGGTACCATTTTTAGACGATTATTTTGGTATGTTCAGTTAACTTGTAAAAATTGTTGAGCAATGTCATACTTTTCCAATACATGTAGATTTAATACCAGTTTCAATACAATTTAATGCTTTTAAATTACATTTAAGGCCATGGCAAAATTCATTTAATGACTCCTAATGCCCCACGAAAACCCTTTTTATTACGTGAATTAAAGATAAACTAATGCCAACTTACAGACGGATGAAATCACAACCCTTTTGAAATCCTAACTTTTCAACATCTTCTTACTTTCTTTTTGTTTGCTTGCTTCGTTTTCGTATTGTTTGACTCCGTCCCCAATGAGACATATTACGCTGGTTGTCAACACCCTGCTGAAGCCAGTTTTTGCTAAAAGCCAACACTGGTGCCTCAGTTTTGGTCGGACTCTGGGAGCACACTCTCGCAATTACCCCTCGCAGTTTTTCGCCTGCTAATTGAGAAGCGTGCTGATGTGTGAAGCAAACAACTAAGTCGAGGCCAGTTGCCCGGAGGAGCTCAGCCTATTTACTAGCTGCCCAATGCCACAGCGGCCGGTCCAATTCCACGGATTTAGCCCCTATTGGCGTATGCTAACATGGGCCGCTGGAATAACTGTTTTCAGAGCTGGAGTTCTAGTGAACCCCGCGATCCAATTTAACCTCGGGGCCACCCAAACAACAAGTGTCGATACGTTTAACTTAGATTTCTCAAGCTGTTAGAGTTTGTGGTTAGTAAACATCGATTTTTATTTTTTTTTGGACAGCCTTCTTTTCCTCCCTTGGTCGTTAGTGTGGAAAAACAATGCCAAAATCCTGAACATTTTGAAACGAGAGCCTCATTGTTATCTTCCTGTTTTTAATTAAATTTTCCACAGTTCCAACATGACCCAATACACAAATCAGTGTAAAAGCAGAACAGGAAAAACAAGTGAAACTGTAGTTGGTTATCTGAGGTTTATTTAAATCCATGGTTTTCAATGGGTGCAAATATGTCCCACTATAAGTTTGGGACCTTTTTTTAATTGAACGGTGCGCCTCGAGTCTCAGCAATTAGGGAATGAGCGGATGCCGAAGAATTGGCTCCCATTAAAAAGCCGTAAATCCCATCCCAAGTAGCAATATCCATGTGGAGTCGAAGAGCGTGGCGTTTGCTTTGAAGAGACAGGGGAATTTACTGCTTTTGTTGAATCAGAAACAATGCCAAGGGGAGACGTTGAATCTGTGGTTTAAGACACATATAGCAAAAGAGCCATGAATCCCATCGCTTTTTTGGTGTTAAAATAATATACTATTTTTATTACCTGCGTGTCAGAGCTGCAGACACGGGGACGTGGTCAGAAATGGGGACAGCGCGGGCCGTAATGAAGCTGCAGTCCAATCAGCTCCTTTTGACATCTCGCAAAGGCGCCTCTCCGTTCTCCACGGCGCAAAAAAAAAAAAAAAAAAAGGTCACAGATACTTGATTGAGCCTCTCCCGCTGAGAACAGGCCGCCGACAGCCGCGCTCTGAAGAACAGCTCTGAGAATAGAAGATGTGACAAATGTAGGACGAGATGAGACGCTCCAGAAGAGAAATGGATATAGTGGGGTGGCAGATCCGCAACAAAGCTAATATATTAGTATTTCCCCTTGTGTGTCGTATGTGTTAATGAGAGATGTGTGACTTTTTTTAATGATAATACTGAGATGGACTTTAATTTGACATGATTTATGGTTGGGTCTCTGGAATTACTGAGCACTTACATGGAACTAAAAGCCTTGTACAAAGTTTAATGTCTCTGTCATCACACATTTAATATTGCTATCACTAGTATTAGGAAGTGGTGAGGCCATTCAATTACTCTTTAGGCCTCAGCATTGAAATTTCAAGCTTGGGGGACTACTGTAGATCTTTAATGAATAGTCATAATGATAATTGATAATGTGTTAAATAGAGCTTTACCTTTTATGAAAACAGCATCCAATTATTTCTTCTTCTTTCCATTCTTTATGCTATACAGTAGGAGGAAAAAGTGAGTATACACACTTTGGGATTTCTGACATTTCTGCCTAAATTGGACATAAATGTGGCCTGATATTTTTTTAAATCACAAGAATGAGTAAAAAGTGTCTGCTTAAGCTAATACCACCCAAATAACTGCATGTTATAATATTTTTATTGGCCACAACATGTAAACAGTCACAGGACAGGGAGAAATAAGTGAGTACACCCCCTGGCTACGGATCCTCCTAGAGCTAATTAGACAAATGTGTGCAGACATTTAGAATCAGGTGTGAGTCAACATGTCCAATCACTGAGGTGTCAAAGTTCTGGAACCTGATTTCGATGCTGTGGCATGACCTCAAGAAAGCTATTCATCAAACAGCCAAGGAATCTCACTGAACTGCAACAGTTTTGTAAAGCGGAAAGGTCCAAAATTCATCCTGATTGTTGTGCATGTAATCTGAAACTACAGGAAACGTCTGGATGAAGTTGTTTCTGCCAAAGGAGGGTCAACCCGCTATTGAATCCAAGTGTGTACTCACTTATTCCTCGCTGTCCTGTGACTGTTTACATGTTATGGCCAATAAAAATATGAAAACATGCCATTTTTGGGGAGGTGTTAGTTTAAGCAGACACTGTTTTACTCACTTTTGTGATTTTAATAAAGATCAGACCACATTTTATCACCAATTTAGGCAGAAACTTCTAAAATTCCAAATGGTGTACTCACTTTTTCCTCCCACTATATATCTTTGTACATTGAAATAAGTCATGTTTAGACATCTGAGGACTCAATTCCAAATGGCCATAGTGATATTTTCCACATACAATCATTGGCGCATATTCAGATAACCTTCTCTTCTAGCTACATAAAGCATGTTAATACTCAGTATATGGGAACATGTATGTGCCCTCGCCAAATGTGCAGTTTCTTACCAGTTTTTTTTCTCCATCTCCTCCCACCCACACACATGTGCAAACTCACACCATTGCAATTGCTTGACTTCTGTGACTAATACAGTACAACGCTGCTGCCCCCTCATTCATCAATAGGGTCAGAGCTAAGGTGAAAGATCAGCACGGTGCTGGAGAGGTAGAAGTTTAGCAGCCAGGAAGAGTTAGCCTAAAGCAGTGGTTCTCAAAATGAGTTTTTTTTTTTACAGCGTTGTCTTTTGTTGTTCATTATATTCTTTCTGTGGTTGACCTAGTTTCCTCACATTTCAAATGTTTAGACTAGTGTAATAGAAAGTTTAAGAATCTAATCTTGCGGAAGAGTGTCCCCCCCCCCTCCTATCCTTTCCATGACTCTTTGTTCCATCAGCTGCTGGGGTGATGGCTGAGCTAAAGGAAGTGTGTGTGGGGGACTTCGATATGCCCCTTCAGCCCACAGCCGTGCACCTACTGCACCTGGCTTGCAGTAACATGGTGTCCGCGTGCGTGAGTCCACGTGTCAGTGTCTTCCAGCGCGCCACGTGATCTGTGCAGACTGGATCGAAGGTTAGATTGTTAGATCGCCAGGTAATTTTCTTGGATGTAGCTATCATGACCCAAAAGTAGCATGACATGTAGATTGGAGCTGGATTTGAAATAAAAATTGTGCTAGTCTGACTTGGTAATTCTAAACATTAACCTCTTAACCCCACCTGAACCGAGCATGCTTTTCTCCAGTTTGGCTTTAGGATGAAAATGCCACAAAAAAGTGTCAATAATGTGGGGGGAAAAAACACAATATAAAAGCCACAAAATAATCTACAATAAAAGTTACAAAAATATGACCAAAAAAAAGCAATGAAGGTGTAACAAAAAGAACGTGAGACGGCAACGACACGGCAACGCGACACGACAACGCAAGGAATAAAGATCTGTTTAGATCAGTTTTGTAGGTTTTAGCTTTCAAATGAGGCGTTACCCTGGCCTATTGGCTGAAATCTCCAGTCGAGAAGCTTGTCAATTTGGATAATGCCAAACTGGAAAAAATACACTCAGTTAAGGCGGGTGGTGAGAGGTTAACTTAAGAATGTATTATAATGGGTGTTTATTTAGTTTCCATTGTTTTTTTTGTTTTTTTGACAACGCTTGGACAAATAGAAAAGGTTATATTAAAAAAAACATTTTATAGTAAGACAAGCAAGGCAACAAAAGCCAAGTCATGTCATTTTATTTATATAGCACATTTCAACAACCCTGACAGTCGCACCAAAGTGCTTTACAGCCCAAATAGTAAATATCAAACAATATAAAGAGTAGAATAAAATGTCAAAACATTGTTACGAATCCCAGATGACTGACGGTGAATTTAAAACAAAGCAGGAAAGTTTGAATCTGTTTAGACACTCAGGCCAGAGCACTGACAGTTCTGTTTAGCACCAAAACGATGTGAATAAAAGTGCTTACCGTCTGTGGAATTCCTATCGAAAAGTGCAGCAGAGAGAAGGCCGACGACTTGGTGTTTCCTGAAGAAAAGAGATAAGAGACGTCGCTCTTTTATTACACTGACGATTCGGTTTGCAGTGCGGACCTTTTAACTCTCTCTCCCTCTCTGTGATGTCCGTGCGTGTGAGTCCATCTGGTGGGTCTAACAGCACAAAAGCAATGGAGCCAGTTGGCACTTGCAAACAGCGGCGTGTCCAAGCTCCCCTCATGCATTTTCTCTGCGCTCACTGTCCTCCAGATTGTCATATAGCAAAAGTCGAGCCATCTGTGCTGAGCGGGGGCCAGTAATATATGCTTTTCCACCAGCAAATTATGTATACATACGTTTCCAATGACATCACGCATAGTTCCGGCGGCCATTTTGAACACCGAAATAGAATTATGCAGTACTACAACATGTAACAATATCTCTATGAAGAAAATGAAAAAAATTAAAAACAACTGATTGACAGTGGCATTTTTATGTACTCGTAATCATTGCTCAAGAAGATAACAGTTAAAACACGGCCCGAGAGACGCATGTGTATGTGATATAACCAACAAATGTGGCACAGACGTAGCAGCTCTGGCTTTCGAGCTACAGTAGGATTTACTAAAGATCTGCTTCAGTCCTCAGACTAAATTAACCCATCAAGGAGGAAACCAAAACCTTTCTCTGTGATTTTTACAGTTTGTCATGTCGACAGAGTCTCAGTCTGAGTCAGTGTTTAAGCTGCTCAATACATTAGCATGTTACCGGTTAGCAACTGTAGCTTGTCTTCTTCCCACTCCTTTTCGAGCCAGAATGTTAATTATTTTTTCTTTTATTATATATTTTTTTCTTTCTTTTTTGGCTTTTGTGCCTTGTGTGTAGCTCGAAATAAAAACTCAATCAATCAATCTCAATCAATCAACTGTCAACCAACTGTCACTGGCTTCAACACGATAAACACATGTGTGGCTCACATCTATGAACACTGAGGAAATACTACAGTAACAGCTCAGCTCTGACCTCTGACACGTGTTGTTTCCAAGGCTAGATGTTTGTGGTTCAGGGCTTTCTCTTGGAGAGGTCAGAGCTGAGCTGTTGAAGCTAAATGCTAACCGGTAGCATGCTAACATCTTGAGCAGCTTAAACACTGACTCACTGGTTTCTTCACATAAACGTGCGCTCTCTGGGGCCGTGTTTTTTCTGTTATCTTGAGCAATGATTACGATGCCACTGTCAATCAGTTGTCTTTCATTTTCTACATGTTACAAGTACTGCATAATTCTACTTCGGTATTCAAAATGGCCACCAAAACAACAAAAGTCACATGACTGAAAAGCATGTATAGATGAATGGAGAGTGAATACATTTTCTTGTTTTCTTTAGTCGTTCTTTATACTATGTGCACAATAAAATAATTTTCGAGCTTGAGACTCTATGTGTTCTAGTATTGTGTCAGGCAGTGCCAAGTCATTACTAATGTAGCGTTCTAAGAGACAGATTGCTAAGAAGAAAATCAAAAGACACGAATGACAATGGGGTGAAACGCTAAAAATAGGCAAGAACTTGGCTGAATTATGTCTACACTATGTGTAAACCATGTCCGTATCAGAAAAAAAGCCACAAGTGTCAGTCCCTACGCTCCACTTCTCCTCATGTTTCTTTCTGGTCCTCCAACTCTACAAAAACCCAACGTGTAAATCTCTCGCCGCCACTTCTGTAAACAGCACCATTTTACCAGAAATCGGATCACAGTGACAGCTGCGTGTAGTCGGGCTGCCTCCTGTCATCGCTTGCGGCTGGCGACATGCCTGACATACCCCGCGTGCCGTAATAAAATGATGCCCCATATGAAGACGTAATTGAACAGAGTAAACATATATGTAACTGTAGACTGTAGGGATCGATGTGGCCCCGCGTGGTGTCATACGAGCGCTGCAGTTGGGAGCGGGACGGCGTTGTGGCGGCGGTGTATTTTTAGCTCCCGGGTTCCTCCCAGGTGCTGCAGACTAGAGGGTGCCTGTGCCTCATAGAGGTAACAGACGCATGCAGAGAAATGGGTCAGGAAGTCTTCTATTTCAATCAGGGGGGAAAAAAGAAGTCTTGAGGAAAGATTTGATAGCGCAAAATGCGATGCAACGGGGAGAGCAACCTACTAAAACTGGTGATCACATGCTGGCAGATCAAGTGATGAACGTACTTTGACTAGGAGACGACGTTAAATAACATGGTTAAAAGCTCAACGAGAAGTCAGTTTTGCATGATGCCCTTCGTTAACACCCCTTTTATCCTGGTATTAGGCTGTCACAAATATTAAAGGGATATTTTAGGATTTTTGACATTGGGCCTCATTTCCTAGTTATCCAGAGTGTTGTTGATGTCTGGAGATATTTTTTTCTTAAATTCATGCAGTTCTTATATTTGAAGAGTCTAGTGGCGCTAGGCTAGGGCAAGGCTAAAGCATTTCTATGGTATCAGTTAGCCTGCATTAAAAACAGTCTGACCCACTCCACAGTGCACCTGAGGTAAATCACTTATAACGCCAGACTAACCATATACATGTCTGTGTCGATAGGTTAATTTTAACCATTTTGCATTTAAAATAACTTTAATTTGAGCAGCATCAGCTTCGTGGCTGTAAAAAAATATTCTATTAACACAGACATTTATATGGGTAGTCTGGCGTTATACGTGATTTGCCTCAGGTGCAAATCTGTCTGTCGAGCTACAGCAGGATTTACTAAAGATCTGCTTCACTCCTCAGACTAAATTAACACATCAAAGAGGAAACCAAAAACCCTTCTCTTTTTACAGTTTGTCATGTCGACAGAGTCTCAGTCTGAGTCAGTGTTTAAGCTGCTCAAGACATTAGCATGCTACCAGTTAGCAACTGTCAACCACCTGTCAATGGCTTCAACATGATAAACACATGTGTGGCTCACATCTATGAACACTGAGGAAATACTACAGTAACAGCTCAGCTCTGACCTCTGACACATGTTGTTTCGAAGGCTAGATGTTTGTGGTTCAGGGCTTTCTCTTGGAGAGGTCAGCGCTGAGCTGTTGAAGCCAAATGCTAAGCGGTAGCATGCTAACATCTTGAGCAGCTTAAACACCGACTCACTGGTTTCTTCACATAAACGTGCGCTCTCTGGGCCGTGTTTTTCCTGTTATCTTGAGCAATGATTTTAACCATTTTGCATTTAAAATAACTTTTATTTGAGCAGCATCAGCTTCGTGGCTGTAAGCTAACGCAGCGGCGGAGTGATCTACGAGAAAATAGTCCCTCAAAATGCGGTAATTCATGTGATACAAGGTCAGTTATATTTCAAAAAATATTCTATTAACACAGACATTTATATTTATTATATATTTATTTATATTTGCCTCAGGTGCACTGTGGAGTGGCTCAGACTGTTTTTAATGCAGGTTAACTGATACCATAGAAATGCTTTAGCCTTGCCCTATAGCGCCACTAGACTCTTCAAATATAAGAACTGCATGAATTTAATAAAAAAATATCTCCAGACATCAACAACACTCTGGATAACTAGGAAATGAGGCCCAATGTCAAAACTTAACTGTTACCGTTTTGGCTTTCGATCATCCATTCCACCCTCTCTCATTGTGCACCTGGTTGTTTTATTTTGCAGCCCATTCCCCTCTTTCTTCAGCGCAGGTCTCCCCATACGGCGCCGTTGCTTTTGTGCTAACAGCGGCGACGCAGTGTGTCTCAGCTATCTCCCCTGCCAGGCCCGTGAGTGTGGAATCACTTTAGTCTGGAGCGGGAGCGTGTCATCTGCATGTTCGAGGAGAGCGACGGCGAAACACGAGGACACGAGACAGACACAAATGTTTCGAGACAGCAATTTGAAAGAGACAGGGATTAAAGAATAAAAGAACGCATGGTTGGATTTCAGACATTCCCTGTCGGACAATGTCGCTCATTGCCCTGAGAGCTGCTTTGACAATAGTAGATAGTAGTATTTAATGTCTGAATCAGGTATGGGCAAACATTTTGATGCAAGTTCTACATTGGGTTTTGAGCTTGCGACGAGGGCCGGACCAGCTGCGAAGAGAAATGTTTCAAATAATGAAGTTGTTGTCAGATAGACGGCAATCGAGTAAACACATTTAAAAAGCAAACACGCTTTTTTCCACGTGTTTTTTGGGAAAGTCAAACCGGAGAAAATATGCTCAGTGAACACAAGTGCACATCGGGCTTGATTATGTGTGTGCGGGCCGGATTGAATGTCGATGTGGGCCGCATGTGGCCCACAGTCTGGTGGAAGGTTGTCCGCAGCCTGTCCCCCACACACTTCTCAATAGACCAATGCTTCAGTCCCACACGCACATCCTTCCCTTTAATGAACAATAGCTCATGGACTTCGCAATATAAACTCTCACAAAACCCTCATGGGTTGTCACGTTGGTCTGAGGATTCAAACATCGCTGGGACAGTTTTCTTTTTGTTGCTTGTGTTTAGCCAATTTTGTTGTAACATTCAACTCGAACAATAATCACAAAGTGCACTCAACTATAACCGGTTCAAACTGCAGTATGTACATTTTTTTTTTTTTCTATATTTTTCCCATTATTTCTGTTTGTAATTATTTTGTTGTTTTCACTATTTAATATATGGTACCTGCACCACATTTACATCTGTTCTGTGTTATTACTGATCACCAGCTCCTGTAGCTGTACTTAGTCTTCTGTAACATAATTAGCCTACAACATTTTATTTTCTGACTATTAGTATTAATAATACCTTCAACATTTTTCTGCGAGTCCCAACTACCCGCTACACTTAGTTTGCCCACCTATCGTCTAGATCAGTGGTGTCCAAAGTGCGGCCCGGGGCCAAATGCGGCCCTCAGACCAATTTTTGGTGGCCTTCGGTCTTCTTGCTGAATCGGTACACATCATCAGAGATGGTCCTTTTTATTTGAAATGTAATAATTCCACTCAATTCTAACGTAGCAACTAACATGTTATTGTGAGACAGAGCTGGCATGAAGGTTTTAAGCATAAATAAAGGTGTGGAGCACAATTTAAACCTCTGCTAGTCGAAGGTTTCACGGCACTAACCACCGATCTATGGCCCTTCACCCCGTGTACGCTTTAATATGCGGCCCCCCATGAAAATAGTTTGGACACCCCTGGTCTAGATGATCTAAACTTTCCAATGGACATTCTGCCATTTATGGACTTTTACATGAACCATTACCACTCAAACTCAATTATTCAAACTCATGCCGTATTTGGAAAACAAAACTCAAACCTCAACAAATCCTCATGGACAGATTTATCAGAACTTAAATGAGGGAAATTGTGTAATTGTTCACAAAATGTGGATTTTAAAAAGCCTATGTAAAAACGAAGTTGTATTAAAATTAAAATTAAACAACTCTCCATTAAAAATTCTGTATCAAGCCAACACGCCTATGACTGCATTTGCTAAGTACTGCCTCTTTGAAAATGTTTCCCTTTCTACCCACGTTTGGCCCGGAGATAAACAGCTGTAGTCCGCCTTTGGTTCCCTTTTTAAAGAAAAAACACACAAACTGTTACGAAGAAATAAGCAAAGGAGCGCTGCGGAAAGTGGACTCTTTGAAGTTTTTTATATATTTTTTGATTAAAAGGAGTTTTAATTCGTCCATTCTGTCGGGCCGCTCCGCTCCAGGCCTCCTCCAGAGCGTCTCCAGACACGTCTTCCTTGTTGTTTCGGCTCGTGTTTCTTGATGTTGATTTTTGCGTTTGATTCCCTTCTCCCTGGCTGAGTGCTTCACTCCTAATGCCAGGCACCAAAGGCAGAGGAAATTACGGAGGGTTTGAATCGAAGATCAGTGGAGATGTTTGTAAAAAAAAAAGAAAAAAGAAAAAAAAAATCCCCTCTGGCTGTGTATCTCAAACATGTGAAGAAAACAAGATTCTCAATCTCTCAATATTTGTATTTGCTTTCGTCTTCTTGGCTTCAGAGTGATAGTAATTGGGCGTTAAAGGGCTAAAAGCAGTTGCTAGATTTTTTTTCATGTATATAGTGAAAGATGTGCGATGTACAACTGTTGTGAATTTGACCCAAGTGACCAAGTCGATGAGATATTTCAAAAGCACGCAGTCATTTTACAACATGCGTAAGAGGCCCTTATGATTGGACTGAAACATGAATATACTGTAACGCTACTTTAGTTGTAAAGGTCTGCGCTGGAAAGGCTTTTGGCCTTGCTGTATTATTACTGCAGTAGAGGTGCAATGGGTTGAAGCATTTGGTCATCCTTTGTTGTTGTTGTTTTTTTGTTTTTTTAAATGGACATCTGAGAGTGAGGACAGGCCTTTGGAAAAACTGACTGTCTGAGAGAACAAGTCGATGCATTTGGAAACGCACTTACAGTATACCGTGTTGCACTGTAAGGTCTGAGGCTAGTTTTTTTCTCATAAATGTCACATGCACACTTACATGATCAATGTTTCTGTACAGCCCCTGCACACGCTCCTGAATCCAATCCAACGTTATTTATATAGCACATTTCAACAACTAAGGCAGTTTCCAAAGTGCTGCACCAACAAGAAATCATAATAAAAAATGAAAAAACAGGTCAAATTAAATAAATAAATAAAAAATAAAAACCTGCCATGAAACAATAAAAAGGCAAGGATAAAAAAAAAAAAAAAAAAGGATAAAGGACACAGAGGGCCACACGCACAACTCACGCGGTGTTAAAAGCCAAAGAATAAAAGTGGGTTTTAAGACGAGACTTAAAACACTCCACTGATGAGAAGGCCCCGTCCCCTCGAGTTTTACGGTTTGTTGTAGGAACCATGAGTCGGTTTGTAATTTTGAATGAGGTCTGCGATACAGTATATTGGGGGCCAGTCCATTCAAAGCTTTAAAAAACAAAACAATCAAATCTTAAAATCAACTTTAAAATGGAGCAAGACCCACCTAAGATCCATAGATACAGACGGCATGTTTGGAATTGCCCATATATATGGTCATGTTTCAAGCAGTCTGAGGGGAAAACAAAGAAGAGAGAAAAAAAGAGCTTTCTCCCATTTCTCCACCTTACTTTAACCTCTTACCCCCCACCTTCACAGAGCACATTTTCTCCAGTTGGCTTTACCCAAATCTAAAAGCTTCTTGGCTTACAGCCTAATAGTTAAGCCTCATTTGAAAGCTACAGAATTTATCTAAACAGATCTTTTTCCTCATGTTGTTGAGGTGTGCCGTTTTATCATCACTCTTCTGTCACTTTTTCTCACGTTTCTGTCGCTCTTTGTCGCTTTTTCATCGCTTTTTTCCAAGAAGCTTTAGATGAAAATGCGGTCGGTTCAAGTGGGGGTCAAGAGGTTCACAATACTGAATTATGAATATATTTTCCACTAAACAAAGAGACAGAGACATGGAGAGGAGCAAAGTGGTTCCACGGCCCATAAATACTTTAAAAAAACGGACAATGCTAACCAGGAAACTAGCGAAACTAATGTTAGCTTCATGCTACGTTAGCTAACGAGTGCCGTTTTTCCGCTTCTACTGAACAATTTGCTGTGAAAAAACATCCATATGGACCCGATTTTGGCTTGACTTTAATAATGTGTGATAAATTATGTTTATAGTCCACTAGAAAACAGCTGAAAATAGGGCTAGGTTAATAAAAAATGCGACTCTCATGAGCGGTGTTCTACCCCCTGCGCTAGGCGGTGCCGTCTGTACCTATAGGTGCTCGGAAAAGGTTTAACCACCGTCGACTCGTAAAAAGCGAAAGAAATTTAGCAAAGTGCAATCCATTTTCATTTGTTGAACTTTTTTCTTTTCTTTTTTTTTTTATCAAACCGACAGCACATTCGTATCCCTTTGTTATTCTCATTGTATAAGAAGCAACAGTCTTTAACGGGGCTGTGCCTGGCCCATTGTTAATTAATTAACGTCTTAATCATGCTTTTGTAGCAGGCACAAAGTAACCCTTACTTAATCTCTCTAAAAGCATTACGAATCCTGATTGCCCGCTTTACAGTAAACACTCCGCTTAATTTGCTCTGTTTTGTGGCCTCTTTTGAATCAGCGCTGCGCCGAGTTACTTGACATCATTGCAGGCCACTAACTTGCTGGGGGGAATTTGCAAGGGGTATAAAGGGAACGAGAACGACCAAACTGGAGGCTGCGCCAGACAATATGTGTCATAATTGTGTTGATAACATAGTAAATATGAAACACTATATGCTACTCATGCCGATAGTGGAGCACACATTAAGATATTTTCTGAGGACTGGACAATTTACATATATAATCTTCTCTGAGACTATTTTAAGCAGAGGTCGACCGATATAGTCTATAGTCGATATGCACGGCCGATATTTTTTGTCTATAATCTGTGGTATAATTCAGTGTTAGGGGGCATAGGGCTGATTATTTATTCAAGACATTCCTGTCAGTAGGTGCTTCAGAGGGAGCGGTTTTAAGGACAAAAATCAGCAGATTCCAAAACAAAAAAAACGGTAAGTCTCGATGTCTTATGGTTCCGAAATTATAAGCGAAAAGTCTGAAACATAAGATATATAAAATAGGATCATAGGTGTACAAATTTGTAGCGGATTTTTATCGCGATGTTTCTCAGTTCGCCTTTTGTGAGGGCTCATCTTGAAGCTCTGACTGAGCTCTTTCCAGTGCAGAACACGGTAAGTCTCTTTCGGTTCCAGAGATCGGCATTCGATCGACTGATAGCCGACATGGTAAAATATCCACATTTCGGCCTGATATATCGAATTTTAAGACTGTTTTTTTTTTTTTGTAATTTGTATCAACATTCATTTAGAAATTTTAATCTACATTTAAGACAGCACCTCAAAGTAATGAACCCTTTGCTTCTATTAGTCTCTCTACATTCGTTCAGTAAAAGGGAGATATGATTTCAGCAGCACCATGTCTTGCCCAAGGACAGTGACCAATGGCAACTTCCTTAAAGAGGGGTATTATGCTTTTTTCAATCACATAGCACCAGTCTATAGCATACTACAATGATGACGTAACCTTCTGTTGGTCTGTATATGCAGTCAATTAAAATAACTGCCTTGAATAAAATTGCTCTCTCAAAATGGCTGTACTGAACGTCTTGAAATAGGCCTCTGTCTCTTTAAGAAGCTTTCCGACACGCCCCTTCAGCACACTGCTGTGGCATCTAAACAACACTACTGTGCGGGGAGGGGGCTCTGCTGAGCTGAGGAGCAGTGGTTGGTGGCTTGGCTGGTGACAAAGGTCCAGAGGCGTCTCCAGGAGGTGGGGGCGTTCCTAGGAGGACTGAGGCATAGCTACACCTAAAATGGCTGCCGTCTAAGTTTTTACTGATTACTCAAAACTATGTGAATGAGCCAAGGCAACACTCCAGGCATGTGTTTAATGAGGGAATGACAAATAACATGATATAAAGCTTGAAAAAGTCGATTTTACATATACCCCCCTTTAAGCTGATCTGAAAATGAGACAATAAAAGCTACTCTAAACTCTAAAATATTGTCATAAACTTAACACACGGACTAAACTGCGCACGGAAATCCCTAATCATAGGTCCAAGCCAGGACTGCGGCAAGACAAAACTAGATTCAAATCAGCTCTGAACCAGCGCTTGGTGCCAGATAGCATTATCCACTTCAGCACCACGGACAGCTCTGGCGGCTTGTATTGCACCTGTGCTCGGATGAGACTTGGCTTTTTTTTCTTTTTTTTTTGAGCCTCTCTTTCGTTCAGCGTTTTTACACACGAGCAGCGCTTTTGAAATGGACTGAAAGAAACTTGATCTGATGGCGAGGGGCCCGTCACCTGTGGAAAGTCTATCCCTCCTAATCCGACGGCTTGACCCCCCATCCACCGCTTCACCGGCGAGTCACTGCGGCAATGGATTGAAATGTTACACTGTTTACAGGACAATGGGGAGCCAGCCCGAATATTGATATTGCATTTTCGCATTGCATTGTAGTGCGGTCATCTTAGTCCTATCTTCTTTCTCTCATAAGGCGGCCCCTTATGTGCACAGGTTTGCATTTGGATCTTACAGTCATTTTTTCTTACAATTATAGGCATTACAGCTTGGAATCAGGGTTCACTGCTATTGCTAATTCAAGTCAATACAGTGATCACTATGTAAATGTACTAATCTATATGTCCTTTTGTTTGTTAGGTGCATAGACATATTATTAATAGACCGTCAATACTCACTCCTCCCCGTTTACCATAATGACCACGTTCGAGGGGGAATCATGGTAGATTTACAGGCTCCTCCTCCCCAGCTTTACGAAGCAGGTTCCTAATAAGGGCATAAGGGCGGGATCTTCACTGTAGACTGGCGCTTGCGTGACGTGTAGCTCGCGCAGTTCCAATGCTAACAGTCCGACCCCGTTAAGTACGAGATTTCTAAAATTTATCCTAGGATAACCAGCCCGGTGCCTCTGATTGTGTCTAACCCGGCGTAATCACAGGAGGAATATCTAGCTGTAGACAGTTCCAAAAAATGAGGCACCGGGCATTAAAGTTTTTTTAACGGGTCTAAAGTGCAATGCATTCCAATGGGGGACTGGCGGCTATATGGCGGTACTACAGCAATGCGTCCAGTGTCGTCGTCGCAAAGCAGAGCAGCCAGCGACCATTGGTTAGGTGTGTTCTTGAATAACGGTGCTTAGTTTGACCAGTTCTTCGAAGCTGATGGGGAACCTTATAAAGGCGGCAGGATCAAGCTGCAGAAGTCGACTATGCATATTTTAGTAGATTTCAAACTTTTCACACCAAAGTACCCCCTTATAAGAAGACACCTCATCATCTCCCGGGGCAACGGATAGTAAAAGCCGGCATGAGCACATCACCCTCCTCGCAGGCTGCTCTTCCCGGTGTGCCCCCCCCCCCGCAACTCAAAAATCTCCACTTCTGATTCCGGGCTGATCGATCCCGCGCTATAGGGGAAGCCGTGGAAGTCTGGGTCGATCTTAACTGCTGCCGCGAGAGCTACAGGACACGAGCGAGAGAAAACCTCAAAGCTATATGAAGTATGTATAGGCTCTAAAAGCTGCACTGCAAACCATACACTGTAAAATGTAAAAAACTAATTTCAAGGGCTGCCAAGAAATGTTATGTGTAACCATAACCATTTTACAGTGTAGTCGATTAGAAATTTGAGATTCACCTCTTTGGTTCAATTGTATTCTTAGGTTGACATAACTGTTTCCAGTTGTCTGAAGTGAAAAATGTCAGTTACCAATTAAATCAGTTGTGTCAACCTAAGTTTTTCACTTCAGACAACTGGAATCAGTTGTGTCAACCTAAGAATACAATTGAACGAAAGAGGTGAATCTGAAATTTCAAATCGACTACACTGTAAAATGGTTATTGGTTACACATAAAATTTCTTGGCAGCCCTTGAAATTAGTTTTTGAGTTGAAACAAATTTTACATTTTACAGTGTAGTTTCATACGCGTTAACAATGATAATGACCCGGATATCTAAACACTAATACATGAATGCTTTTCGACGAGGTACCGGCTTCGAACTGGACTTGGAAGTTTCAAACAGCGATGCATGTGGCGCGTTATTACGGGGAGTTACTTGAGTCAGAGGTTTTTATTTGCGGTAATTAGAGCTCAAATGTGGGTCAAAGAGACCAGGGGCGGAAAATGGGACCTTTTTTTGTCGGAGCACCTGCACACACTACAGGTGCAGCATCTCCTTTTGTTTTCGTGATGCATTGTGTTAGAAAGTAATGCTGGGGAAATAAAACTCTCCTAATAGGCTGTCCATTGTGGGAAAAGTGGTGCTTTGCCTTTCAGTGTTTCGGCGGAGAGTTCATTGCAAGCTTTTTTCAGTTGATATCGTTTTTGTATATACTGATTTTTACAAACAATAAGAATGTACCTTATGCCAGCACGTGAACTCTAACTCGTAACAACATGAGCATTAGCCTCAACGTTGACACTTTTCTGATGTAAAATCCGGAGCTGGTTCCCTTACAAACACTTTATATCAATGTCAACTTATCATAATGCGATTTCCGTTCACAAAGAATGCCTCGTCCTGTAATAAATCCCCTTTGTTGATGCTGTTCCTTCTCTTTTAAAACCAATCAACATTTGTCTAATTCACTTCAATTCATCCTCGATAAAGTAGCGATCGCGTTTGTAAAACTCATTTCAACTCATTTGTCGTTAGTGTTTGAGCGGTCTTTGCTGGAACTTAGCAAACTCGATAATAGAAGCAAATGAAATGCGCGATTAAAATGACAAATTGCTTCGGGGGCGTTTCAGTAGGTGGCTGCTTGCGGATAAAACATACATAGTCCAAACAACAGCAGCCAATATGTTCGTTAGCGAGCACCCACTTCTCGCGTCCTTTTAAGAAATCTATACCAAGTTGTCTTTAAATTCTGCTTTTGATACATTAATTCATTTCATTTCATTGATTTATTCATTCCGGGCAGACAATGGCAACAAAAACATACAACATACAAATAAAACCATCCATTTCCACCCGAAAAGGGAGTGGGAAGAAGATAACTTATTAAATCCCACCCCCAATTCCCCATTCAGAGCTCACCACATTCAACTTCACTGTTGCATTGCTCAAGGATTACTTTACAAATAATATATCGTTGCGGCATTACCATAGGTAACAACAATTGCAAATAACTGTATACAAACAATATACTGTAAGGAAAAATTAAGAAAATTAACAATACCAACATGGTAATGGACAATATACCAATAATCAGTGGCGGCTGGTGATGTAAACTCTAGGTGGGGCTGTTGCACAAAGTGTTCGTGCTTTTTTATTTTTACTATCAGATCTACTAAACGCATTTGCCACCACTTGTCAGACTAAAAGAAGCATGTAACCACGTATCAGCAAATACCCACGGAACAAGCATTGCAAACAGCGCTTATTCCCAGAGCATCAGACCAACATTAAGGCAAAAGTTTACTCTATAGACGGCTGTCAAACAGCTTGTGGGGAAGCTGCCTCAATCCCACCACTGCCACCATATGTGGGGAAGCTGGCCACAGAGTGGTCAAAATGAGCAGGTAGACTTGACGAACACAATATTACCAGGCAACATTTATTCTTTCATGACAAACATGTGTCACCTCCATGAACAAAATGGCTTTTGTGTGACTAAAGCAGACAGCTTTTATACAGCTCCTAATGGGAAAAGACCTCCCCCAGGTAATACCATTAGTGTGATGGGTGAGTTCAAATAATAGTTAGCTGGTAAGTTAACATTTTACCTAAACAGGTTGGTGTTTGTCCAAATGACAAGTGTTTAAATCAAATTAAGACAAAATAGAAACCAAACTCATATACAAAAAGGAAACTCAAAGTTGTAACCAGTTTTCCCCCTGCCACATGGTTCAGCCTGAGATTTTAAAATGGCCGACAAGGACCACACCTTCCCTTTGTTCCAACCCTGTACAGGTAAGTTATATGCAAATAAACAAAGTTTTAAACGAACAATGAAGTGTAATCAGTAACTTAAACACATGATATGAATCTAGTTGGTTATTTTAGCTGATGGATATTGCAAATGAAACAAAATGTCCAAATAAATACGGGGACAACCCACTTTGTCAAACAGCTCCAAAACATCATTTAAACAGCAGACTATGAAACAGCAGATTACCTAACAATGCATTCACCCAAATGATATGAGAGCATAAAGGAGTCGTTTATGTCCCGCTAAAGTTAACAACAGCGCTGAACCCGACAGACGTGAACCGTGGTGTAAACATGGACTCACCCGCATTCAGGAGCATCGCGTCCTCCTTACGTACATAAACACACGGCAGCTTCCCCACTTCATCTTGTGTCGCCAGCAAAAAAGTCCCGTTTCGAGGAGTCATCCAAAAAAACGAAGAATATCCGAGTAATCCACCGGTGTTATTAGCAAGTTCTTCATAGTGTTTACAGAGACCGGCGAGTGAAAGTAACCAATGAGGAGTCTTCAGCGTGGTGAGCGTGCTCTGTGATTGGGTCCGGGGCTAAATCCAGCTCAGTCCCAGAGCTGAGTGTATGTGTGTGTATGTGCTGGAGGCGGGACCTGCGGCACTGCCATCTGTCGAACACTGTCATATTCATGTGCGTTCTCGGGACTAATCAGAACTAGCCCTTTTTTTGTTCTTGTGGTCAAAATCGTGATCAGATGTATAAAACTACAATGATTATACACAGTAATGACATTAGGCGATTAGTTAGGATATAAAATTAACTATAATAAATGAAAAATACAACTTATTCTTTCTTCTTTCTCTTGTCAAAAAAAATGACAGGAGGGGCTTACTCCACCTAGCCCATTGATACCAGCCGTCCCTGCCAATAATGGTAAAAAAACAAAATAAACCAATGATGGTAGGGAAACATTGAGCACTTATTAACACTATGAGACAACAGCAAGTTACATTAAAGACCCTCATCACTATATTTTGACCAAATGCAATGTTTATACAACAATTTGAATCGGTGGACAGTTTGCAGTTTGCTTGTGTTGTAAGTCCAGTTTGTTCCAACTCCGCATACAGACACACAGAGTGTTTTGAGCTCTCGCCAATGACAAATATCCAAAACCTCTCAAGTCATAAGCTCGCACTGGAGTTATAAAAAAACGTTGCAGGTTAGGCGGTAATAATTTGTTGAATGCTTTGTATAAGACTATTGCTGTACTATATTTTACAAGGTCATCAAATGTTAACAACTTTGACTGCATAACAGATTATGAGTATGGTCTAGAACAGTGTTTTTCAACCTTTTTGAGCCAAGACACAATTGTTCATTGAAAAAATCACGAGGCACACCACCAGCAGAAAATGTTAACTCTGTAGCCTATATTCACAATATAAAGTCGTTCTCATCAAAGTGTCTGGAATAGGAACACCATATAGTCTTGCTAGCCACAATGCCACTGTCACCGCCACCTATCGTATCCATGCATCACTAATTCTCTTGTCTCAAAGAAGTTAGCTACCTGCGCCCAGTTACTGATATGGAAGAGTATTACATGGTTACACTGCTGATCACTGCACAGAGACTTGACAACGGCACATTATTTGCGGATAATAATTAATTTATTTTCCAAAAAATATTCTTTTAGACCAACCAGGTGAAATTCGATAATTTCCCAAGGCACACCAGACAATATCTCACGGCACAGTGGTTGAAAACACTGGTCTAGAAAACCAACCTTGTGAATGATCCGCATTGCTCTTTTCTGTAATACGATCAGCGGATACAACAAGATACAGTCACATCAAACTGAAAGGGCTATTCGTTTCGTGACGGCGCTGCACTTTTGACCCGATTGGAGAGCCCACGTTTATTCACCATTAAACCTCCAGTTTCCAGTGATTCCTGAAACATTTAGAGCTATCCCCCCGCCCCCCTGTCAACGCGAATCAATATCCCCACCTCGCCCCAAACATACACTCACAAACTCCCTTTCTGACAGCGGGTGTTTTTGATGATGTGAAAAGAACATGAACTGCGCGTTCGGGAAGCGGCGCACTTTCAAATGAAGTGGTGTAATCGATTCAAGTATCACAGTATGGCGTGATGCTGAGAGACGTGTACAAAATAAACTCGGAAGAGAGCGCCGTCTCCAAGTTTCTGTGTTGGATTTATTCCTCAACTTACTTTTCTTTGTCAATGTCCACTACAACAACAACAACATGGTTTTCATTTCAGAGTGAAAGAAATGTCCCTTTTTGACCGCTCTAATACACTGCTGTATGTTCCCAGACACATAAACAAAGCAGTAGACCAAAACATAAGGCAAAACATCAAATTAGAGGAAGTGTTTATAGTTTGAAATAACCTTACACATCTGGAGTAGTATTTTTTTTAGCACCATGCCATTGTGAGTAATCCTGCCTGTTCAAGCACTCTTAGTCATTCATGTTTATTTATTCCATCGCATTAAAACACTGGTAGTGGCGTGCTTTGAGATCCACAGGGACTGTCTGACCTTTGCTGAGTGAATTGTTTGGCTCCTTTTTTTTTTTTTGAAGCTGTAGCCTGAATATAAGCTTCCACTTCCTGTAAGCGTCCTGTAGAGTGATCCTGCGCCTCGGGCCGGCGTGCCTCTTGCCCCAAAGTGAACCATCTTCCCTTTGATTGTCTTTCTCCACGGCACTCCTCGTCTGTGTAGTGCTGCCAGCTGCGTGCGGCATCTGGCATTTTGCAACAGACAACACAAAGGAGGGAGAGAGAAAGAAAGAAAGAAAGCGGAGGAGTGGGGAAAGAAGTGCTGTAGTAGGTGTCCAAATGACACTTGAAATCACAATTGAAATGATCACAATTAGCAAATCGGAAAGGCTGCGCTGAAATAAGTCTAATGTCCTCCGTCGAGAAGTATGAGCTTTTGCATAAGATTTAACCCTGATTCGACTTAACCTTTAGAGACTTTTAGAGACTTGCGACTCGACTCGGACTCGTCCCTAAAGACTCGAGACATTACTCGGACTCGTGGTCAGTAACATTCTGAAGCTAATACTGCAGACATGTTTGTGACAGAGTACAGCTGATGTTACTTTTACAAAACTGAACTAAGAAATGTAGTGGTGTGGGAGGGCTAGTTGAATGAATGACACAGGGCCTTGCCTTTAGCCAGCTGTGGACAGTTGTAAATAATTCATATTATTTTTGTGTTTTCTTAAATTACCATTGCATTGGGATTGACTGTGAATGGCCTTATGCTTAATAGAAATATTGTTCATTCATTCATTCACTTCCACTTGTCCGTTGCCGGGTCGTGGGGGCAGCCGTTGGAGCTGCCCAAATCACATAGCACCAGCCCCCATGGCTCCTTCTGCAGGTGGTGGGTCCACGGAAGGACGGCCTCACGGTTCAAACCGGGCCTGTTGGTCTCTCCTAGGGGGCTACCAGTGTACACAGACACTGGAGGCAATGTGGGTGAAGTGTCTTGCCCAAGGACACAACGACAATGTGCACCTTCAGGAGGCGGGATTCGAACCCCCGACCTTCCGATCATGAGACGACCCGCTCATAATATGGCTCATATTTGTCTGATAGTTGTTTTTAATTTACAGGTGTTTATGTATTTTAAAATAGTTTTATTGTACTGTGATTTGAATTAGTGTAAAACATATAGAAACCATGGGACTTGGACTTGACTTGGACTTGTGGGATCAGAGACTTGGACCTAGACTGGGACTTGCGGTCAGAGACTTGGACTTGACTTGGACTTGCAGGTCAGAGACTTATGTGCATCTCTGGCAGAACCTTTACACTACAGGTCAATGCATCCTAGCTTTGTATGACGGCACTCCAGGCTGTCGACTTGGTAATGTATGTAGTTTGTATGTTGAGTGATCTGGAGAGCTGGATTTCTGAGTATAATGAAACCTTGCCTTCCTTGAACATACAGTGTTGTATAAATACTATATGGCGCAGATGGTAGAGTGGGTCGTCTCATGATTGAAGGTGCACACTGTTGTTGTGTGCTTGGGCAGGACACTTCACACACCTTGCCTCCAGTATCTGCGTACATTGGTGTATGAATGAGAATGTGAATGGGGGAGTGGTTCCTTGCTCTTTGAGTGCCTATTGTAGGTGGAAAAGTTATAAGTTGAGCCTTTTACAACATTTCGATAGGTTGCACATACACATACACATACGCGTCTTTTTTACCGGCATAATGACTCATCACTGACAAAAAGTTAACAGTCCCTGAAACTACGAACTGTTTTAAATTGGACATTTACAACCACACGGCTGACCACTTTCAATTCTGTAAACTTTGCACAAAACAAATAATGGGCATTTCTTTCTTTTTTTTTTTTTTTTTTGCCAAACAACATTAAAAGCCGTAAAATTGCAAGTCTAAAACGTCCAGTCTAGTCTTTGTTTTCCCTTTTTTTAATCACATGGCAGTGCGAACATACTGTAGATAAATGGAAAGCTGTTTGTATGTCACAGTTTGGGGACCGCAGTAATTGCATGTTTTGTTCTTCCATTGCCTCCATAAGCCGTGACAGCCGCAGTCCCGTCCATTATGTAAATATGTCAACATTTCGACTTGGCCTACGTGTGTATCGGCAGCTTTGAGCATAATGGTCCATCTATCTGTCATAGTAATAGCTATGGAGCTGCCATATACAGGTCTGTATTGTGCGCCGCCATGACAGAACTGATGTGGACGGATGTGACAGTGTGTACATGGAAGCTGTAGTGTAGACCTTATGTAGTGAGAAGAAAACATATGTTTCATTTAAACTTTGTTTTATTGTTTTATGTATTATTTTGTGTACTGAGCACTGTACAAATCACACACAATTGTTTTTACTAAAAGGCGAGACTCTGATGGTGTAGAGGACAGATAGATAAATGTGAAGGGATTGAGGGAAGGGGGTTAAAATCTCAATTTTTAATAATGTCAGGACCTCTTACCTCTCCGCCTTAAAGGGATACTTCGGGATTTTTGACATAGGGCCTCATTTCCTAGTTATCCAAAGTGTTGTTGATGTCTGGAGATATTTGTTTCTTAAATTCATGCAGTTCTTATATTTGAAGAGTCTAGTTGCGCTAGCCTAGAGCAAGGCTAAAGCAGTTCTATGGTAAACGCTAGCCCGCATTAAAAACAGTCTGACCCACTCCACAGTGCACCTGAGGTAAATCACTTATAACACCAGACTAACCATATAAATGTCTGTGTCGATAGGTTAATTTTAACCATTTTGCGTTTAAATTAACTTATATTTGAGCAGCATCAGCTTCGTGGCTGTAAGCTAAGGCAGCGGCGGAGTGATCTGCGAGAAAATAGTCCCTCAAAATGCAGTAATTCATGTGATACAAGGTCAGTTATATTTCAAAAATTATTCTATTAACACAGACATTTATATGGTTAGTCTGGTGTTATATGTGATTTACCTCAGGTGCACTGTGGAGTGCGCCAGACTGTTTTTAATGCGGGCTAGCGTTTACCATAGAACTGCTTTAGCCTTGCTCTAGGCTAGCGCAACTAGACTCTTCAAATATAAGAACTGCATGAATTTAAGAAAAAAATATCTCCAGACATCAACAACGCTCTGGATAACTAGGAAATGAGGCCGTATGTCAAAATCCCAAAGTATCCCTTTAACTGAGTACATTTTCTCCAGTTGAGCTTTACCCAAATCTAAAATCTTCTCGACTGGCGCTTGCTTTGAAAGCTATGACCTACAAAACGGATCTAAGCTTTTTCCTCGCGTTAGCTTCATTTTTTTTGTATTTTGTGTGTGTGTGTTTATTTTTTTTTTCACTTTTGTTTTGCAATTTAGCCGATTGTTGTCGCCTGTTTAGCTGCGGTTTTGTTGCGGTTTTGTTGTGTTTCTGCCGCTCTTTTATCGCCTGTTTTGTTGCTGTCACGGTTGTTGCTCTTTTGATGCTTTTTTCAAGAATTATTTAGATTTTCTTAATCACACTGGAGAAAATGTGCTCGGTTAAGGCTAAGAGGTTAAGTCTCTAGACTGCTATAAAAATGCATGTTGAGAAAAAGTCATTTGACGCTACCTCTCCCTATGGAGGAAGGTTGATTCCATTACCGTATGTAATTATACATCTTGGTCTCCAGGTGAAAGGACCTGTGAGCAAAAATGGTTATCTGGTGTCATCTTGTTTGGGAAAAGTGGTGGTAGCACTTGTAGTTGTATTTGTTGTTGTAATCGCTGTAGTGCCGGCACTGGCGGTAGTTGTAACGGTCTCCCTTTTGGGAAACATTACTGTATATGACAAATTCCTTTCAATGAGATATATAACATAGACATAAGATAGCATAACATAAGATAGCCTTTATTGATCTCACAATGGAGAAATGTACTTGTTCCATTCAGCTCTTAGAAACACTCAGGGTGTGCAACTAGGCAGGAAATGTGAAATAAACAACAACAATTAGATAGTAAATACTGGTATCTTATATACAATGACTACCAAGGACTGCTACCAAGGCAGCAGACTTAATAAGTAACACAAATCAGATCATGTGCGTCTTTCTCTGGTTTCAAATGGAGAAGCAGTGAGTTGTAAAATGATGCCATCGATATGAGTCCGGAGGATGGTTTACTCTGGCCTCCGCATTGATTAAATGTAGAGCGTAGTTTGGATTGAGCTGCACTGGGGAGGAGTCCTCTTTCTACTTCAATAAATACATTAGCTGTTTAGGCGCCACGTTAACTCCAATCCAAGTCCAGGTCAAATTCATTACGTTTGACATGAGCTGTCGTAAGTCCAGGCTGGCTACCTCATACCTCTATCTGCGCCATCGGCTCCTTATTAAGGTAAGCATCAAAACAAAAAGGAGAGCCAGGTGAGAAAAATGGCCCCAGAAATTATCCTTAGACCCATAGTATTAGCGTGTGTTCATAAATGCATCATGGGACACATTTTTTATGTTTACCACACTACAATTTGCGAATATGATACAAACTCTTATGCCAATATCCAGCTTTTAACACACCAACCTTGAGGACAAAGTATACACATGGAGGTTATTACTTAATTTTCATTCTAAGCCGAAGTTGTATCAAACTCAGCCAAAGGATCCACGACAAAGGGATACAATCTTCAGTAACCACATGTGTCTGTTGAAGTATCCCTTTCGCTTCTTTCACAAAATGCCATTACAGCACGGATTCACTTTGTAACTTGATAATAAAAACTGCATGCAAACTCACATGGAACGTGTCCTATCCCTGCGGACAGATTGCAGACTACATAAACGGTGTGCCTACAAGAGTAAGTTGCCTGCCGGGAGAGTTCACCACGGCGGGGTTGTCAAATCCACTTATCCAAACGCCTTCCGCAGCCATACGGATGACACAGTAGTTTTCCGGACCTTTTAGAGACCTTTCCGACCCAGGCCTGTCCCAGTAATGGCACCCCTGCAGAGGTGACCATCTCTGGGCATTATGTTCTCATGGCACTCCTACGCTGCCATCAGCCCATCTTGGTATATGTCACTTCGGAACCATTACCTTCATCCAGCATGCCTTTGAAAAGTAGGGGTTTCAGCGTAGGGATTCTCAAAAGCACTGCCTTATAGTTGTTACTGACGGCCTCTTCCATCCACTTACTGTCTATTTTAGCCGTAAGTAGACCTCTCAATGCTGAGTTTATAGATGCCAAGATACTGTATTATTATTCGATCAAGTGCAGCCGTTTTAGATGTAGATTGGCAGGTAGAAATGGAAATGTGGTAAAGCAAAGTATAAGCTTGGAATATAACCTGCTATTGGCTCAATCAGCAAAACCGCCTTAAAGTGCATATGACACATTATGACAATTTTTGCTAAAACACAGTTAACACGATTATATTTAAGATTTTGCTAAAGATTATACCCAGTTTTATATGTTCACTTCCTTATTGGACACCGACAGGAAGTGACATCGAAGAAGGTAAACGATTTTAAACTGTTGCCGTGCAACCATGTTAAGTCAATACGTCTGTTAAGTGGTGACGTCACAGCTCTACGTCCGGGTCCGCTGATGTGCGAGAAACTACAAAAAACTCTTTAATATCACAATCAATATTTCTGAAACTTAAAGGGATACTTCGGGATTTTTGACATAGGGCCTCATTTCCTAGTTATCCAGAGTGTTGTTGATGTCTGGAGATATTTTTTTCTTAAATTCATGCAGTTCTTATATTTGAAGAGTCTAGTTGCGCTAGCCTAGAGCAAGGCTAAAGCAGTTCTATGGTAAACGCTAGCCCGCATTAAAAAACAGTCTGGCACACTCCACAGTGCACCTGAGGTAAATCACTTATAACACCAGACTAACGATATAAATGTCTGTGTTAATAGAATATTTTTTTAAATAAAACTGACCTTGTATCACATGAATTACCGCATTTTGAGGGACTATTTTCTCACAGATCACTCCGCCGCTGCCTTAGCTTACAGCCACGAAGCTGATGCCGCTCAAATAGAAGTTATTTTAAACGCAAAATGGTTAAAATTAACCTATCGACACAGACATTTATATCGTTAGTCTGGCGTTATAAGTGATTTACCTCAGGTGCACTGTGGAGTGCGCCAGACTGTTTTTTAATGCGGGCTAGCGTTTACCATAGAAATGCTTTAGCCTTGCTCTAGCCTAGCGCAACTAGACTTCAAATATAAGAACTGCATGAATTTAAGAAAAAAATATCTCCAGACATCAACAACACTCTGGATAACTAGGAAATGAGGCCCTATGTCAAAAATCCCGAAGTATCCCTTTAACAGAGAGTTACTGAACATACTTATTTATCAGGCCCATTAGCCAAAAATGCCGCACCTACTGCTATAAAAGTAATATTTACCAAAATCGTACTTCCGGGTTAGCGGGGAAAAATGCTAACGGCGCAGCAGCTACGCTAACCCCGGAAGTACCGACTTTAGTAAATATTACTTTTTTAGTAGCAGTAGGTGCGGAATTTTTGGCTAATGAGTCTGAGAAATAAGTATGTTCAGTAACTCTCCGTTGAGTTTCAGAAATATTGATAGTTGTTTTTATGAGATTTTTATGTTTTTTTCTCGCATATTTTGCCCGTCTGCTAGGACCCGGAAGCGGAAGTCGTGACATCACACTTAACAAACGTATGGGAAATGAGTGAGTCAAACTGCTATGGAATGTTACCTCTTCTATGTCACTTCCTGTCAGCAGCGTAAAATTCTAATAAAAATAACTATGCAACTGATGAACTTGCAACTGATGTAATCCATCTAAATGAGTCATATTTTCAAGAGCATTAAAATCTGTCATATGCACTTTAAGGAATTTCTATAGTTGTCTTTGCAGATTGGCAAAAAGGCCTCTATAACATGTAACCAATGAGCTATTATTCTTTCCTTTAACTTTCATCTTCATTTAATTGTTTTTAGAGACTGGTACAGTGTCTTCTATTAAATTTGTAGTCACATGGATAACTCCCTGTTGTTGTTTCGGAGAACCCACTATTTTTGCATTGATTCGTGTTTTTTGGACAGTGCACCCAGACTACTGGATACACACACGTCATCATTATTTATCTGATGTTGGAGATTCATGATACCCTGTCCCGTAACACCGAGGTGAAAACAACTACTGTAGCAGCACATTATTTTTTTCTTAGCCAATGCCACACTTGGATTGGATGTGCCCTGCTTCTACTGTCGGTTTAATGATTATTGTAAAATTGTATTACAGAAAACAGCACGGGCACTGCCAACAACAACAGTTTATGCATTTTGAGAAATCCTTGGCATTACGCATTCGCAGACTGCCTGATTTACCGGGATAAAATAAAGCGTTTTTTGAATGAGAGCTTTGAATACGGACTGTAGATCCATAGACAATATCGTTAGCAACCTCTCAACCTGCATTATATGAAAGCTATCATACTTTTTTGCAATCGGTACAATATGCTTAAGCGGAACTGGTTCTTAAATGAGCTTCAAATCGACAAATGAAGAAAGTTCCTCCTGTAACTTCTGCTAAACTAAACAGTAATTTGCTTCTTCTGTTTATCATGTTCATTGTAATTTTATGTTGTGAAGTGAAGTTTTTTGCTATGACCGTCTTCGCTTAACATGCAAATGGACACGCAAAACCATGACCATTTTCCATTATTTTAGCTTCACTGTTCCAGAAATGCCTATAAGATAGTATGCCTATGTACTGTAGATATACAACACTATAACACTAACATAAACCCTTGCCCGTCTTTCCAAAATCAATCAAATCTGCTGAACATGTAGTTTAGACTTAGATTGTGGACATTGAGAATTAGCTCTGGCTAAATTATTGTAGTATGTAACATTAGCTTATGTGACATACTTGTCCCTATTCAAATAAACTTAAAAGTAATAAGTAAAGTAAAAGTAAGACCTGTAACCATGTTCTAAAATGCATGCAGTTCTTGTATTTTATTACCAGTTCATATAGCAGTTTTCTCTTTGGTGGCAATGCTTCTGAGCGTGTCGAAAACGTGCGCTCAGATCTGAAACCATATCATCACAGTGCATTCAGACTGCATTGTTAGCGATGCAGGCGAACACGAGGTCCCAACAAAGTTCTCCAAAGCCTCCTCTTCCATCTTTCTTGTGGCCTGTCCTTTAAAGGGGGGGGGTATTATGTAAAATCGACTTTTTCAAGCTTTATATCATGTTATTATGTCATTCCCTCATTAAACACATGCCTGGAGTGTTGCCTTGGCTCATTCACATATTTTTGAGTAATCAGTAAAAACTTAGACGGCAGCCATTTTAGGTGTAGCTATGCCTCAGTCCTCCTAGGAACGCCCCCACCTCCTGGAGACGCCTCTGGACCTTTCATCACCAGCCAAGCCACTAACCACTGCTCCTCAGCTCAGCAGAGGCCCCTCCCGCACAGTAGTGTTGTTTAGATGCCACAGCAGTGTGCTGAAGGGGGCGTGTCGGAAAGCTTCTTAAAGAGACAGAGGCCTATTTCAAGACGTTCAGTACAGCCATTTTGAGAGAGCAATTTTATTCAAGGCAGTTATTTTAATGTACTGCATATACAGACCAACAGAAGGTTACGTCATCATTGTAGTATGCTATAGACTGGTGCTATGTGATTGAAAAAAGCATAATACCCCTCTTTAAAAAAAAAAAAGTAATAACTGTGATATTTACGACACCTATTCATTCCAGTAAGGCACGGCGAGGGTTTGTCCGAGTAGAAAGTGTTCAGTGGACCTGCATCCCGGGGAACATATTGGGTGTGCTTTAGTGATGAATGCTGGGAGATTGGGGGGGGGGGGGGGTATGGCACTTGAAAGACGCAATGAAGGGGGTTGGAGAGGAGCTGACCTTCTCAGTATTCCCCCCCCCCCCACCCCTTCCATGCAGTATGATTAGCCAGGTTGCTTTAGTGGAAGTTTTATAGCCTCACCACTACCTCGTATTCAACGAAACTATGGTCCTAAGTGGTTGCGCAAACTCACATGGGACATCCGCATGCATGAATATACAAGTATGGGCAATGCAACACACACAAAAAAAAAACAATGGGAATTTCCAATGTGTTCTTGAATGCGCACACATTTTAGTTTCAGAAGGCTTTATATCTCCAAGAATGCAATACACAGCGGATCACCCGTGCGAAGAAATTGAAGCCATTAGAAAGCCCTATTACTTTTTCATCAGAACCTGGAGAATAAGCTTGTAGAAATGCGGGCAAGAGTGCAGGGAAATGTGCCGTGCTAAAAAAAAGATGTAAAGGTAAGAGTATGGAGGATCGCAGAAGGATACAAGTGCAAGTTGCTGACTAAAAGGGAAAATTAAATGAGACTAGAACCTCGCGGGGTGTAATCAAACTCTCTTGCTTGGTTCCAGTTGCATAAAAAAAAAGTCAAGCGCTTGGCAATAAAGTGCGTCTCCCCCCGCTCTAATGTCCCTGTCTATATCCTATCCGCCGGCTCAGAATAAGGAAGCGTGCAGGAGTTGGCGCGCATGTGTGCCTTAGTCTACTTACCTTTTCGACTGGAAAGCGGCGCGCACTGCTAATATTGATAAATGAGGGCGCAGCGGATGACTCATGGGACATGGGGTCGATGGCTGCACAGTGCAAAAGTGTGGGCTCCGTTTGTGCGTGTGGGCGCATTAAAAAATATAGGGCCATTTGGGTTATTTCAAGGTCTGCTATTCAGACCAGAAATCCATCCGGTAAATCCGTCCCTGTTGTGGAAAAAGTGGGTAATGGAAGTGGATTCAAATGTCAGGCGATCGCATTGTGGCGTATCTCGTGGTCAGAAGGTCTTAATTTAGATTCTGGCTTGATTTTGGGGCCTAGCTTTAGATCTCTTGAACTTTACTAGAGCTGCTGTTGTGTCCGTGGGCAAAACACATCACCCAGCTGGGATTCGGTGCTTGCACCAGTGAGATTCTTTTTCAAAGAAGTCCTGTTTTTTTGTAGTGGCAGGGGAAGGAGGACCTTGAGGGGAACCTACTCAGTTACACACTGTAAAATGTAAAATTTGTTTCAACTCAAAAACTAATTCCAAGGGCTGCCAAGAAATGTTATGTGTAACCAATAACCATTTTACAATCTAGTCGATTTGAAATTTGAGATTCACCTCTTTCGTTCAATTGTATTCTTAGGTTGACATAACTGTTTCCAGTTGTCTGAAGTGAAAAACTTAGGTTGACACAACTGATTTAATTTGTAACTGACGTTTTTCACTTCAGACAACTGGAAACACTTATGTCAACCTAAGAATACAATTGAACGAAAGAGGTGAATCTCAAATTTCAAATCGACTAGATTGTAAAATGGTTATTGGTTACACATAAAATTTCTTGGCAGCCCTTGGAATGAGTTTTTTCAGTTGAAACAAATTTTACATTTTACAGTGCAGGCATGAGGAGAACATGCAAACTCCACACGAAAAGGTCTCATTTGGCCTGGGAGCGAAACAGAGTATTAACCGCTGCACCACTGTGGCCGATGCATGGTTGAAGGTGGTCAGAATGTCATTAGTTACCTTTGTCAGTCCATCCTTCCTAATTCCAGATTTGTAACATCCTTTGCACGGTCATATGACACTATATCATGGAGAAAATAGTCTGTGGAAGGAAGCCTGTTGATCTTGGTATGTACTCTTTATCTGACATAATCCCGGCTGTCTCAATCCCGGACATCGTGACGAGAACTTCCCATTATTTCCATTAGGTTAGTGCACTTCTTGAAGATGGCACAAAAGCAAGCGTCTAACCTTGAAAAGCTGGCTTGAGGACGCGCATTGTGAATATTCACCTCACAGAGGCCGGAACAGCATTGTCAGACTTGTAAGACAAATTATTCTATTTGCATGCATTAGTAACACTGCCTTCTACATCTGATCTATCAAATAAATCTTATTAGCTGGTGTCAATTTGTTGGCAGAGACAACTGTTTACTTACTTCAGGCAAGACATATCATCCTTGCATGATTAATGTGTGCTTTATTGTTCAAGGAGCTTTCAGTGCTGCTGTGGATTGTGAAGAGAAAATGCACAAGTTTGCACACAGGGGGTCAAGGGAGGAGGTTAAAGTTTCCTTTCTAGCCATTGACTGCATGGAAGTAGCGCGTATTCATCTGCATCCATCAGTCATAACCCAAGTGTCTTTCTATTCGCTCACGCTCTCATACAAGCTGGAGGGCACGTATCATCTTCAAATAAGGAGACATCTCACAGGAATGGAGAGGAATGGTTCTGAATGCTAATTGTACTGCCATGAAAAAAAAAAATAGGCAATAAGTAATGGAATCAGCCTGCAGACACTGTGGAAATGCAAACTGGCTGCCCATTTGGATAAAATGTGGGCCAGTATTTTGCATACTGATAGCCGAAGCAAAGAGGTCGGCGAATGACAGAAATAGCCTCTCAAATACTTCTCGCCGTGTTGGGGCTTGAGATAGTAATGACACTATAACCTGTGTGTGCCCATTAGGCGTGACTTACAGAGAATTGCCCAACTCCGATGGGGTGCGGTGGTTAAGTGGGTCTAATAAAGGCCCTAAGTGTTTTGGGCAAGTGTGAGGCGCAGAGGCCATTTACAGATGAAAAACATCGACAATAGCCTTTCTGCTTGGCATCCTCGAAAAAAAGTTATTGTAGAGGTTTTTGAATTGCCGGATCTTGCCCTGTCCTAAAAAGTGGAAGAACAGTCGGTGGGTTATTTTTTGCCTTTTTTGTATGTCATATCTCGTGATAGGTTGTGTGTTTAAATATGATAAATTATGGATGCAATGATGTGGAGGTTAACAGCTCCGAGGTAAATTCATATTTATTTGGCAGTTTTCACTTGCGTTTATCCACTATTCAGGAAGAAACCTGCAGTTGGGGTGTATAAAAATATATCATTGTAATTCCATCTGAGTTGTTGTTTCTTTGATCAGGCGGGTTGGCGGTTCGAACAAGGCACCTCGATTCGACAGATGACTAGACAGGGCAAGTTTCCCGCAGGCATTTCCCCTCTGTGTTGTTATTCGGCCTTTTATCCCGGTTTGTTATAGTGGCTGTTCCACCTCGAGGCGTTTGCGATACGTGCGGGGTAGGATATGACATTTTTATTGTTATCTGAATGCGTAATTCAGTCGATGCCGTGATTGCGTTCTGAGTGGATAACGGATTAATTTGCAGTGCAATTCAGTAATATATATTTTTTTTAATTGCACATTTCTTACGCCTAAATGAACACATGCAAATATAAAAGAAAGCGAATGTGTTTCAACAATTGTGAGCTAATGAATGATACATAAAAAGTGCATTTACATTTTTTTTTTAAAGTTGCACCCATTCTTCTGTTAAGACGGGTGGAGTTATTGGATGGGGGGTATTTATTTATTTGTTTATTTGAGCAGCTTACATTTCCAAATTACAAAATACACATTTAAACAGTCACAAGGAACACCTGCTGACCATAAGACCCCCTCCTGTAAGTTTGTTGGTCATGACAGGACATGTTGTGACCCATTCCATTGTTAGAATGGGGTGTGGCCAAAAATCTGGCAACTTGATGTCTGTGCAACCCCTTCCTGTTAAAATAGGTACTGTAAGCTATAGTGTTAGTCATCCCAGGATGTGATTGTGGCTATGTGATCAGACTGCATGCCCAGTTTTTACGCGTGTAACCCATTCCGTTGTTGTAAAATCTGAGAACTTGAAAATCATAAAGCAAAAGACATAATTGTGTATTGCAAAAACGCTTTCATTGTCAAATATATGCAAATAAGTAAGTAAGCTTAATTCTATCAGCATGAAGAGGTGTGGGTTGAGTTATCAGACTGGCATCTCTATGTGAGTGACGTCCCAGCGATCGCTCATATGGTTGCAATGAAGATGGCTCTGGAGTTGTGTACAGAAGTGACATAAGGGCGCTGGTTTGACTTGTTCCACACAATTAATTCTATATTGATTTATGCATTAGCTTAGTGTCTACAAGGAGTTTTAACAGTGTGAATAATACATTATGCAGGTCCTTTAATTTTCTTGTTAACACTGGGGGGGGTAAAAAATTAAAATTGTAATATTATATGGTTAAGTGGCGTGTCAACGAATTCCAAAGCATGCATGCAGAATTATATAGTACGAGATGGGCTATTAACCAGCATCGGTATTTGAAATGCAAGGGTTCACAGAGCAGCCGAGAACCATAATATTAAGAAGGGCCCGAACAAGAGGTCACTTGACTCTCATTACTATTGCGCTCCCGGTGTCCATCTCCATTTCACAGGCCCTCGAGTGGCTGAGGATTTAGGCTTGTATTACCGCCTTTACTCAAATCCTTCGCCGCTGTTAATCTTTACAAGGAGCAGGTTATAAAGCTCCTGCAGCCAAGCGGTCAGACACCAGGTACAGAGTAAACGGTATAAATACCAACATGCCAGTCGCAACCAGGTCATGACTTGCATATGGTATTTACACCTATTACTTTGTCTTTGTCCACACACGTTGATATTATTACGCTACCCAACTGAGAGTTACATGCCTTTGCTCCTGTAGGTACATTACCATAAACATAATGTAGTTAAGGTCCCTATAGAATCTTGGGTATTCAGCTGTAGCTTATTTGCCTCATACATCTTCCCCAAACCCAGTGGGGCATCTGCTGCTCATGCGATCGTCTATTTCTTTGTGGTTTCCTGTGCGTCATGGCTCTAATTGATGAAACCACCCGGCAGCGCTGTTCCACAAGAATCAGCTAGAGGACGTGGCGGCTATACGCGCTCCTCTTATGTACACAGACTGCTCTTTGAAGGTTTAGTGTCTAAAATAAATAACTGTGCGGGCATGATATGTGGATTGGAAGATGCTCTCTCCAGGCTCAGCTGTGTTTCCCCGGCCCAAGCTAGTGTCTGATTTGTAATGTATTGGATTTTCTTGGAGCTTCACAGGGTCCTATTGGCGTTGTGATATCTTCTGAAGCCGTCCAAAGAAGAATGGCAATATGGGGAAACGTAATTTAAAATGCTTTTTTTTCTGTACACTTGGTATACGCCACAGTGTAGACTATAGGGACAGTTCTCATGCTTTGCTCTACTACTGTAAAGAATATATTCTGATAGTACTGCCATGATTAATGGGGTAATTGGGAATTTCATAGGCTTTTGTTGCCATGCTGTTACCGTCCTCTGTAAGAGATGGTAACTGACTCTATGGAATCATTTGTATACTCATGAAAAGTGGTCTATCCTGGGGCACTACCACCAATACATTTAAGTAAAAAATGCTACAGATTTAGCATTCACAGAAAAAAAGAAGAACAATATGTTTATTTAAAATCTAGCAATAGGAAAACACGATTCAAAATCAGTTTTCTATACATTTTAGGCCAAGGACAGGTGTCCTGCTACCCCTTGATTACTTCTCACCTCTATGTGCATCAACACTATACACGCAATTCAGTTCAATTTTACCTCATGTTACTTTCGCTGCAGTAAATTAAAGCAGAACTTGTTTTTACCTTGATAAATCCTTTTCTTAGTCCCTTTGAGGGTAATACAAGTGTTAATAGGATGATTGGGGATGATCTTTATCTTCCCCTGGTGTCTCTGGCCAGAAAACCACACATGCAACTTTCCCTGCTCCGACACGGCAGCCCCAATACACACTAATGGAAAACATCTCCCTCGCTGCTTTCAGTAACAAAATCACTTTTGGCTCACATTTCTGAGGTTTATGACATGGTACAGGCAAGTCCTGACTGTATTCTGTCTACAGCTTTCGGTTTGTTGATGAACATTTTGCAAAACCTTGCTATTTGGTTTATCACGATCAGAAGAAGCTAACAGGCTAACGGGCAAAGCAACTGTGGGCTAGTGCCACTTTAGCAGTATTTCCAGTCAAGTTTGAGCGGGAAAAAAATCTCCATTGTGAAATTGGGTTGTCACACAATGTACAATATCCCTCTCTCCATTTGTCTTTTCTGTCAGCATAGTATTTACTCTCACAGACAATTAATGAGTAAAAAAATAACGCAACGTGCCTCAACAGCTGCAGTGGCGCTTGTGGCCTTAGGGCATGAGTTACTTAGTTCACCTTTAATAAAACATAATAATACAATACAAGTGTTATTCAGAACCTAAAATCATGCAGACAGGCAGATTGGTTAATGTTTTAACTTGCTTAACTCTTAAGCCGGGTTTTATTATTTTAGTCTCAGATCTTGGATCTTGGCGTTTGGTGCCCATTTGAGCCCCACCCACTTTGAGTCACTGTGATTTGATTGGCTTCAGAGTTACACTGTAGGTCAGACACCATGAGTGACAGTAACATGACGCTAATAGTGAGCTCTTTATTTTCAGTAAAAAGGCTGATGCCTCATTGCTTTTCAGTCACAGACTGAGAAGTGAAGAAGGAAGTCATGGAGATTCTGCTTTAGAACATTACACTTCTGCTGGATGTAACAATAAAAGATTGAAATTCAGTATTCCTTAATAGTAGTTGTGGAAATCCTGAATTTGTGAGAGTAAATGTCAGTTAATTATTAATGACTCTATTCTACAAAAAAAACCTTGTCAGTTGTATCTGCTGCAGAGTCATGTTTGTCCCAGTTCCCCTGAGTCGTGGTGCAGCAGGACTGATGTTACACGAGACTCATGAGGTTCATTTCTTCAACACAGTTACTATAGTAACTATTCCACCAAAGTAAAAGTAGATCTACCACAGTCCTGTCCACATCTGTCATGGTCCACCATGACCCACCATGACTCAGAGGAACTGGGACACACATGACTCTCCATCAGATATAATGGTCATGTTTTCGTTTTTGTAAAATGAGAGTAATTAACATTAATATTTTTAATGATATAATTTCATGATTTTCACATTTTTCCTTTTTTGATTGGACAAATATTTTTTTGTATCTTTTTGGTTTTTACTATATTTGTGAGCTTCAGAATAAGATATGACTCTTATATCCAGCAGAACTCTGAAGTTCTGTCTAAAGCAGAATCTCTGTGACTTCCTTATTCACTTCTCAGTCTGAATGAAGAGCAATGAGGCCTCAGCTTTTTTACAGACAATAAAGAGCTCACTATTAGCGTCATGTTACTGTCACTCATGGTGTCTGACCTAAAGTCTAAATCTGAAGAAAGTCAATCCACATGTACACTGAGAGGTTGGAAGGGCGCCCCTTGTTCAGTGGCGCCCAACTGCCGGAGCATACTGGCACGATCGGGGCCGTTAGGGCTGAAGACGTTAAAGGGGGGTATATGTAAAATCGACTTTTTCAAGCTTTATATCATGTTATTATGTCATTCCCTCATTAAACACATGCCTGGAGTGTTGCCTTGGCTCATTCACATATTTTTGAGTAATCAGTAAAAACTTAGACGGCAGCCATTTTAGGTGTAGCTATGCCTCAGTCCTCCTAGGAACGCCCCCACCTCCTGGAGACGCCTCTGGACCTTTCGTCCCCAGCCAAGCCACCAACCACTGCTCCTCAGCTCAGCAGAGCCCCCTCCCCGCACAGTAGTGTTGTTTAGATGCCACAGCAGTGTGCTGACGGGGGCGTGTCGGAAAGCTTCTTAAAGAGACAGAGGCCTATTTCAAGACGTTCAGTACAGCCATTCTGAGAGAGCAATTTTATTCAAGGCAGTTATTTTAATTTACTGCATATACAGAGCAACAGAAGGTTACGTCATCATTGTAGTATGCTATAGACTGGTGCTATGTGATTGAAAAAAAGCATAATACCCCCTCTTTAAACAAAAAGGTTTTTGTCTCACTAATTGCCGCTATTCTTATAAAATACAGTAGGTATTTGAAAGCAATAAAATGAATATCCATCAAACATTTTTTTTAATACAACGGTACCAAAAGTATGTGCAAGCTGTTTCTTTTTTCTTATTCTTTAACAAAATAAGTCAAAGTGAAATTTCCAGCCTTGTTCCCCCCCCAAGTCAAAGCTCTTGCGTGTCCTGAGACGCGTTGAGTAACCGCAAATCCCAGTGAGAAGAGGATTACCCCGACCGTGGTGTTTTAGTCAGCGCTCGGTCTTTGAGCTCGCCCCGTGGACAGTGTCGAATGGAAGGGGGCTTTTTGGGACAACCGCTTTGTTGGAGCGGAACACACCAAAATGGCCTCTATGCTTTGCCAGAGACGGAAAAAAAATAGGAAAAAAAAATCCAGATTGTTAATTCTGCCTTTCTTCACTCATTCTCTTTTTGTCCTTAGCGGTTTTCTCATTAGCTGCGTGCCCTTGTTTAATTATTAAGTCAAACAATGTGAATAATTTGTCAAAGGACGGACTCATAGATTTGCTTTGCCTTTGTCTAACAGAGAGCCGTTTCCCTCCGCGTTAAAATTATATAAATTGGGTCCAATGCATTCTTTCCGACAAGTTTTTGGCTTCACAGTCATGTCCTTGACCAAACTGCAATGGCGAAAGAAATCAACGCCTGACCACAGTCGCACTAGTAGAGAATTAATAGATAAAATGTAAAATGCCTTTGCAAGAGCGTTTGACCATGTATACAGTATCCTCATGAAAAACATACCTGGAGTGGTATTTGGTTTTGTTTAATTTCTGCAAGTTTAGTAACCCTGCCTATTTAGACAGTTTTTCTACATTTCTGAAAGGCCAAAAGGAATTTTTGAGACGTAGACATTATTTTCAGCGATACAACACAAAAAAAAAACTAAAATCCTTAACCCTAAAATCCAACGGCAGAATGCACAATACATTGCTAACTACATGTTGAGTTGCCAAAGGTCCTCATGTGGTAAGGCTGAATGGTTTTGCAATATCCATAGCAGTTTTTTTTTTCTTTTTCTCTTGACCGCAGTAAGTATGCAGCCTAGTTCGACTTGCTCCTCCCCGTGTTTAAAAAGCCAGGACATTACATCTTCGGTTTCTTGCAAGCTTCACACGGTTACGGTAAATTGAGTAGTAGGAAAAACCCGCTGGCACAAAGTGATAGATGAGAATATCCAGCCGATTTATGTCGCCACGGCGGTAATGGTTACAGTATATTGGTAGTGCTGGATGTGTATGCGGTATATATAACGGCAAGCATCACACGCCAAAACTAAAAGGATCTTAACCATGCTTAACCTGCCTGTCAAACTCTGATGACTGTGCATTTTTTCTGTATTATGTAATGTATTATTTGTATGGATTACACTTAGGGTGCATTTCTTGAAAACTGTGTTTTGCACATTTTGAAAGTTTGGAGGGGGGATACGGTCAATACACTGTGATTTCTGAAATCGCAGTATACCCTGTCTTAATTCATCCTAACTGAACCCTAGTGGAGGATATTTTTAAAGGGCCTATATCACGCAGTGTCTACTTTTCCCATTCTCTCGTGTTTTGTTCTGATGACAGCCACACACAACTGCAGATCTTATACACCAGTATTCAACATGATTTGGTATGAGTGCATTTTATTTGGGCAGTTTGGCATTTTTTCTTGGACAATACAAACCATTTAATTGCACTTGTAACTTGAGTTACTTAAATTGTAATGACTAATATATTCCTGTATTTTGTTTAGGTAATACTGTATGTTATGTTACTGAAAAAGTCATATTGTTATCTTATGTAATATTTAAACTTCTGTGTTTATGAAAATCTTAACATGTGGGGTACACTCTTAAGTTTTGTTGTTTTAATGTATCAAGGCTAATGGGTTCTAAAGTGTTTAAATACACAGAAAAATATGACATCCTTTTACCTGCCAGCTTTGGGTTAGGGTTAGTGTTAGTTATATCCAAATCTAAAAGCGAATTGAATGGAGAGCTTACATCCTATTATGCCAGTGTGATACCTCATTTGAAAGCCAAGACCTTCTAGTTTATAAAAATCTGTGTGAGATCTGTGTGAGTGAAACACAACTTGCATCACATTTGCCGTTCCTAACCCTAATTGTAACCCTGATTAGGGTTACCTAACCCTAACCCTAGCCCCTGATCACGGGGACGGCAAGTAACAGGTTAAAGGAACTTTCAGGAAAAGGACTTCATGCCTAATGCTAAGTTAGACTTTAAAAGCATTCATCTGTCTTGTAGCATGCAGCCAATGCAGATGCCCTGTTACTAATTTTTGAATCCTAGTGGTTAAAATAAACTAGTTACGTTTAAGTTATGAAGAAAATATGTCAAAACATAACTCTAATTTGGAGGGCATCATTATTCAATATTCCAGCTCTCCTCTATTTGTCACTACCAGTTTATAATGTTGTCAGTGGAATCTAGCAAAAAATCTGCCATTGAGATTTTTTCCTTTAGTATTTGTCCTCTATCGCCATTGTAAGGAGGAATGAAACCTTGTCCGTCACACTGGCCTTCACGTCTTGGCATGTACATGTGGGAAGAAAAGAAATGTCCATTCAATTCGCGGCATGTCTTTCAGCGGTCTCCGAAAAAGAACCAGGGACCTTGCAGTAAGCTTAAACAAAACATCCACGTCGCGAGCCGCCTTCGCTGCATTCTTGGGCGCACCGCATTCCCTTTTTTTTTTTTGACTTCATAGCCACAGTCTATGAAAGGGAGCAGAAAGAAAAACTGCCTCAGCCCGGGGTTCAGATAAACAGTGAAAACAATAGCTTGGCCTAGAAAGTTGTCATTGGAGATAAGCGCGGAAGGAGAGAGATATGGTGTGCCCTGTCATGAGCCTTGTGTATGTCTATATAGATGTGTATACTTTGAGGTAAAAGGGGTGGGCCGCTGTGGTTTAAACACTGTTTGGTTTGAACTGGGGCTGTGTAAGCAGAGATATACAGAGTTTTGACCCTCTAAGGGTGCCGTATAGCGGCTATTTTCCACTCTATCACAGTGGTGCAGATTCAGTTTGGCACCTCTGAATCTACCGTATTTCCGGACTATAAGTTGCACTGGAGTATAAGTTATGCATAATGAAGGAAGGAAAAACATATATAAAACATATATAAGTCGCTCCGGAGTATAAGTCGCACCAGCCTTAGGCGTAACTGCACCGTTGACAAACCTCTCCCAGTAGCACGTTGTTCAAGCACACATTTGCGAACTCGTTCCTCTGGCTATGGCCATCTAGCTTTTGGCCTGCATTATAGCTATTTTTGTTTTCATTGCAGTAAGAGTAACCTCTGCCTTTCGCCAGTCCCTCATTAGTTTCTCGCTCACTCCAAACTTTACAGTTTTTTTTTTTACATTTTCAGTGGTACAGCAAGTAAGTAAGTGCTTTATTGTCACTGTACAACCATACGGGAGTAGCATATACGGTACACAGCCTAGAGCGCCCTCTAGCGGCTGTCAGTGTGAAAATAACAAACATGAAATATAAGTCGCACCTGAGTATAAGTCGCACCCCAGCCAAACTATGAAAAAAGTGCGAATTATAGTCCGGAAAATACGGCACACTAGTTTAACCTATTGGGGCCTTTTAATTTGAGCTTCCTGTTGTTTTATTTACTTTTGTCATAGATGGTTTTTCGGAAATATTCGTACATTTAAAATATATTTTCTCACGGTCCTTTTCTGTCATTTATAATTATGGTACTGTCACTTGTGCTGAATACAAACAACTGTGTTCTGAAGTAGTTTGTGCGAGACAAAACCCGGCGTATCTTTGCATTTAGGAACGCTCTGACAACTTTCAAGCATGAATTGATTTCAGCTCAAGCTTGCCACGTCGCGCACGCAACACTGCCAACAACAGACTGAAACGCTGGCTTTGAATTCGGCCCGATGAAGAGCCGAGAGACTGCTCACTTTTTTTGCTGTCTGATGCACAATAGACACCCGCTGCATGTAACTCTGCAAATAACAGCCGGCGAGATAGCGCAGAGGGGAGGGAGTGAAATGGACAGATACAAGACAGTGGAATACAACAAGTCAAGCGGACGCTGAAGAGATGGCGTGTCTGAGGGTGCTTTATAGGACTGACTCGGGAACAGTTTTTTTGAGCACCACTGTATTTGTGTAATCAGCCTGCCCGTCTGTTTCTGTGCTCTACAGACGTGAATCATGTCTGAGTGGTTCTGCTGCCATAAGGTCAAGGGCACTCAATGGAACACAATTGGAGATGTTAAACATTAATGCGGCCCTATCTACAGTACACGATGTATTCACACTGGCTTGTGTCCGAGTGGAGAAGTACATTTATTTATTTAATAGGTACGTATTCTTTAAACTCTTCTAGAATGTAACAGTCTAAGAACTTTAAAGGGGGGGTATTATGTAAAATGACTTTTTCAAGCTTTATATCATGTTATTATGTCATTCCCTCATTAAACACATGCCTGGAGTGTTGCCTTGGCTCATTCACATATTTTTGAGTAATCAGTAAAAACTTAGACGGCAGCCATTTTAGGTGTAGCTATAGTCCTCCTAGGAACGCCCCCACCTCCTGGAGACGCCTCTGGACCTTTTGTCACCAGCCAAGCCACCAACCGCTGCTCCTCAGCTCAGCAGAGCCCCCTCCCCACACAGTGTTGTTGTTTAGATGCCACAGCAGTGTGCTGAAGGGGGCGTGTCGGAAAGCTTCTTAAAGAGACAGAGGCCTATTTCAAGACGTTCAGTACAGCCGTTTTGAGAGAGCAATTTTATTCAAGGCAGTTATTTTAATTTACTGCATATACAGAGCAACAGAAGGTTACGTCATCATTGTAGTATGCTATAGACTGGTGCTATGTGATTGAACAAAAGCATAATACCCCTCTTTAAAGCTTACTTATCATGTCCCTCTACATCTTGAATCAAAGACACAAACTGGCTGATAACACCGCCCAAATAGCATCAGTTTGGGAGAATTATGTTCAAGCGAGACGCACATCCACTTAAATAAAATGTTCATGATCTTTCATCTCATTGAAATTCTTTTACATGATCAAACCATCTTTATAGTTTAAAGGCATCCTCAAAATCAAGTCTGGCAAGCAATGTTTTTTTGTGTTCCTTTTTTTTTTTTTTAAAGCAGCATGAATAGAAAATATGTCTTAACAACATAATAGAAAATGTGAAGGTCTAGATGCCCATTTCAATGTTGCAAATCATTTGCTGCAAATTAAGTTGCAGCTTGAATTGTGACCTCCGGGTATTTCTGTACTTTTATTAAGGAATTGTAGAAGAAGAAGAAGAAGAAGAAGAAAAAGATCTTTATTTATACAGCGCCTTTCACAGACATGGTCACAAAGCGCTTTACATGAGAGCATTTTACATTCACTCCATCTGCGGCAACAGTCCTCTGACCACCTCCATACATTCACTCACACACATCATTCATCCTGGCCTAAACCGGAGTACCCGGAGGAAACCTACGCAGACACGGGGAGAACATGCAAACTCCACACAGAAAGACCCCGTCCAGGTGGGAATCAAACCCTGGACCTTCTAGCTGTGAAGCGAGAGTGCTAACCGCTGTGCTACCATGCAAAGCAATTGCACTCACTAAACCTTAATTAATCCGTCTTTATCTTTTACCCTCCTGGGCCTCTATAGCTCCCACTGCAACTGATTAAATGGATAAAAGACTGTTTTATTCCAGCTTTGACCCGCTGAAGTTGCTGATGTGCTGATCTTAACAATGCCAATGTGCTACAGTTTCTTTTTAGACCACTGTAGTTTTCGTTTTTTCGGTCCAAAGGTGTTCGCTACTTGGACAGAATTGTAAAAATTCAACATCAAATAGGGTCAAGAGACACAGACTTAGAAAAGAGAAAATATCTCTCTGTGCTTCGAGGGAAAAACTTGAGAAGCAAATTTGATTGAAAACTCTTGAGAACCTTCTTGAGTTTACAATTTTGTCTCTGAATGCACATTTGGAAGGCGCATTAGGCCGCCTTATCGTTTCAAAGTTGAGTAAATGCATTGTACTTTCCCGCGGATTAGAAACACGGATTCCAAATGTACACTGGGCTATGTGGCTATAATAACGTTTCCCTGACAGTAATAGCCTGTATCGTTCTCCTGCACACGGCGCTAAATCTCAGGCTTAAGCTAACACAAAAAGGCAAGTGCTCAAACTGTCACATTTCAGTGGCTTACACAAAATACTCTCTCCGGCCCTTGGACCTCTCATATCCACGCGCACAGAGGCGGCTCTTCACACTCCATTAAACGAGCATTAATGTCCCCTTTTCCCGCTCGCTTCACCTGGCCAATTAAAATTCTCCTCAGCTCTCGTGCTGGCTCTGTATGCTCGGCGTCTATCCGTGTTTGAGACAGGCGGGCGTACGTACATGCTGGTATAAACGTGGATATCAAGTGTGGCTCAGGTTGCTGTGTGGTCGTCTTATAACTGGAAGGTATACCAGTTAGATACTATGTGTTTGCTGGCGTCACGTCCTGCATTCAAAATACTCACTTTTGCCTGTGTGTGAATGTGTTTGGGTGAGTGATGGGCGGATTGGTTGCCAGGTTTCCTGCGGTCAAATTTCAGAATCTGAATGAGGTACGATATTTCAGAGTTTAAGTGTTTTGAAAGCAAATATTAATCTGAAACGATAGTTTTGACAACCTGTTCAATGAAGGTACTTGAGTCATCTTCTGTACTCGGTAGTTGAGGTCTCCAAACGTTTCGCCTCTCATCCAAAAGGCTTCGTCAGTGAACAAGGTTACGCTCAGCACGCAGCGTAGATAAAGACCAATTGGGAGGAGTTGGGGTTGGCCCGGCTCCTCCCCTCTAATCACAGCTACTCTCACCTTTGGGTAAACACCTTTGAAGTAGAGCGTCTGTAACGACCTGCTCACCCCAGTATCGGTCAGTCCTGTCCTATTCATGGATGATCACTGCTAATTACCTGCCTATTGTTCTTTTGTTAGCTGAGGTATCGTCTTCTTGGACTGGGCGTGTCCTGTCGGTTTTCCCCGAAGCATATTGGAGTAAAAAGAAGAAAGATTAAATCTTAGCCCACCATTTCGGTTCATGGAGGGATTTTCTTTTCTGACAAAAATAGCTTCCTTTACTCCTCTTTCAAACCAGCGTTCTTCTTTAGCTAAAATTTTGACCTCCCCGTCCCAACCACTCTTTTGAGGACGGGGAGGTCAAAATTTTCCCCATATGTCAGGAAAACTTCCAAGTCTTTCAAAAGACCTTGTCCTCATGACAAGTCAATGTTCAAGGGAATATTTTATTTAGTTCCTTTCAGAAATGTAAACTAGATTTCATATTTTTCATGTAAAAAAGCAAGCGTAACACATTTTACACATTACACATTTTTGTGGCAAGTGGTGTCCCTCGAATCAGGATTAATTGAGTTACAATTGACAATTGACAAGTGTGAAAATCGAGACAGTAAAAACGTGTGTCAATTGTTGTAACTGTTACAGGGACATCATCACCGTGACAGGGTCATTAGGATTAATATTGTTGGAATTGTTTTGTGACCAGGCCTGTGAAGGTGCATGTTTAGGGGAACTGTCTAATCTATATGCTAGCTTAGCGGGAAAAAACATGCACATCCCAGTCATGTCAATCAGCGTGCTGGATCAAACATGACAACATAGTAAAAACATGACAGATCCGCCCAGGCTGTAAATGCTCACCCTTTTATTGGCACCACGGTGACGTTTGGGGCATTTCAGCCCTTCATGAGACAAGGAAAGAGGCTCTGACACTCCTGTATATACACACACCTAATGATGATTGTTAGTGGTCACATGACATAATATATATACACAATAAGTCATTTTACAATATACAAGATGATCACATGACAGTTCATATAATATCAGCTCTTTACAAAATACAAGAGATGTGTACTGGCTTGACTGCATGTGGTGAACTAAACCGACCACTACCTATTAACAAAGATATCTAGATGCTTCATTGCATCAGAAAAAGAGATGATTAAAATGCCTAGTTAGGGCAGCTGGGTGGGGGTTTGTTGATGAGGAGCTACTGCTCTCTTCAATGGACCCGCTCTACACCCTGGCTTTTTAATGCACTACACTATGCAGGGCTTATATTAAAAAGGAAGCAACCAAGCAAAATTGTACACTAATCAATATCATATTAAGGATGAAAATGACAACTGGTAAGTAGCAAGATCACGGATAATATGTATTTAATGTTCTTTTTAACACAAAACTAGTGACTTTCGGGAATGTTGACTGTGTTTGGCATTGATAACCATCTGTAACTAAGTAATGGCCTTTTATCACTTGCTTTGTACCAGACATCGTACATGAAATGAGAGCGTTGTTGTAGTTGTAAAATGTACATAATAATGTTCACTGAGTATAATATGTATATTAATGTGTCTTTTTATCATATCAATGTGTGTGATATGATTTAATGTTTTTATTGCAATGATGTCGGGGTTGGGCGCTTATAAGCTTTTGCTCTCACTCCTTTTGAGCAGAATTTTACCTGCTCAAATAAACTAACAAACCTGCATAACTTTAAAATATTTTGCCTGGAGTAGCTATTTTATTTACACTTTTTTTTTTCCTTCTGCAATGTCGAAAGATCCAGTGTTGCATTCATATTTTGCCAAGATCTTGTATTGATGATGGGAGAGTGTGACCACTGCGCAAAGCCTTCTCCAGCACATCCCAAAGATTCTCGGATCTGGACTCGGTGGCGGCCAGTCCATGTGTGAACTGATCTCTCATATGCTCCCTGAACCACTCTTTCACAATGTGAGCCCAATGAATCCTGGCTTTGTCATCTTGGAATAATGCGCGTGCCATCAGGGAAGAAGAAATCCCACTGATGAAATTCAGGATGTTAAGGCAGCTGAACTCATTCTTTGGGCACATAGTGTTGCTGAACCTAGACCTAGACCAGCTGCAGAAACCCCCCAGATCAGAACAGTTAGTTAAAACTTTGTTTTTTTTTGTTGGTCAGGCAGCGGACTTAGATTAATGAGGTAAGTCATGGTTCCTAACAAAGAGTACTGGGAAAACAAAACCTCAAGAATTCTCACCACTATAACAAGCTGAGGCCAAAAAAAAGCTATTTTCCCGTATTCTTGAGTGGCGGAAGGAAAAGGGACTCATTTTATCTGTTGTTTCAAACCAGCTGTTATAGTTGAAAGTGATTGCTGGAATGACTTAATGAACACGACAGCCCGAGATGAAGACACTCTCTTAAATTGCCCATTTCTTCTGGTAGCAAATCTCACTGAACCCAGACATTGCATAATTGGACTTTTTTTTCTTCTTTTTTTTTTGCTATGGCTTCCGACTTTTTCATTTAATAGGATTAGCTGGGCCGTATTGATGTCCCAATTAGAAAGCCATATTTTTCTTAAAGTGAGCCGAGATACCAGATAATAGTCTTTTTTGAATGTTTCTCGTTTTGAAAGGTTCCTGATTGGACAAAACTAAGTTCCTTTTTTTTTCTTTCTTTTTTTTAGAACTGAGAATTATTGGAAAAGGTGCCTCTCACACTGCATGTAACACAATTGTCAGGTTGTTTTCAATTTGAAGGTGTTAATTTGGCACTTCTTCATAATGTTTTGGTTGGCAGTATTCGCCACTCATTGGGATTTATTGCCCGCGCCCGTGTGAACAAGTATAGAGTCAGGTATTACAAGAAGCATAAAAACATTCTTCTCTCACATTTAAAAATACACCCATTGTCGAACAAGTTGAAGGCAAACTTTTCTCTCTCAAGAAACGCACTTAAAAGCCGCAGCGGAATCAATGTACAGTGGCTCTTTTTCAGCTTTCTAGTGCTATTCCGATAATCCCTTTCATTTCTGAAGCATAAAGCAGTTTACCTCTCCCCCTGTTCTGAGCAGTTTCTGTCTCTTTTCTTTCAGATTTTGCCATGATGAAAATTAAAAGAAAAAAAAAAAAAACCTGGATCCAAAAGCAAAAAAAAAATGATACCCTGACCATTCAGTGTATCCAGAAAGCTCCTCTTTGGATACATAACATGGCTGAACATACTGTAAGATTTGGAGATATTAACAATGATAACTATATTGCCAGTAGGGCAGTAGAGTTTTCACATTCTTACAAGGCTATTTCTTTGCTCTTGTCGAAACCCTTTTCTTTAGGATTGCAAACACACCATACCCAGTAGTACACAAGGCCATGTTGATAGAGCATGTGGGTAGGAGTGGAGCTAGGACCAAGGCCAAGAAGCATTATCTCCAAATGAGAAGCCGCGAGTCGTGGGAGTAACTTTTCTAAATGTTAGAAGGTTTGACCTTTTCCCGCTAAAGTTTAATCTATCACTTCTAAATCTAAATCGTGGCTACTGAAAAACTGAACTGAAGCAACCACTTGGGCTGTTACTGTTTATTTATTTTTTAAGACCTTCTGTCCAATAGAAAAAAGAGAAGTTTTGATTTTGCACATTAATAGTCCCAGTTCAGAGGAGATCATGTTGGCCGCTAACAACTTTGAACTGCGTGGTGCCATAGCTCACGCCTCTGGGGTGGCAGGGCAGTAAAGATTCTGTGTTGCTTAGCAAACTTCGAAGACAATGGAGTCTGGACAGAATGATATTGTCAGAAGATGAAACCACAAATTCAACACCACAATCAAAGGATTGAAATGATTGGAAATGTGTTCTTACAGGATGGTCAAAGAGAGTTCCCTGTTTGGATTATACTGTATGTCTGTTTAATCCAATGGCAAAATACATTTAACTAGGGAGTCATAGTTGTCGTGTTCAAACTTTTCAGGTATTGAATTAGCTTTGGACCACCATTCAGTCGTCTCTCTTCACCTACTGTATATCTTTGGCTGGTTGGAGGGAAACCAGAGGGATACATAATAAGGGCGCATATTTATTTATGGATTATTTCTTTAGCAAATGGCCTGCACATTATGATATTATTTCCGTCGCTCATAATCTGGAATCTCAATTAGATAGATGTTTTATTGTTTGTTGTTCTCAAATTTAAAGCCTCTTATCCACAAAAAGAGACACTTATCAAAGCGCCATCTGCCAGTGATTTAGCAAATCTGCGCAGACAATAAACTTCAGAATGATAAGTGATTAGCAAGAATGCTCTCTTTATATACGGCGTGTGTGTTGTGCAGAGTTTTGATTTGGAGTTAGAGGCCTTTTGTGAATCCATGTGTGTTCTCTGGGTGTTTGTCTTGCCATCAGTATAAGTCCATAACTCCACTATAACACCGTTACAGCATAATAGTAAGCTGCAACCTGCAATAAGACGCTTTTCTTGATGGTGCGAGTAAAGATTTTGAATACTTCCGTCTCTCTTGGACTGACGGGTTGCTTCGTTAATCTTAAGTAAATCATCAGTTGTCGAGATTGGCGCTGTCAGCTGGTAAAGGGTAGTCTGCCTCCGTCGGCCACACTACAATGAATATCCACGCAACTTAGTATGCTGAGTGCATGCTACTTGATCTAACACTTTGTACTCGAGGTTACGACCCTTTCTCGAGTCTTACAAACTATCTGCTTGTTCACCAACTCCCAACACCACCATGCAATATTCACTGTCTTATAATATAAGGAGTGACATTACTGACCTCTCTACATCTTATTTCTCTTCAACACACAACATACAGCCCTGGGACTAAATTTCAAATTATGCCAGTGAATACGCAAACACCAAGGCAGCTCTGTTTCTGATGGCCGGTCCTTATATGTTATTTTCTGAAGGAAACAATGTGTCTCGTTTGCAGAACAATTGATTTTGCCGGCCGCAGTTTACACCGACCACAATAGTGGTGGAAAGAAAATAACAAGAGTCCTTTCTACTGAGTGACCCTTGTTTACAGTCTTTGGAGATTGTTTGCGAGAACAAATTGCTCTCGTCTGCCCCCGGCCACAGATCTTTGCCAACACTGTTGAACTGTTGAAATGATGAAACAAATCCTTACATCTGAACTTGTGCTATTTAGAGAAGGGTTGCATTATTTGGATTATGCTTATCTCCTGCTAAAAAACAATACACGTTGCCATGGTAAACGTTATACAGCAAAATAATAGGAATTTGAGACATAAAATAACAGACAACCGGGCACACGTTTCCCAATGGATATGCAACGCCTCATTTGAAAGCTAAGAACCGGTCACTGTGCTTTATCGGAGGTCTGATATAGGATTGTGGAAGTAGGAGAGAGTCCCTTGATGTTGATTTCCAAACTAGTTTTAGCTATAGGATCTACAGCAAAGTGTGGGGCTCACTTTCTGAACTAGCAGGTGTATACAACAATTACACTTTGGCTATAAGTGACCTAAACTAGGTCAAAATCAGGAATAACCCAGGGAAAAGTCACTATCAAGGATTCATTAAATAAACCGGGTCCATATTTTCAAGAAAATACACTAAGTCTATACTAGGGCTTGGGCGATATGTCCAAAAAAAATCGAATCACAATTTTCATTAGTTTAAATCACAATTTGGATTTTCTCACAGTCTTTTAAAAGACGACTAAAGCCGTTTGCTACTTCTTGGTTTCAGACCTGGGGTTGTCCTGCTTTAGTCCGAGTTTCAGTCCTTACATAGTTTTGAAATGCTTCCCTCATGGTTTAGTCCCGGTTTAATCCTGGTTCAGTCTGTGATATGGTCCAGGTTTTCTCTTGGTTTCTTTCTGATTGGAATCCTTTGGTTTAGACCTGGTTTAGTCCAAGGTTAACCCTCATATCGTTCTTTCCCTGGTTTGGTCCTTTTTAGTTTGGTCTTGGTTTAGACTTTGATTTCAGTCTCCGCTTTAGTCTGGTTAACTTCTTGGTTTAGTCTCAGACCGGACCAGATTCAGCCCTTCATATTGTCCGATTTTAGACCGGGTTTAGACCTAGTTTCTCCTGGTTTAGTTCCGGTTTAATTCTAACAGTAGAAGCGGTGAGTGGAGAGAAGTGTCAGCATTTGAGCTCAGAGCTGAGTTAAACATAAAAACCACTGAATCAATATGACGTTGTTATAACAAATAAAAAAACAGATTGTCATGGAGATCAGATCACGATTCGCAATTTTTATCATCATATCGCCCTGCGCTAGTCTATACCTTCAGTTCTTCTTTCCCTCCCCCAAAAGAACATTCATTTCAATAGTAACAAGAAAACATTGGATTTTCAATATTTCCCCAAACTTGTACACAGTTTTCTGAGATTGTTTTCCTGTAGAAATTGTGCCCATCTGCACTCGACCACAACCCTTTGCTCTCTCATAAATAACAGTCGAAATGACGACACAGAAATTCTGCTGGGATTATGGAATTGTTGGATTAGGGCCATCTCCCTCTGTGACAGCTGTTTTAGTACAAAGGGCTGGTTGAGATTATTGTAGAAACCTCACGCTCTGTTACAAACACATGGAGCAAAGATGTAATCTTGTCAAGTGATTAGAAAAGTCTATGTGAACTGAAAGAGAACAAAGAAGGGGGAAAATACCGAGATGAAATTGCTGAGAGTGCACAGTCTGAGAGTTGTTTTTTGTTTTTTTCCCCCCCAATGGATTTACGAACCAGACTGCGGTTTTGTGTCTTTTAATTAAAATGCCGGTTTGTAACAGTTGTGCGGCGCATTCGCAATATAAAGGCGTCCCCCAGGGTGCTGCATTAGGACAACTGAGGATCTGGTAAAACTAAGAAAATGTTGCTTTTTTTGGTAAATGTTTGTGCGCCTTTTTTAATCCTTGAGGCAATTTTAGTTTTTTTGTTGAAACTCTGAAATAATACGCAGTGCTGTATAAAGTCTTTTTATTGTTTTTTTGTGTGTGTTTTTTAAAGCAAGGCAAAAATAATAACAATCTGAAAGTTCATGAATCTTTCTCTAAGACTTTGCTAGAGGATGCTCGGTTCATAACATGTTTTTGTGTCTTGGAAGATGAGGTGTCTGTACTCTGTAGTGGTGTAGTTGCACCGTTTGCCTCTGTTATATCGGGCGCAAACGATCCTTTGTTATAGTTTCAGGTCATTTTCTTATGTAGGGCATGGGGCAGTTTCTTGGGCATAAGTCATGACTAATACTATATCTCACTGTCATTTATTCATATCTGGATCTGGAGCGCTTCAGAAGACTTCCTCCCCTCTCCCTCTGTTTGATGATTGTGTCTTGGTCCATTGTCTCTTCTTTCTTCCGTCTCCATAATCGTCTTGTTTTATCTCCATGACAACTGTTAACGCAATGAGAATTGTTGTTGATACACATGACTACCATTTTACCAGCGCCTGTAGCATCTGGTTTGATAGGACATCACCATTGCGCTGCATCCACAATTTCCCCGGTCAACCGTTTTAAATGACCACCGCATCATCTCTGCAAACGACACAGCAACTGGGTTTACCCTTTAAAAAGCACACAGATATGAACTTGCACACAGACAGCGCATGTAGTCCCCACTCAGAGCCACTAATTAGGATCTCATTATGAAGGCAAGTGTAAACAATCTCAGCAGATGGTAAAAAGCATGACATTAGTCTAAAGACCTTGAGCGGTGAGGGGCCGGGGGGGAGACTCTTGTTATGGTATGTTATTACGGTTAAATATCACACAAACAGTGGGGTGATTGTGTGCAGCTGCTACCAAACTGCAAATGTCCATTGTTAGTAAGTTTGTCCCTAGAAAAGTTTTCACCGAGGTCACTGTTTGGTCCGAAAAAGTTAATGTGTGAGTTAAATACCGAGAGACATTATGCATAAGTGTTTTGACCTGCAGAGTTTCAACTTTGGAGCATTTGCAACATTAAACTTGTGGTGTTTCTTTTGCCATACACTACGATTGTCCTGGCACCTTAATCCTCCCACTCATTCATACATTCAAATTTCACCATTCAGATTCACAAAACACATGCATAACTTTGAGGAGGCCAGATGCTAATGCTTACCACCCGAGTTTTGTTACAATACAGCTTTTGATGCATCGCTTTTATATAGCACTTTTGTGGACACTCAAAGACACTTTACATTGCATTATTCGTCCACTCCATACTCAGTGGTGGTGAGCTACTATTGTAGTCACAGCTGGGGTAGACTGACGGAAGCGAGGCAACCAGTCTGTGCCATCGGCCCCTCCTACCACCACCTACCTAGCCTGGTTTTTCCATACCCTTGTACTCATTTCGTTTCCTACAGAGGGTCTGGATCTTCACAATTGAGCTCCGTTAACAGGTGAGAGGGGTGAACTCCTTTGAAACGATTGGATCTGATTATCGCTAGCGTTTGGTCGTGACGTATGTAATGTGCCCGAGTGAGTGAAGCAGCTATCATAACTCTTGGGGGCATTCCTTCTAAGGCTTCAGTTATAATTTCTGGATATTTGGGAGCTGAGCCAGAACGGATTGAAGAGCTTCCTTTACGTTCGTATCCGCCGCCATTGCCGAACTACAACCGGCAAATGTGGCGCAAATGCTTGACGTCATCTACAACACCTGCCTCCCCCACTTGCTGAATGAAATTCAACCGATGAAACGCAGCCACTGAAATCAATCCCAGACGTACATGTAGGGAAAAGATAATTGACCAAAGTTTACGGATGGCTAAGGTCAGGCTACCACCAACCACTCACTCACTCACTACATTCGCTAGGCTTCCTGGTGTTCCCAAACGGTCTCCCATCCAAGTACCGACCAGGCCCTTCCCTGCTTAGCTTCTAAGGTTTGACAGGATCGGGCAGAGCAAAGGCCTAAATAATTGACCGTGCATTGTGTTGACTAGGGCTGGCCCATATCCTATCGTGCCCCGTTATACCGATTTTAGATTTTGCACTGATACATTTTCATGCCGCTGTAGACGATATAATTTGTATGCACACTACAGCTGATTTTGATTGGAGTCAGGACCAGCATAGGCGCCGATTGATGTTCTTCCCAGTGGGTGCCCAGTCATAAAAAAAAAGTCAAGGTCGAGATCGAACCAGCGGTCTCGCGGTTGGGACCCGGCCATAGGAGCCCTGCGCTCTACCTATGGAGCTAAACGAGCGGAACGAACAGCCCCAAACGCACGTATATCAGTTTTATAAACCGCCCTGCGCTTGTGTATTTGGGGGAAACTGAGTAGCGGCTTTACAGCTTAGGCGTTATTTATTGAATCATTTTGTAATCAGGGCAAATTCGCCTGGATGGCCAAAGATTGAGTGGGTGCTCCAGCCCCGCAGCACCCACAGGATCGGCGCCTATGAGGACCAGTACCTAATTCTACGCTCAGCGCCACTCAAAGCACCAGCATAAACATGACTGTGCAGGCGCTTAAAATTTTTTTTTTTTTAATGAATGAATCATGTTGCTTGAGTAGTTATGTTTATGTTTATGTTTATTTGGTAGGGACAGTGCAAGTTAATGAACAAGCCACACCGGATTGTAGCCTTGGGCTAATTTCCATCCGTCGTCCCCCATGCGCACTCTCAAACACACTCACATTCATCCTGGCCTATTGTACATGTTTTTAGTGGTAGGGGAAACCGGAGTACCCGGAGGAAACCTACGCAGACACGGGGAGAACATGCAAACTCCACACAGAAAGGCCCCGGCCTTGGTGGGAATCGAACCCGGACCTTCTAGCTGTGAAGCACGAGCGCTAACCGCTGTACTACCGTGCCGTTCATATTTGTGAGAAAAGGGCCCAGGCTTTGCGTCTTGTACAAACCATACGACAAGTTGGAGCGTTGCCTAAGTAGCTAGCTTTCCTGAGCTTGCTACTGTAATAATACTTTATCATCTCTCATTATCTTCCAGATGGAGGACGACCCACAGATTTAGGTGAATTTAGATGAATAAAAAGAATAAAATAGGCTGCTAAATTAATGTACCCCATCGGCTAAAGGCTGTGATTTTCAAGTATTTTGTCAGGTGTCAATGATATCGCCAAATATATCATTATCGTCATATTAGATATATCGTTTTCTTTTCTTTCTTTCTTTCTTATATCTTGATAAACAGTGGGAGGAAAAAGTGTGTGAACCCTTTGGAATTTCTTACAGTACATTTCTGCCTAAATTGCTCATAAAATGTGGTCTGATCTTTATTAAAATAACAAGAATGAGTAAACAGTGTCTGCTTAATACTAATACCACCCAAACAATTACATGTTGTCATATTTGTATTGGCCATAACATGTAAACATCCACAGGAGAAATTCCAAAGGGTTCACATACTTTTTCATTCCACTGTATTTTTGGCTATATCGCCCTGCCCTGTTGACTTGCATTGGAGACACAGTAGACTATAGGATATGAACCCGATTTGCCTGTCCCCGGGTTCAGGCATGTGTGGGACGTTTCTCGCAAGCGATTAGTCATGGCACTTATGTCTGCTGTCAGTGGAATTTTGCTACAACTCAACGGTGTAGTCTCGCAATCAATCTTTTATTCTGTGGCTTCATATGAGTGTGAACTTATTAACTGCTCATTAACTGTTGAGTGCTCGTAAACTGCCATTTTAGTTCACACAATAAATACCAATGTTAGCAAAATTATCTACCTGCTCAAGCATTTCCCCCCGCTGTTCTAAAAATAGTTTCTCTAATTAACAGAAATGTAATTGAACGCCCCTCCTGGAACCGCCACCTTAACGTGGTGGAGGGGTTTGAGCACCCAAATGATCCTGGAGCTCTGTTGTCGGGGGCTTCGTGCCCCTGGTAGGGTCTCCCATGGCAAACAGGTCCTAGGTGACGGGTCAGATAAAGAGTGGTTCACATGCCCCTTATGAGAGACCAACAGGCCAGGCCCGGTTAGAACCATGAGGCCGTCCATCCGTGGACCCACCACCTGCAGGAGGAGCCATAGGGGCTGGTGCAATGTGATTTGAGCAGCTCCAACAGCTGCCCCCGCGACCCGGCAACGGAAACGTGGATGGATGGATGGATGGTAATTGAACGATACGTGATACTGAATCACAGCTATGATGCAGTGAACATATACTGTACTCACAGATGCTATAAATAGTAGCCTATTAGTTGAGAACATTTCAGTGTCAATTTGAGGGGGAAAAATAACTACGAGGAAGTCTGTTGTATAACCTTCGCTCAGCATATGCACTGGCACAGTCTTGGCCGGTGCTCTCCTCTCACCAAGGTGCAAATCTCCCCACAGACCTGGCTCTGCTAATGAACCGCACACTGCACTTGTAGCAGCCTCCAAGCAGCTCTAGACTCACATTCAAATTGGCTCCAGAAGTGTCCGCTGTCTTCTGCCAGCTCTCGTCTTCATCAAGAAAAAGTGTGTTTTGACGTCTCTCGCCACTACTGTAAAAAAAATAATAATATTTTTTTTGAAAAGCTCTTGTTGATGCCAATACCTGATACATACCCTTCATTGTTTGTCTTCACTCCCCATTGCAAGAATACTGTTTGCTAATTCAACCTCTCCTCACAATTCAACATTTATCTTTCATTCTTTGTCGGAGGTTCACATGTCAGGAGTTAAGCTTCACACTATAGTCTCCCCCGCATTGCTTGATTTGGATAAGGCAACAGCACTTTCGAGTCATTACAAAGAGGCAGGCTGTTTTTGCCAGCTTTCAAATCGGACTGCATTGTAATCTCAACCCAGAAAAGTCTACACCACTGCATTCAAATCCCGATTCAAAAGTCAAATAAGCGATACTTGGAATATAGACTCCGTGCCATGTCCTGAGGGAAGAGCCTTTATCTCTCAGACAGATCAAAATGACAAAGAAAATGTATGGATTAAAGTTTCTGATGGAAAATCTTTCTTTTCGTCTGCAGGTATTCTCCATTCCGTTTGTATTTACGACACATTATTGATGATGTGTCACCTTATGGCTCCCTCTTATGACTTTGACAACTCATATCCAAGTTCACAGTGATTTGCTCCCCCTTTATCTATAAGGTCAAGCAAAAGAGTGTCATATGTGGCTGTATTACTTTCTGATCAACAGTGCCATTTCCTTGTTCTGTTCTGATCCGATCTCTTGCTGTACATAATCTATTTATTATTTATTTTGGCATTCGTGACTGTTATACTCGCGTCGAGCACACACACTTCAGACATCCTGCTATTTTTCTTAAGATCTGTAAAAGTCATTGAAGGATAAGCAAAGCAATGAATGGCCAAGGTCTAAAGACAGGCGGAATGAAAAGGTATCCACAGCATGGGCCTTTACACAATGAGATCTGGCAATGGCAGTCTCGATATGGTGACCTCTTGAGGCACATGAATGGCGACGGCGAGCGGCTTCTTGGTATCTCAACTTCAGTCAAACCCGAGCCCTTCATCACATCACGGAGCCGCAGCTTGCGAAAGGCCACTCTGCCCTTTTTTCTTTCTTTTTTTCTCCTTCAGTGACAACAGCCATCCAGCCAGGACAATGCAGCATAAGGGCAGCGTTTTGCTCTGATCTGCATTATAAAAGAAGTGGCATTAGGAATTGCCCGGCATGAGCTAATTGCGCTGAGTGCCTGTGGAGGTAACGGGGAACATGGAACAGACATGCTGAGCTCTTTATGTCGGAAGTAAAAGCAGAGGAATTGTATTCACTAGCGAGCCAGGACTCAACACGAGAAGAGAAGAAAGCGGGTAATTTGAAGAAGTTGGTCTGTAACAAAGGCCAAAGAGAAAGGGACTTCTGTGTGAGCTGTATGGGGTGTTGTTGGAGTTGAGTTTCCACTGTATTAGCTTAGATCATTTCAATGATCAATGGCATGATTGTCTCCTTACAGTTGCTCTACATACCATGGTGCATGGCTGGCCCAAAAGTGGATTGCAGTACCATGTCATTATTTCAGCTTCATGGGATTATTCAACTCTTCAATAAATTGGTGGTCAATTTTTACTTAATTTTTGACAGACTGAAACTGAAGAGTACTTTTTTGGTTTGTAATAAATATTCTTGTTTGGGTCATGTCTTGTAGTCAGAAGGTGATATTTTTTAAAGAATGAATCAGTGCCTGTTCATGAAGATGTTTCACTACTAAATATGGTTCAGATGACTACTTTTAAAGTCTTTGTTCGTTTATTGTTTTGTTTTGTTTGTAGTAGAGGGGTAGAGCAGGTCGTCTCATGATCGTAAGGCCAGGGGTTCGAATCCCAGCCTCTGAAGATCCACACTGTGGTTGTGTCCTTGGGCAAGACACTGCGTACATTGGTTTATGAATGTGAATGGATGACTGGTTCCTGACGAAGGTAGGGCCTGATGAAGGTAAAAAAGCGCTGTTTAAGTTGAGACTGTTTAATGCAAGAGTTTTACGTCCTTTTCCTCATTCCTAACCACCCCACACCCATCTCTGATTCCCTTCTACATTGACAAAATCAGCTACACAAATCACATCCACAAATGTTATATGACCTAAATGGATTTGTTGCAGGCTGATTTTTCCGCGTCTTCACTTTGACCACAACCAGTCGTACAGTCACACAACATAGTGAAGATGAAATGTCTGGCTCAAGGATACAACAGCATTATAATGCATTTTCAATAGCAAGGACACCACCAGCACCTACCATCTTTACAAAATCGAACTTGAACCTACATAGAATTGTGTTGAATGCCTTTAGCACCCCTTTGTGATATTCTATGCCTTATTATTTCTTTGCCAATCACTTTTTTTCCCACATATTAATATCCGGTTCTTACTGAACGATTCTGACACACCTGACTGAGTTGAATGTGGCCACTCGTGTCCTCCGGACAAAAACTGGACTATTATGAAGGCACAAAGCGTATGAAGGCAGTGACAAAAGGGCATTGGCGTGACTGACTTCTTCACCAAGGACGCAGCATTCTTTTGGTTCTTTTAGTGCTGTCGTTTTCTGAAGCGCTTATAGATTTTTTTCTTCCATTTTACTTTAAACCCACCGCACGCAAACTGCTGTGAAGCCCTTTCTTCCAGATCAGAACAGTAGCACCACTTTTTCGCTTTATGAAGAGAAAGTTACCTTCAGCTCCTTCAGATAAGAACGTAAGCCCCGTCTGATGTTTTACAGTAATCCTAATGTAAATACTCCATGCATTTTTATGACATGAGCAGGTGTGTTGTGGACGAATGACGACGTTAAAAGACAGCTGATGGGGTGTCAATCACTGGTGCGTCGCTGTCCCACACGGCTCCGGGCGTCTCGGTGAGGGATGGGTTTGACCTTCAGAGGCGACAGGGGAGAAAGTGGCTGCTATTAGGCCTCCTCTGTCTTCTGCCGCTCACAGACAACAGGTCCAGCCCACTCTCTCAATGTCACCCGCCCGACGACTGTCCCGAATCATGTTGGGAAAAATGACAAGTGGATGCTGACAGCGGAGTGATGAAGTAATAGAGAAGAAATAATGTGAGGGGCAATGCAAAATGGCACCAGGAGTCAGGAGTCTGCCGTACTGTATGTGCGCTCTGTAATCTAAGCGTATTAAAGATGAGGTCTGCTGAAGTTGCTATAACAGATTGTCGCTCCACCACATTAGCTGTAGTATTGGGACTTGCTCTTGTCAATGCTGCACTGATGTACCAAATCAAATTATTGTATATTCAATAAATATAAACAAGTTTGTATTATAATGGGTATGACTCCATAGAGAAACAATTGACTAATAATTACATAAATCTGATATAAAAATAAAAGTTGAGGTTACGCTGCACTTTATGTATTGTCTTGTCTTATCGATCCTTCCATGCCGCTTCCATGCCATCTCCAGACCGTGAGCTTGGGGTAACCCAGTCAGAGCCAACTCTACACAGAATGGCCCAAACTGTCTCCAGAGACCTTCTTGCGATGTGGCAAGCGCGCTAACCACTTAGCAAGTGGTTAGCGCTCCAAACCTTTAAAAACTGTCCACTCTTTTCTAACTGAATTTAATTAATTAGTTTAGTTTATTTATTTGTTTGAGCAGTTAACCTGCTCAAAGGGAGTGGGCTGAAGCCAAAGGCTTATAAGCGCCCACCCCAAAATAAAAATAATAACATTACATTTAATATTTACAAGGTAGCAAATCATAAACAAAGGAACATAGGGCAAAGTAACAATAAATGATGAACCAGAATAAAATACAAAAAAACAGCAAAATCAAGAACAAAATAATGTGCTACTTTTATGTTATAAAGGTGCATTCATACATATTATACTCTGAGATCTTGCTACTTCCCAGTTGTCATTACCATCCTCAATATAATTTAATTTGGGTTTAATTATCATTATTATTATATTTGTTTAATTGAGTTATGTGTGAAGTGTGAAGTGTGAAGTGTAAGCCCTGCATAGTGTGGTGCATTAAAAAGCCAGGGTGTAGAGCGGGCTAGTTGAAGAGGGCAGTAACTCCCCCTCAACAAACCCCCACCCAGCTGCCCTAACAGCTGATTTTGTAGATGATGTTCCTATGCTGAGTGGTGCATTAAAAGACAAGGTTTTGAGCCCGTTGGGAGGGTCCCTCTCAACAGATTCAATATAATTGACATATAAAAAGGAATAACTATCTCTCCACATTGGTGTTGCTTATAGCGACGATCTGTCAATCTGCCACCGACCAGCACAAATCACATTCGCAGCACATTCAGACAAGGTGAAGTGTCTTGCACAGGGGCACAACAATAATAGGCACCAGTCAGAGCTGGGATTTCAACCGCTGACATTAGACTCCATGGATGAATGCTCAAACCACTGATTTAAAGTATCTACACTAAACCTAAAAATATATAATATATCAGAAACCTAAGCACAAATGCATATTAGAAAGGAATCTAAACCAGCTTTTATCAATGAGGCGTGATAACACTTTCCAAGCTATACTTTTTCCTGAACTACAGTAGTAATGATGCAAACCACATTGTTCCATTAGAGACATTTTCTAAACCTACCCCAACCCCTGTGCCGCTCTCAGATAAACGGGCCAAACGTGCTTATGCAAACATATAGTGTTGAACATTGGGCTTCGAGGGAGAATGCAAAATGGAAAAGCCGTTGCAAATGGGAGGCTGGGAGGTCGCTGCCGAGAGGCGATGCAGAGCGCCCGGGAAAGGACAGGTGAGGCCTTGTGCTTGCGTTGTGGGTAATACGGGAGCGACAGAGGGATGCCAGTGGAGATGAATGGAGCGACCTTGGCCCCTCTGAGCAGTGTCATTAGGCAGAGAGCTGCAGCATTCCTGGACTCGTTGCATTGTGTAGTTTCACAGCCTATTGATCAAACCTGGGATGTGAACAGCATGGGGAGACTTTGTAGATTTTACAACGCTGTTCAAGGAAAACCAGGTCGCTATTGTGAACTGAATAATCAGAATGGAAATGTTGTTTGTAAAATGATTAAGCTGGTAAGGTAAATATCCAACGCGCTATGTTTGACGTAAAAACGGGGGTATGCTATTATGCTTATTGTTTGTGTTTGGTGATCAGTATGTTACTCTCACCCTGAGCCCCTGCAAAACAAGCCTCCGCTGCCTCTTTAGCTCCCTAGCATACTGTCATACAAAATGATTCGTCGAGTTAACCGTTCCATACAGTACGTTGGTGGATACAGATGGATATAGGCGTCATAATATTGTTCTGTGTAGAGATTTCGGTTGGAATCTTCAGATATCTCTCCATTAGGATTCAGCCCCGACTTTGTCTTCTTCTGTCTGTTCCTTCAGACGCCGCACCTCGCAGCGCTGCCTTTATCTCAGCTCCTTTACTGCAGTTAGAATTGGTTGGCAGTGTATGGTAGAGATACAGAGCAGAAGGGCAAACTTATTTTCTGTGTGCGTGGAAGCATTACGGGCCTTGGAGAAGATTACCAAAAGCACTTTTTTGTACAGTGATGGGAATTAAGCCTAGTTTGTCCGGTATTTGTGTTTGAAGAGTTGTTGAGGGACTTTCAAAGATTGCGCAAACATTTATGACTCCATTGGTTTTTGATAAGTTACTGGCATTATAACATGGTGGAACGCTCTAAATAGCAATATTTGCAACACAGAGCTTGTTGAGATATAGACAGGGGCGTGCTGGGACCTAATTTCAGCCCGGGAATTTGGAGAAGACCGGCCCGGACTTATGGCTCCGTAATAGTGCGCTGGTCTCAAGTACAAGAGGTCGCTGGATCAAATACCACACGTTGACAATTTTCTAACAATTTCTCTTTCACATGGGCCGCTGCACACACAGTCTGAGCCTGATACTAACCCACAATCAGCACAAGTTATGTAGATAAAAACATTTATTTGTCCACTTTTCTACCTTTCACTGCCCTTTTCTCTCTTTACTCGCGCGGACACTTGTCTCCGCTGGATTGGACTGCACCAACTTGAACTAACTCAGAGGGGTGTTCCACTTAAACACCCCTCTGAGTTAGTTCAATATGAAATGGTATCTCCCCGCCGCAAGAATGAAAAGTTCGATGCGAATATATTTAAGATTTTCATTCATCAGTCGTTATTTTGATAGATTTCCATGACAGTTACGCTTGTGTTACTTCATTTATATCTGGAACAGCAGCTCATGCTCCTGCTGCAGCCCAGTTAAAGCCTTTAGGCCTGGAATAGTGAGTTATTATTTCATTATTTTATTCTGATGGCCCGGCCCAGAAGCACCGGAACCGAGTGGCCCATCGGGAAACGTCCCGACTCTCCCTATGGCCAGCACGCCTCTGGATATAGATCTATTTCACACCCTGATGCTGTAGCAGCAAACATCAACTGACATGGCCTTCGCAAATCCTACATATTGCATTTCTACCACACGCCGAGGATCAATTTTGTTCCTGCCCCTGCCTCAGTCCTGAATTTTTGAATTTGTGTACTTCCTCCTGTATATACTCAACAGCTTCCTATCTGAACATCTCAAACTTAACGCCATGCTTGTCAAATATAAGATGCCATTCCATAAAATCTCTCCACGGTACATTAGGGATGATATTAGCTTCCGCAAAATGACATTCTTGGATACTGATGTATTTGATAGCGGGTCCTGTATACTCAGAAAACTACTCCTTAAATCGTGAGACAGGTTCACTACTTATAGCCATTGAGAGGCTTAGTATGAGTTTAAGACTGTCCACTTTTTGGACACTTTCATCAAACAGTGGCGGCTATAAGACACAGTAGGTGGGACGACGGGTTGTCAATCTTGCCGTTCCCAATACTCCACTATTGGAGTTAGCTGTCAATCACTGGAGATACACAGTAATGGCAGAGTTGTCACCAAACAGAGCAGACGGGGTCCAGGCAGGAAGGGGGGCGGGAGGTACAAAGATTTTGTTAAAGTTGACAGAACTTCCCTGACAGCGTTCTCAAAAAATGATTCCCAGAGGGTCCGGACAATTGCTACGGGAGGTTTTGACTGATACGGACACTCTTGCCACGGGCTGAAACGAGGACATTTTCTGCCCGAGGAGAATCGGGCCCACCAAAGATTTCAGATGAGAAATAGACTGGGAAAGTGTGTCAGTTATGTGAAGTTTTAATTGAACCTTAGAACGGTTTGTTGAAATGGGTCTGAATAAAAAAAAGTACAACGTAAAGGTCTATGTAGGTAAGTTCAATTGCCGTACGTGTTGGGAGCACCGTGGCAGCTGAGTGGCTTCACGTCCCAGAGGTGTAGGGTTTGATTCCTGAACTCACACATGGTTTTAGACGGAGAACAAGAGGAGCTAGAGACAAGTCAATACCATCACGTTGTTGATTTTTGGGGGAGGTGCTCTTTGATGTTTGGGGAACAGAAACCAAAAAAAAAGAAAAAAAATCCCACATCATAATTCTCTATTTACATTTTCTTAAAAGCCTTTATTGTGCTGGGCTTGTATATAGAGCTTTTAAAGGGGGGTATTATGTAAAATCGACTTTTTCAAGCTTTATATCATGTTATTATGTCATTCCCTCATTAAACACATGCCTGGAGTGTTGCCTTGGCTCATTCACATATTTTTGAGTAATCAGTAAAAACTTAGACAGCAGCCATTTTAGGTGTAGCTACGCCTCAGTCCTCCTAGGAACGCCCCCACCTCCTGGAGACGCCTCTGGACCTTTCGTCACCAGCCAAGCCACCAACCACTGCTCCCTCCCCGCATAGTAGTGTTGTTTAGATGCCACAGCAGTGTGCTGAAGGGGGCGTGTCGGAAAGCTTCTTAAAGAGACAGAGGCCTATTTCAAGACGTTCAGTACAGCCATTTTGAGAGAGCAATTTTATTCAAGGCAGTTATTTTAATTTACTGCATATACAGACCAACAGAAGGTTACGTCGTCATTGTAGTATGCTATAGACTGGTGCTATGTGATTGAAAAAAGCATAATACCCCCTCTTTAAAACATATCGCTGGTTTCTTCCACGCATATCGGCCCCAGCAAGACTTTGTCAAGGAGAACAGTTGACAATACTCTAAAACAGTGGTTCTCAAGTGTCATGGCTTCGGGACCCAAGCCAGCGACCCAAATAAAAATGTCATTTGTCATATATCTTATAAAATATTGTTTTTGAACAGCCCCCAGTGGTGTTCCATGCCGTTTCAGATGGAAAATATTGAAAAAAGTGTTCCTCGCGAGCCACTGAAAATGGTTCTGCGACTCCCTTTTGGGTCAATAACATTTTCCAATTTTCCTCAAGCCCCTTTTGCTCGAGAGATATTATGATCTTTGACCTTATCAAAAGAAGCACCACCTATGCAGTTACTCAGTGAACTTTGCCCTGGTCATGTTTTTAGTTCGAAGCCATCTCTACATTACTTGAGTTTTAAAAGCACACTGGTGCCTCGAACAATTGCAAGACGTGGGAATGGTTGTACTTTTGAACCCACGATCCCGAAAGAGCAATTCATGAAATTATTATCCAAACAGTCAGATTCTTTTCACTACACAAAAGTTACTGCAAGTTTGGACAAATTAAGAGTTTTAACAAGGTTCAAGCTTCACTTTTTGAGATGAAAAATAATAAGTAGCCGATATTTGACAACATTAGAAAAGGCCAATAGTTTGAGTTTGCATAACATAATATCATTTTAACCTCTTAACCCCCACCTAACCAAGCACATTTTCTCCAGCTCAGCTTTAGCCAGATCTAAAGCTCTTCGACTGGAGCTTACAGCCTATAGACACTTTAACTGCTGACATCATCAGTGACATCAGCTGGAGCAGGAAGTGATCAAGAGAAATAAGATTAAACTAAAACTAACGATTTTAAGTGTAAAACTACAACTGAAAAATGTGGTCCTGTTGTGGCTTAAGGTGGAAGAACAAGAGGAATGACATTTGAGACGATAAAATAAGATTTATCTGATATTTCCAAAAACAGTTAGACATTTGTTTATCGTTACTATGACAACAGCTACAATGGAAATAGATAGGAATCTAGCTTCCTGCCTCCAGCTAAGCCCGGAATGTTTACAAACAATTAAAGGGTCTATAGGCCAGTGCAATGCGTCATTTGAAAGCTAAGACCTACAAAATGGATCTAAGATTTTCCTCACTCTTTCTATGCTTTTTGTTTTGTTGCTTTTCATACATTGTTTGGTTGCTTTTTTTGTAACCGTTTTGTTGCTATTCATCTGTTTTTTTTGTCGCCTGTTTTGTCGCTTTTTTGTCACCCTTTTGATGCTTTTTTGGCTGCGTTTTCATCATTTACGTCTCGTTTTTGTTATCTTTTTCCAAGAAGCTTTTAGATTTGGTTATAGTCGAATTGGTAGAAAATGTTAAATCTGAAGCTATGGTTGTAACTATGGTAACCGTCAAAATGTAGATGTTTCGACTTGGTTTATGACTTATATTTCTGTCACGAATGGACCCATATTCATGAATTCAAAACTAGTGTTCACACGCATTGAACGATGTTTACAAAAAACAAGGGCTTGACGTGAGTCCATTGAAAGGCCTTTCAGCCAAAGGTTTCAACATTGTGTCGATTTTCTGCTTGGAGAGTTCATCAAAAACTGGACCCTGTCCCCCATCTGAGGTTATGCAAATCAACACATTACAGTATAGAACGTGAACACAACCTATTCAATGACTAGAGAATGCATCGAAGTGTTTGTGGAAAATAGTCAAAATTATGTTTGCCAAACCTGCTGTTTACAGTTCAACTTGCCAACTTTGAATAATTGCTCTCATATGATTTATAACATTCGAAATAATTATAGTCAGGTAAATAGGACATTTAAAACCAAGTAGCAATTTGGCAGGAATTTGCTGCACTTGAAAAATCATCAAAAAAATCAAGCCAAACGGGATAACAAACAGAAAAGAAAGGGGAAAAAATATATATATTTTACAGTGCCATCATTTGCAAATAACACATAAATATGGACAGATAATTATTACTTTGTTTCAAAAGACTTCTTCAAAGGCATATTGTCCAACTATCTTGTGGCCACTTTTTTTTTTTTTTTTTTTTTGCTATGCTCATTACTTGGAATGTGTGCAATGTTTCCCCTGCTTTTTGTTTGTATAAATTATGTTATTTTTAGCATCAGCTTCCTCTTAGCTCTGGCGAAATGGAGTCACGGTGCGTTCCACAAAGACCTCAGGTGACGTTTTAATAAATAGATTATACACACAAATGGTTTATAACACCTCTTCGACAAAAAAAATGACTTTATTTCAGCATCAGCATGTTAACCCAGTATGTGTCTTTTTATTTTTCCTTTTAAACTTTCTTACTTTTTCATCTTTGTTATGCGGAAAATCGAACCGAGAGATGATAATAATAAACTTGGTTCTCCCCAACAACCCAGTCCACACAGTAGCTTCATAATAGCCCCAATTTTTCTCTTTGACCCTGGTATACAGGCTTTGTACGCTGAAGCGCTAATGATAAAATGAGGAGCTCATTACTCGAAAATGATGGTCCACCTCTAAAAATCACCATAGGCTGCATTAGCGCAAAGAAGGGCGTATAATTGAAGCCAACATTGACCTCTGCAGGAGAAGAAAGGCTCTGTGGCAGGGCTTTGAACCCAGTGTACACTCCTTTTAAGTCATGACCTGTAATAACAAAGAGAACAAAAGCTAAGAAAAGATATATACAAAGTACACTGAAAATGGGCTTTTCAACGGTGTAAAGAGTATTGACATAGCAATTTTCAGTTTAATCATGGATAAAGGAACATTTTTGAATTGAGTATATTCCAGTGAAAGGAGTCATTTTACCTAAAGAGGGGTATGAGTGTAAAATAAAACTTTTTTGTTGTTGCTGCTGCTGCTACTTTTTCTACGGCTTCTAAAGTCTATTTTCTTTAACCCTGTTTAGTTATAATCTCTGTTAGCGCAAGCTGCTGTTTTTGTTGTTGTTGTTTTTTAAAGCAGAACTAAGTAACTCATGCCCCCAGAGGCCATAAGCGCCACTGCAGGTGTCATAGCATGTTGCGTTTTTTCACTCATTAATTGTCCGTGAGAGTAAATACTACGCTGACAGAAAAGACAAAGGGAGAGAGGGATATTGTACATCCAATTACGCAATGGAGATCTTTTTTTTCACTCAAACTTGGCTGTAAATACTGTTTAAAGCTGGGGTACCTGATTTTTCCTGGACAAATTATGACATTTTTTGATTTGGCCCAAACTCATTTCTAGCTCTCACAATCCCTCCTGCATGTTCAAATTGTTCAAGCAAATTGTTTTATATGCACATTTCAAGCCCGTGTACAGCTTTGAGCGATGGAAAAGTGAATTAGTTAATTTAGATTAATAATTCTCTTCCTCCTGAGAGAGGAGGTTTGAAGCAGCTGGACGGCTTATCTCTCCTACGCCGTCAACACTTCCCTTCAAGGCCAAACCACGGAGTTAAACCTGATAAGGACTGAGCTCTCTGGGTCATATTTTGCAAAACACTGACTTTCAGACTGTAAATAACCGCACACACATACAGCCTCCCTAACCACGCCCCCGTCATTCTGCCTCAACACGTTTCCTCTGCCCACCCCCCGGTCAATGGCCGGTCATCCTTCCCCTCCCCAAGAAAAAATTCCGCACGTGACCTCGTGTGCTGTGTATTTCCCATGTCTTGATGTTTCTATATATGTGCTTTGCCTTAACTTAACCTGATTGTAATTTCGCATATCTTCTTTTGTAAGGCGCATTGAGTTGCCTTGTGTACGAAATGCGCGGTATAAATAAAGTTGCCTTGCCTTGCCTTGCCTAGATTCAACTTCTATCTTCTGTCGCTCAATAAAACATTAGGTGAAGACCATGAAGACAGTGTGTGTTTTTTTGCTGTGCTTACAACATATGCACAACAAAGAAGTCAGGTACCTCAGCTTTAAGTGGCGCTAGCCCGCAGTTAGCTTTGCCCGTTAGCCTGTTAGCTTCTTCTTCGTGATTCCATTAGTGTGTATTGGGGCCACCACCTCGGTTGCAATTGTGGTTTTCTGACCAGAGACACCAGGGGGAGATGAAAGACCCTCCAATCATCCCATTAACACTTGTATTACCCCCAGAGGGACTACGGAAAGGATTAATTAAGGTAAACAAGTCACTTATTACTGCTTTAAGTAAAAGCAGTTCACAGGGGTTGAAGAAAAATAGTGTGCCAACAAAACTCTCTTCAGTTCCACTGGCTGCATCCTTCATAACGGGAATTTAATAAAAAAAAACAGCGAATCCAATAGATAAACGCACATGACTTAAATTTAAAAAATGGAAATGAATGCCCGATTAATTAATGTTTTAAGCAGCTTGCGCGTGAATACTCGTAAATATGTATGGTCTGTTTCCCTAAATGCATTAAAAACGACGCGCACACACTTCTATTTACCCGTGCTCTTAAATCACTGTTTGTTTTCACGCCGACATGAATAATCATTAACGATAATTAAACGGTCGCCCCTCTGTCGGCCGCGCTGCTTTTAAACGTGCCGTGAAAGCCACCAGGACAAACTTCTGGGTCAAGAGAGGACATAAAGTAGAAAAAAAGCATCCAGGTCTGCCCGATGAGTGATGTACCATAAGAAATCTGTATTGTACAAGCATTTTTTTTTTTCAATCAGATTGAGTATATTAAGAAAATATCTGTTCTGCCATTCTCTTTTGGAAGATGTTCCTCCAATTTCTTCCAGGAAACATTCTTTTTTATTTTATTTTTAGGTAACAATTTTAATGACTCCAACGTTTTATCCAATTTAGCTTAGTCTCTTTTTAAGCCAGATGCTCACTTGAATCAGGAGAGAGGCATGTGGGTAATGGCCTCACCTTGAAAGCACCTCGGTTATCAGCGGATCCCAGTATTGACCTGCACTAATCATCATCGCTAAGTGGCAATTTAGACAATTATCTCCCCAATTCCTCTTTTAAAACAAGCACCCTTTTCAAAATTATTTCCTATTATCTCTAGCACAAAGCATGCGGCAACAGACCGTCCGCACGGGGAGGGTTTATGAGTCTTGGCAAAAACAACTCCAACAGCTTTGGTGGAGAAGACGCTTGTGGCTGGTCATTGTGTCCTTGAACAAGACTCTTCCCTCACTTTGCCTATTGTTGTGATTTATTAACTGCGATGTTGTTGATGCACATGAGCGACTGTTGCCGCCAATGGTCATTTTATCACTTATAACCTTGCAAATATTCTGCCAGGAATTTTTCCAATATGATCTTTTTAGGGATGTGATGTTGGAGCTATTTTATGTAAAAGGCTGTTCGGAGTTGTGGTCGTTTCCCATGGTTCTAGTCTAACTAAGTAAGGGATAATGTATAGAACACTGGTCACTATCGGGAAAATACAGTACCTTCAGGGCAAAGGTCTCGCCCCGAAGGTACTTATTTTCCCGATAATGACCAGTGTTCTATACATTATCCCGCTTATTATACGGCTATTTGCCAACTGAACACACACAAAATACATTTCATACACTTTTATGAAGGTTTATTTAATGATTTCCGCGGCAAATAGTTCCCAAAAGTTTGCGCGTTGCTGTGGCTCGGCTAGTAGCAGCAAGGCTAGCTACTTATTGCTAGCCTAGCTACTTAGTTGAAGGCGCAGTTAGAGAGGAGGAATGGTGGTGAATCTCTGGGTAAGTTGAAAGTCGGACCCCTGTTAACTTCACAAACAATTCCCCCAACTTCTCTCTTACGGATGGGGACAGAGATAGTGTCCTCTACTATTACTTGCGGAAAGACCTGTATTACAAGCACAAACTCTGTTGCCATGGGCACCGGTCAATATTTTTACGAAAATAATGACCGGTAGAACGTTGGAAAATCCCATTCAAGTCAATGGCGCATTCTACTTGCATTATGAAGAGCCGTTTAATAAAGTATGAATAAAACATAATGTATTTAACAACAGTTGGGGTGGAATTTTACTCAAATGCAAACACTTTATGCAACATCGTTTATGAAGCTAATCAGGTCGCTAAACCATCAATTAAAACACTATCAGTAGCAAGAGTGCTAAAGCGTTAATTTGTTATATGAATCCAGGCGAGACGAGCATGAAACGTGTCATCTTTTGCCTTCTAGAAAATCACCACATGAGCAACTGTTTCATTAGCACATTGAAACATTGACTTGGCACCAAAACCATTTTGTTATGCGTCGTTTCCTAGTTTGCAAAGTCTTTAAGGTGAGTGGTTTGAACTGATCTCATCGGTGAAATGTCTCAATCTTTTTGTTTTGTTTTTTCACACAAAAAATAAATACATAAATGTAGGGCAGGCAAAACGAGTGAAAGCTTTTTACACAAAAGTCATTTCAATTGAATGGAATTTTTCTCTACTCATGAAGCCCACAAAAAACTGTCCAGCTGTGAGGTTGGATGACATAAAGCAAGTTCGAAATTAGCCGGTGTATTGATATTACGTGCTCTGCTAAATGGGAAAAGAGAAAGCCGATGGTGGAATTGCATTGCTTTTTTTTGGCCAGTCCATAACCTAGCCATACATAATTGAGGAGTGGAGAACATTGTTTTGCGGCGTTAATTTTTCAGGAGAGCGGAGGCGGACTCACCCGTCCCAGAGCCTGGGGGGGAGACGGGTCAGCTGGAGAGAATGGTCCCTGCATATCCGTGTGTGAAGCATCCATTGACTGAGCACTCTTTCATTTGTTCCCCCTGAATGAACTTGCTTTGTGTTTTTCACAGTTCTGATTCTGAAGGTTGTGTTCCAGGTCAGAATGCCCACTTACTCAGCCATGCCAAGTATGACCAGCCTGACGAATCCTCTGCAGGACTGTGTGAACTTATGCTATTTAAGGGCATGCCACTATTTCGTTCAGTATATAGGGTAGAGCGTATAACATTGGTATTGTTACCACCACGTATTGATTTATGACAGGTCATGACTTAAAATGTAAACTTGACAGAAATAACTAGACTAAAAGAAAGAAGTATTTTTTATTATTGGCCAAGTTCAGCATGCAATTAGTCTGTTGATAAGCTGGAAATACTTACTCGATATTATGATGCTTTCTAACTAGAGTTATTTAAGTGTGGAACAAGGTCACTACTGTTGTTGCTCCGTAGCTTTTACTTTTACCTGTTCTTGTGTTTAGCTTCATGAAATGTGGATCCTGGCTGTGTTTTTCTTCTTGCAGTCCACATATTTGTAAAGCCTTGCCTCATGACTGATTTCAACATCAGCCTGATCCAGACTCCAGCTTCACTGTGTCCCATAATGGCAGAATTGATTTGCCTCCATAAACATAATAGCATAATATGCTCAGTGCACTGCGCTGCACTCTGCAGCGCCGAGGAGATTTTTCTTTCTAGATCTTTTGGGAAATTAAACCTGTGTGCCCCCTTTACCGGTAACTCAGCCCTATACTTTCACACACTGCCACAAATCTGCTTAGCAAGAAAATAGACAAAAAGACCATGTTACTCTTTAGCTTTCCATTTACATGACAAAACTAAGTTCTATAATAGGTTTTCAGCTCAAAGGTTTAAGCCAGGTATGACAATTAAATGCTTCATTTACAGTTTAAATAGATCTGAATCTATTTTAACGTATTTGTATTTTTATTGACATACATTTCTCAGCTCATGAAAAGTCATAATAGTCCAGTACATACTGCACACAGATGTATAAACTGTAAGTATCCATGTTGCTATTCTTGGAGTCATTATAGGAAGTGTGGATGGATTTCTTGCTGAGAGGTGTAAGTGATAAAAGCCAGCATGCTGTCTGAGAGCTTAGCTTGTCGCAGCTAAAGGTTAGCATATAGATTTATGGCAGTGGCCGCTCTCATCCTGGCTGTTTAAAGAGCTAGACACTTTTAATGTTTGAGCAGCGCTGATTGATTGCGGACGGACGGTGCTTTGTAACCTCCAGACATGAGCGAACAATGGAAGGAGACGGTAGAATCTGAGCTTTATCAGTTGCTGTAACATTTTGGCATCTAGCTTTTACCCAACGAGAACACAAATCTACAGACTAGAAATAAAGCTCTAGTCTAGAGTCTATAGTGAATAATATGGTCCCTGTATGGTCTTGCTGTCTTTTTAATGAGCGGCCTTTGTAGACAGTGCAGGGGTCGTGCTTCAAAAACCTCCCTAACAAAAGTCACACAGAGCCAAGGCGAGGCTGGAGCATGTACAGTCCGGAGTGCAGATTAGTGGCAGGCAGCGGCAACAGCACGGCCTCCTGGGAAATGCAGTGCTGGAGGCTAGAGGAGGCGTCACTGAGCCATGAATGAAACAAAACGGGTTGACAGTAATAACCTGGAGACTGGCCAAACGTCGCGTCTTGGAGTAATGTGAGTGAATGTACAGTGACTGCGAGAGCACACAAAAGCCTATTGCACATGTACACATTTATACTGCATGTGTGAGTAACTGTGGCGTAAACTTACTGATAGTTTAAACAGACATAAGCCTTCAAAAATGTGAATATTAATACCTTTGTCATACATTTCCATATTCTTTCCATCAGTTTGTACATACCATCTGTGAATAAAACACAGAACGCCATTGTTGACGTCATGGTCCCCGTCTGAAACAGTGTGAACCAGCAGCTGGCCCCGCTTTGAGTGCCACTGGGGGAACGCTAAATATCAGCGAACAAATGGCTTGGCATATTACGGCACTGTGCCAAAGCCTTGAGGAATTTCATGAACAAAGAGAGTTTACTGTAATCAATAAGCAAAATGCACAAAATCGCAGAATAACGGAAAACTAAACCTTGTTTTTGGGGAGAGAACGCACTGGTCATTTGCAATAGTTAATGTATATAATATTAGATCCATTGTGTCATAAAGCTTGTTTTCCCATTTGTAATGAATTGATAGATTTGTAAAGCTGTTTGAGTATGAACCAGATTTAGCTCTCATATCCTGTATTTTAAAATATTGCAGAGAATCTTCCTTTATAGTACTGAACTTTTTGAAAGGATTAAAATTCAAGAAGAAAGAGTCATTTAAAGCAGTACTAAGTAACTTGTTTAACTTAATAAATCCTTTTCGTAGTCCCTCTGGGGGTAATACAAGCGTTAATGGATGATTGGAGGGTCTTTCATCTCCCCCGGTGTCTCTGGCCAGAAAACCACAATTGCAACTTTCCCTGCACCGGATCGGAGGCGCAATACACACTAATGGAATCATGAAGAAGAAGCTAACAGGCTAACGGGCAAAGCTAAGTGCGGCTGGCGCCACTTAAACAGTATTTACAGCCAAGTTGAGTGAAAAAAATATCTCCATTGTGTAATTGGATGTACAATATCCCTCTCTCCCTTTGTCGTTTCTGTCAGCAGAGTATTTACTCTCACGGACAATTCATGAGTCAAAAACCACAACATGCTACGACACCTGTAGTGGGGTTATGGCCTCTAGGGGCATGAGTTACTTAGCTCTGCTTTAATAAAACATACATAAATAACCACATCTGTATAATCTAAAAATGATCAATATCATAAGATTTTTTGCACACCATACGTATCATTTACCCAGTTGTGGTGTAGCACATACAGTATCTACATGTAATGATCTGGGGACAAGTGCTGCGTGCTGAATAAAGACAGACAGTACAACAGATTTTCTCACCCAGCAGGACCATTAACTGCGCAGTTGGGCCACCAACTAACTTTCATTCTCATCAGCACACAACCAGAAACCTGCCATCAAAGAGTCACCCACCGACAAGCAATATGTCTACACTCTCAGTCAGACAACCATAACTAAAACCTAATAAGACATTCATCCACCAGATCATTACGACTACCCGCCTATTTTCATGTGCTGTTTTTGAAGTTCCTGAGTTAATGCCTTTTGGCAACTTGTTGGATCAGTGTTGTTGCATGTATTATATTTATATTTATTGGTTTATTTGGGACAGTGCAAGTTAATGAACAAGCCACATCGGATTGTAGCCTTGGGCTAATTTTCATCCGTCGTCCCCCATGCGCACTCTCATACATCCTGACCTATTGTACATATTTTTAGTGGTAGGGGAAACCGGAGTACCCGGAGGAAACCTACGCAGACACGGGGAGAACATGCAAACTCCACACAGAAAGGCCTTGTCCCTGGTGGAAATCGAACCCTGGACCTTCTAGCTGTGAAGCACGAGCGCTAACCGCTGTGCTACCGTGCCGCCCTGTATGTGTATCCTTACAATAAAAGGCCTGTTGTCTGAAGACTTTATTGTCATCGTGTTTTTTGTTTTGTTTTGTTTTTTATTGCATAATATGACCCATCGCTCAATCAGTGTATCAGAGCAAGTTATCAGGAGTAGCTTGAGGAAAAGCTTACTCGACTTTTGGATAGATGGTGGAAGAAGAAAACCTGTGCTCGGTCTGGGAATCAAACCCCAGACTCTTTTCCTTTAAGGCGTCTAAACTGTGTGTGGAGATACTATGCGTCTTGTCAAGCCGTGTCGCTACACGCCTCTGCTCAAGTCTGCCAAGGGTTCATGCTGGAATTATTATCGCCTCCACCTGTCGGTAGTCATAATGTTTTACTTAACCAGACATATTTTTGAATTTGGTCAAAATAAGCCTCATTCCCTTGTGGAGAGGGGAGCCCTTAGGCTGTTGTTGAAATATGTATGCCGTGTCCAGAAACGCAGAGCCCCCAAGGACTGGAAGCTGGAAGGAGAGGGTTGGTTTGGCTTTCTCACTTCGTAAGAATAGCAGCCTTGAGGGGGAAGGAAAAGTAGCCCCTATGTGTTGGTGCGTATAGCTTATATGTGAATATGGTCTACTCTACTACACTTCAACCAAGGAAACATGTCATGCGTGAAGATGTAGTGTGCAAAAACGTCAGGGTTGTGACCAAACAGAACAAGTAGAGCTCCCCAATGGCTATGTTCTATAGTAGATATATTACCATCTATGTGTTATGTAACCCTTATCACAAAATGTTAGTATATTTTTTCTATCATACATTTTACTTTTATGCCAAATACTCGCCTTGTTCTGAGTTAATTTCCTTGCTCAACGACATTATCTTTTTTTCTTTTTCTTTTTTCTTTTTTGATGAAACTGAAATTATTATTTTCAATGTATATGCTCATCGGAGTGCGGGCTGGCGTTTTGAGTCCGGAAAGGGGATGCAGACTAAAGATGATACACCGCTCCAGGTTCATTTGATGCAGATTACTTCACGGTTTAAAAAGGAAAATAGGCAAAATGTCTGATTCAACGGGGCGCTAGTTATTGTAAAAATGTATTCTGGAAGTCCTACTCAATTATGGATATCCAGCCCAAGGGCAGACATTTGTACCTGGCCCTGTTCTCATAATGAGGTGCTGATTTAATTGTCCGTGGTAAGGTATGGGAGTGGCCAATTTGACATATTAACCCGCACGCACACCCACAATTGGGGGTACTGTGAGCCATAGTACGCCATGGACCCGGGACCACCACCCAAGGGAGTTCCACGTGGGCTATATGTAAATGAGTGGCCCCACGCTTATACTGTACTTGCTTTACTTGATGGCCCCTGCAAGCAGTCGTTTGCCACTGGATAGATTTGGAAAAAAATGTCTTTAGAAATTAGGTTATAATTGGATTTGTGTTATTGCATTTTTTGTGTAAGCTTCAACTTTATTTTTGTTCTTATTCGTATTTTTCTGACTGGCAACTCCTCATTTATGGGTTGCGTTCACATTCTAGCTTGTTAATGTCATAATCTCAGATGATATTTATATTTAACTTTAAACTATATTGGGTCTTCACCAATGAGCATTATACATTTATTTACCATAGCTATTTTTATTAATATATTTTTAGGCGTTCCTGCAAGCATTATGCACAAACCTCTGCCTATCTTAAAACCCCTAAATGCCAATAGTCGGGTTTAGTAAATCAGCCCCAACGGTGTAGCGTGAGGCTAAAGACAGCATTGATCAGTGATGAGTATCTGTGCTGTGGCCTCATTAGGAAGTGCCCGAGAGCTCATCAGTGTTATCTAAGTGTGGATCATGAGGAGCGGGAGGGGAAGCCTCCACCTCCTGTAGGGATTGAGAGTGTAGACAGTTTTATTTATGGGAGCATAAGTCTCATAAAAAAAGAAAAAAAAAAGAAAAACTCTCATAAAAACTCCCACCACTTCCTATATGTATAGAGCCCACAGTCCCTATGGCATATTTAATTGGTTTGCAGCGGTAAGCAAATATGTAAGCACGCAACTAAAACTGCTTTTGAAGGAATGTTGCAGTAGGTTTTTATTCAATAGATTTCTGAGAACACCACACAGCGACACACTAAATCTCGCATGGAAAGCTTCAGAAGAAGGAACTGACTAAGAAATACTATAAGTGAATTGATATGTTGGTTTTATTTGAGCCCTACTGAAATCATGTGAAACCCTCACTCATCTGTTAATGTTGAAAAATAAGGAAACCGTGGACAAAGAGTCTTGTATTAATATGACAGTTCCCACAGAATGTGTATTGTGTAGTTTATTCAATATTGCAGTGGTTCCCAAAGTGGGGTCCGGGGGCCTCAGAGGCACTACAGGGGGGGCCCTAAAGCTTGTCTGCAAAACAAGTACAATGAAAAAAGTTCATGTTGAAAGGAAAAATACATTTATCTGGACAAATGCACCAGTTTAAACCAGTATTTAGCCTATACTGTCATAGCTAGATGTTCCTTTTAATGTCATTTTAGCTGTAAAATAATAACAAGTTCTTTTGAATGGAGTAAATTATTATGATTTGGGGGGGCCCCGAGAGATTTTCCGATCAATAAGGGGACTTTGGGAATGGCTGCAATATTGTATTCGAACATCTAAATATAATTACAGATTGTGTCATAGATAGCACTTAGATTACTGGGATAAAACATGCACAAAAGTTTAAAAAAAAAAAAAAAAAACATGGCTATTCCCTCCTAGCTCTTATACTCTCTCTCTTCTTATCTCACCATCGCAGATTAAATCAAATCTTTTTGGCGCCGGGGAAAAAAATTAGCTTCGGTCCTGTCCAATCACATTTCACATCTCACTCCTCCTAGATCCCCTCTTTATGCCCAGCGCCCGTGTGACCTTCATTGCTTCCAGACAAACGCTCAACTACCTTCAAATCCCTTACATTTTTATCTATCCATCAGTTTAAGTGCGCTTTCCATAGTTATATATTACTTAACCCGGAGATTGCATGCTTTCTTAGGCTCACTGTTGAAGGCTTCTTGCCGACAAACCTTTCGGGTGTGCTGTGTGACTTTGCGATTAGCCGTGCGTGCTTCTTATTCCTTCCCCATGCTGAGGCTTTGCGCTCGCTCCACACTGGCTCTGGGGGATTGGATTTTTTGCAACAACAAAAAAAAACAAAAAACGTGAGATCTGAATAAAAGAGAATGGACGGGGGAAAAAAAGTGTACGCCGTTGGAGAAATAGGAGTTCGATGCGTCGAATCAATGCAGAGTATCTGACGGTGTTAACTTTTGTTCAAGTGATTCATTCAGGCTTGCCTCACAGGCCTAGCAGTGTTCGGGTTGTTGAAGTGTGTATTATTATTATAAAGGTCCTAGATCACCCAAAATGACGTTTTTAAGCTTTTAGCAATTATGATATTATATTCCTGTCTAAAACAGACCCGAAGGTCACACAACGTAATCTATGACGTTTCTCTCTCTTTGTCTTTAAAAATCTATAGACACTTTCACCAAACTTGTTTTGATCCTGTCAGACTGTAGTCAAACTATTGTATGCCAATAACTGCCTTTTCACTGCAGTAGAAAGGAGCAGCTTTGAATGTTATAGTGCCCATTATTTAACATTTAAAGGGGGGGTATTATGTAAAATCGACTTTTTCAAGCTTTATATCATGTTATTATGTCATTCCCTCATTAAACACATGCCTGGAGTGTTGCCTTGGCTCATTCACATATTCTTGAGTAATCAGTAAAAACTTAGACGGCAGCCATTTTAGGTGTAGCTATGCCTCAGTCCTCCTAGGAACGCCCCCACCTCCTGGAGACGCCTCTGGACCTTTCGTCACCAGCCAAGCCACCAACCACTGCTCCTCAGCTCAGCAGAGCCCCCTCCCCGCACAGTAGTGTTGTTTAGATGCCACAGCAGTGTGCTGAAGGGGGCGTGTCGGAAAGCTTCTTAAAGAGACAGAGGCCTATTTCAAGACGTTCAGTACAGCCATTTTGAGAGAGCAATTTTATTCAAGGCAGTTATTTTAATTTACTGCATATACAGACCAACAGAAGGTTACGTCATCATTGTAGTATGCTATAGACTGGTGCTATGTGATTGAAAAAAGCATAATACCCCCTCTTTAACGTCAGTCCCTGGTTGGGCTTTTACCGCATTACAAAATATGCTTCATGTCTCATCTCTGTCAATTAGCGACCACATTACAAGCTAGCGCAATAGAGTATGCTGACTGTTTAGTTGCGCCATGATAGAACAATCTATGAATTCCACGTTTAAAAAACACCATTCTTCTCTTTCACTGTATTCTTCGGTTTCGTGGGTTTTTGCATCTCACTGCGTAATTTTCTTTACCTTCCTCCACACTGTTCCTCTCGTTCCCGCCTACCTCCGTTACTGCTATCCGTGGTAGCGCACCAAATATCACGGCTATAGATCATTCTGACAGTTTAATTTCGACCGCTGATTATCATCCAATCTGATAATTATATTAACCATCCGTCCAATTACTGTGTGCTATATTTACAATGATCATCAAGAAGGGCTCTTTCACTGTCTTGACTCCTTCATCAATGCTGGGACATTAACGTCACAAAGAGCCCTGACCGTAAGTGATGGAGATACAATGGGAGTGATATATCAGGCATAACATTACGACCATTTGACTGTTGTGCATTATGGCCGCGTGCCCAATATGGTGTATAGTGAACCCAATAATGACTGCTGATAATTGCTTTGTTAGATCTTAGTTGTCTGTTTATGATCAGTGCTTGAATAAACAGAACCGTGTGATGAAATACTGCGTTTTCATATTACCTACAGCATCATGTTTTTTTATTATAAGCTGGAATTGGTAATTAGATTTAGCTTGCGGCCTGTCAGTACACATTGAAGGTGGGTTCCCGAAGCAGGCTGAGAATCACTGATAGCTATTCTGAAACTTCCCACACACCGTACCACCTCACAATGTGTTGCGCATCCCACGTTCCTCCAAGGACAAATCCAGGATGCATGCAGCCTTAGTGTGTGGAGTAACCTAATCTAAGTGGAAAAAGTTAAGCCAAGAACTGCAAAGCTATTCTCGCTACAGTTTGTGAACCACCGGTCTGGTCCTGACACTTGGTTCAGCGGACCTTTGTGAACAAAATAGTTCCCATGTCATATCTAACTCACTGGATGCCAAACTGAGACAACCTTGCATTGGACTCGTGACGATATTATCACGTTTTTTGCTTGGGTTCTGCGCTAGTTCTGCTTCATCCCTTCCTTGAGTGAGTGTCAGAGCGCAGCAGTACGTAGGTGGTGGAGTGAAGAATGGATTTTATGCCTTTCTCTTCCCCCTTCCTGCCTGCTCTGTCAATGTTGTGCCAGAGAAAGAGACAGACACAGGCTCGAGATCCGAGGCCAATCCGTCTTAATTCTGAACTTCTCTTTTCAGTCGACATCATCGGATCCCTTCAATGGAACACGCTTTCTCTCTGTCTCGAGCCTTTAAGTAAGATCCGCTCATCTGTCGAGCCCGTCGCGTTCCTCGAGAGGCTATTTGGCCGCCCGTTCGAGAGGTTCGATTGAGTTTGCCATGTTTGTCACAGGAAAGAGTTTTCAAGTACTTTTTACCCGAGGCCGAATTTTTCAGTCTTGCCAAAAAAAAGATGCAGGTAATTATGACATTGAGTTTGGTTCTCCACATTTTCTGTTCGGTTTGGTCAGGACTAGCTGGAGGTGTTAGCCCATCGTGCCCACTGTGTTTTGTGTGGGTGGATGAGAGAAAACGGATAACCTTGCTTGTCTTCTTCGATTTCCGATTTGTTCAGTGCTAGTAAACCTTACATATTTACCAACTGAAAATAACCTTTTTTACATTCTGGTCTTTCTTTCCAGACGACGTGCCGCCCTACTTCAAGACGGAGCCGGTTCGAAGTCAGTTGCACTTGGAGCGGAACAGGCTGGTGCTCACGTGTATGGCAGAGGGCAGCTGGCCCCTGGAGTTCAAATGGATCCACAACAACACGGAGCTCACGCGATTCTCACTGGAGTACAGGTAAACGTCACTAAGTCTCATATTTACATCAACGTGAAAGAGCAAAGAGATCAACGATAAGTAATAAGAGGGCTTTCTTTCACATGCGCCGGTGTGTATTCCGTCTCATTAAGTGGTGGTTTGTCTTTTGGCTGCTCAGGGCACTGTTTATCGTAAGTTAGTGAGGCTTCAAATGGTCCATTGCTTTGCTTATTTTTAAAACCTGAAAAGTAATTACGAATGCACTGCCCTATTGTCAACACAGTACAGAAATATCTCAAGTGAAGTTTTAAAGGAAAACGTATCTGTAATGCCTTTCCCTGATTATAGGAATTACTGTTGGCCTATGTTAGTGTTACTTTTAACACATTATAGTTGGAAAGGAAGGAAAAGAGTATCCGTTTTTAGCACTAACCTACAATTTGAGTTTCCTGTTAAAGTCTCTCCTGCTTGGAGTACTTTAGATCGAGTAGACCGTCTGTTTGCTTAACTAAGAAACGTAGAACAAGTAAGGTGCAACCAAACGTCTTGCGATACTTGGCCAAGATCCATCTTAATCTAAATGTAGTATATTATTCTTAATCACTATAACACCTTAAAGGGGGGTATTATGTAAAATCGACTTTTTCAAGCTTTATATCATGTTATTATGTCATTCCCTCATTAAACACATGCCTGGAGTGTTGCCTTGGCTCATTCACATATTTTTGAGTAATCAGTGAAAACTTAGACGGCAGCCATTTTAGGTGTAGCTATGCCTCAGTCCTCCTAGGAACGCCCCCACCTCCTGGAGACGCCTCTGGACCTTTTGTCACCAGCCAAGCCACCAACCACTGCTCCTCAGCTCAGCAGAGCCCCCTCCCCGCACAGTGTTGTTGTTTAAATGCCACAGCAGTGTGCTGAAGGGGGCGTGTCGGAAAGCTTCTTAAAGAGACAGAGGCCTATTTCAAGACGTTCAGTACAGCCATTTTGAGAGAGCAATTTTATCCAAGGCAGTTATTTTAATTTACTGCATATACAGACCAACAGAAGGTTACGTCATCATTGTAGTATGCTATAGACTGGTGCTATGTGATTGAAAAAAGCATAATACCCCCTCTTTAAGACATAACTTATGTCAACAAAACCCTTTCCCTTATTCAGATTAGTTTTGTTTGTCAAGCAAAAGAAAACTTGCAATATACCTTTTTCTTACGTAAATGTCAGTAATCCACACCAACAGTTTGTCCCGCCTTAACTAATACTGTATATGTCATGGCACATCTGTGTGTCCCTGTCCACCATTTTGGATCTCCTGGTTATATACATGCGCTCTCCATGGGGACATTTTACCAGGTACGACCATTCATCCTAATCTACTGTATCAGTGCATAAAAAACAACTCCATAGTATAAGAAGAATAGGAGAACATTAATCCTAATCTACTGTATCAATGTGTAAAGAAAACACAAAAAACGTTAGAGTATGAGAAGAATAGGAGACCATTCATACACATTTATCTTGAAAGGTTAGGTGTCCTTTCCTATACACGTTACTGGTTTATTTGCACCTTTGCCCACTGCCATTTTTCACAATACGCCCCGCTCTGTTTTTCACACCGAGCCTGTCATAGGTCACCAAATACTAAATGAAGAAATATCTCCCTTTTTTTTGTTTTGTTATTGTTCCCTTTTCTTCTCTGCTTTGCGCGCACTCTTGGGTTCCCCCTAGTGGCCCGGTGACCTCTATCGGCGCTGTGAACAACAGGGAAAAAGCAAGGCAAAACATGATCAGATTTGGCGATACGTTTCTTGAATGGCAAAGATGGCAATCGCCCGGTAAACATTGGTCTTATCTTGGCGAAAAGGCAGTGGGAAGTGTGAGAGTGGCCCAGCGGTATAAATGAAGCCTTTCGGGGATTGGGAGCGGAGCTTGTTGACACACGTATTGCTGATCCGGCTGTAACGTCTCGGGCTGCGAGTGAGAGAGATGTGACATAGCGTTATTGGGGTTGTTGATGGAGTTCAGGGCTTTTCCGAATCGTCTTGAGAGGGAGATAAGATCAGATGGGTTTTGCAGAAGGACAGTGCAGACATCAAGATGCTACTGAGATAGCAGATAGAGGGAAGGACCGCGGATTTGGAGCGCAACTGCTACAGGCACATGTCAGTCAGTCAGAGCAGTGGTCCAGGAGGTACGTCTTAAACATTATACACTTCCTGACAACAACAAAAAAAGCCGCCAGAACAAATTTCTCACGCTCTAATATTTTTTTGGAGGCTGTGGCATTGGTTCAGTAACATTTTTCACCAAGATCTTGTACTGATGATGGGAGCGTGTGACTTCTGCCATCTCCATCACATCCCAAAGATTCTCAACAGGGTTTAGATCTGGAGTCTGTAATCATTTTGTGGTTGTGTCACCAAAAACTGCCATGTTGCCAGATGGGGGGGGGGGGTGAATTATCGTTGTAAGACCAGTTGTTTACTTTTTGTATAAGATTGAATTGACTTAACTCTAAATGAACATGTCTTTTACTTTTCAACGAAACTTTTCATCTCCACTCACTTTTCCAAATCTCATTCAGCGCATGTAGGATGTAAACCGTGTAACGTGGGAGTGTGCGGATGCTCTGACACCGACTATAAACCATTCATTTTCACTTCCTTCAAGACAGATGGTAATTTGAAACGGCGCGACTTACTTTACAGCATGATGGAATTAACTACTTTGTTTGGACTGTCCACACAGTATGTACACAGTGTATTTCCTGAATGGTGGGATGGGATGCTAAATTTGGTCCTACAAAGGTTGAACTTATGTCTAGTATCAATTCTCAACTTTAAATGGACCAGCTTTATTATACTCAAGCTAGTTCCGCAAAAAAATAACAAAAACACACACGTATAAATAAAATGGGGAAACCTTTAAAGTTACTTTTTTTTTTTTTGTTCTGTTTGTTTTTTAATCATGTATACAATGGAATTATATCCAAGGCGAATTATTTATTATTTTTAAGAAATACCTATCATCACAGAAAATGTTTTACCTCGCGCCTGAACCGAGGGCATTTACTCCAGTTCGGCTTTACCCAAATCTAAAAGTTTTTAACTGCAGATCAACAGTGTAACACCTCATTTGAAAGCTACCTATACAAAGACCTACAAAAGTGATCCTAACTTTTTTGTCACTTTTTTGTCACTTTTTTGCCTCTTGTTTTTAGTCGCTCTTTGGTCGCCACATTTTTTTTAAACTTTTAAATTTGTGTAATGCCAAACTGGAGAAAATGTGCTCAGTTCAGGTGGGGGTTAAGAGGTTAATGCCCTCAGTTGTCCAGGTGTTTGTTCACAGTCGTAGTATAATTTTCCAAATTGTCAACTGGGCCTGGTTGTTTGACCATCCATGGGGCAGTTAGTATCCCAGTCTAGTTACGCCTAATTGGTTATTTGTAGGGCCGGGACTCGATGAAAAAAATGTATCTAATTAATTAGAGGCTTTGTAATTAATTAATCGATATTAATCGCATATAAATATTTGACCTGAGAACAGTGAGAAGTAAGTTTTTTCATAAGGATTTTTAGTATACCATTGAATAATGACTGAATACATAAGCTTAAGCAACAAAATATTGTTTATTTTTGTTCAACCAAGTCCAACAGACCAGTGCAATATTGCCATTAATTGTGCGTCTGCAGGAAAAAGGAAACTGAAGTGTGGAAAGCAAAGTGTGATTAATTTCGATTAATATTTTTAATCGCACTAAACCTCATGTAATTAATTAATAGCAATTAATCGAAAAAAGTCCCGGCCCTAGTTATTTGCAATGGAAAACACAGCGCTTCGCTTAACCAACTCTTTATAAATGGCTGCATGTGTTTATATTCACTTTTCGCAGTCCTCCTCATTTCTCCACTCAGCCCACGTGTAAAAGCGGTAGACGTAGACCATATTAATGAGGCTATGGCAGAGGTCCCCAGTGTCCCACGCAGCTTTAAATATTGACACCGCGCGACTTGACCCTGTGTCCTCTGGCAGCCCATCGATCGGGGGAGTTGTGTGTGGGCATTACTATTACCCACGATGCCGAGGGACTTGAGCCCGCTGAGGGGAGTGATGCGGAGTGACACATTTTATCGCTGGATACACACGTTTGACCAAATCTAGTTTAACGCTTCGACAGGCAATGTGAAGCATGTATTTTTTAATCCCCTGCATGAGGTTTTTGTGAAAGTTTGTCGATCAAAAGTTTTATTTTCGAGACGGAGCTGAGGCCTAAGGGTTTGGTAAGGTTTAGCTCACCAAAGCTTTAATAATCTTCTGGATCGTTTCGCACGTATACAACAGAAATGCAACCGGGAGACAAAAAGAATGATCGATAGGATCGACAGCCCAAATTCAGTCATCAGGTTTGGCTTTACGATGTGTGACTTACAGCAATTGTATTTGATTGTTTCAGCTGTTTAAATTCCAAATGACCAAAGTACATAGTAGAAAAGGTTTTCAAGTTGTCACCTGTTCTTGGCTGTTTCGAACTGATGATGTTTGGCCTCTCAGGTTCCCTCAGTTTACATCAAAACAACTTCGACAATGGGGAACTCCTGCCCGAACAGTTAACATCGGTTTCACTTGAAAACTGGGCCGATTAATTATCTACATTTGTGCTAATCTGATCAATCTTTTGATAGTACTATATCAACACAATGCCGTTAAGACCATATTGCACTATGTAATAGGGCTAAACGATATGTAAAAAATGTCATATCTCGATATTTATGCCAGATCTCGATATCGATACGATACGATATAACCACGGGTTCGGTGAAAACTAAGCATTGTATCTCGATATCGATACAATAACAATATATCTTTCAGCCCTAATTTTTTCGATATCAATATCTTGAATGTTCATATCTCGATATCGATACGCTAACGATATATCTTTCAGCCCTACTATGTAAGATGGACAGGCAACCTATCGGTAATATGGGAGCAACGTCTACGTCACATTAGTGGCGCCAAAAGGTTAACGGCCCTTTTCGGGGGCAAACAGAAGCTCCGTACATTGGAATGAATGAGGAAAGATCGTCTGAAAACTTTTAACTTACACATGAAAAAATGTTTTCTTTGTTTTATTTAATTATCGAACGTGAAAAGGAAGCCGTGGAAGCGACTTGTTGTTTCAGATCATTCACAGAGAAGACGTTAACGTTTTAAAACTGAGCTGCTAAACCCACTGTGATCATGACTTGTCTGTGACATTTGCCTGTGTAACTTTTTCACTGGATGCTTTATAATGTCACTACAACAGCTTCAGCTTTTAGTCTGTTGCTTTTATATTATCATTAAATTAAAATCATACAGCCCACGATGTAGTTTTATAGCTTATGAGAGCAAATGGTACATGGTTCATTCAGCAGCTAACCTACTAGCTGCTAATGCTAACGTTAATGTGTGTTTTAAAACCGAGAGAATCATTAATTAGGCCTAATGCTGAACAGGTTGGAGTTTGAATAATTATTAATGAGCTCTGACATGGACATAACAGATGCTAGTGATCGATAAACTCGCTCATATAAGTGTCCACAAAAAAAAAAATCTTCCAATCGTCTTCTGACAGTGACTTGATGTGTCTCTAATCAAGAACGGACATTGTCCTGTAGTTTTGATCACTGGTTTGGAATATTAAATATCCTCAGAATGAGAAATAGTCCCTTTTTCACATACACACTAATGCAATTTTTGACTCTCAATTCCCCCAAAACGGGGCGTTGCCCAGTAAAAGTTCCGGGATGTTGCTCCCATCTATTACTGCTAATTTAACTGCATTTCTGATTTGCATCCCAATTATCTCCATCTAATTTTGAACTCTTTTCCATTTAAGGGTTAAGTCCTATCTCAGTTGCTAATCTCTGCTTAATTACCTTTTGTTGCTTTTTGTTTTTAAGCAGGCCGTGATTAATTAAACTCACACAGAAGCACACATACATGGCACCGCAGCGCTTTATCACATGACCAGGAAACCTCAGGGGCACTTATCCTGGCACAACACCACTCTCCTCTCTGCCAATTAACCCACAAACTCTATTAAGGGACTGTATTATTAAGTCGTCCTCCTGAGTCACTTTGCTTGTCTTTTAGTCTGCACTGGACTTTACCACAATGAAAAAATCTACATCTCTCTTACTATAGCGGGTAAATTAAGGATGTGAAATAAACCAATGAGACACATGACCCAAGCAGGGTGACGACAAAACATTGATCTAAGCAGATATAAGAAGGCATGTGGTGCAACGTCTTGTCTGGCCATTTTAAACAAAACTGAGAGCAGAAGTGGTCAAAACTCACGGTACTTACAGTCAGACTTTATGAAAGGATCTGGGACATTAGGCTAAAACTGATACAGATGTGATACTAATGCCCTATACAAGCATTTCACGTATATAATCTAATACACTGACTTCAAAATGTAAGTGTTCCTCCTTGTAGTTTCACGGAACCTATTAAAAAGAACTAAATGTGAAAGGAATACATTTGAAAGTGCTGAACCCAATGAATCAAAGAAATGTCACGTTACAATGTTTTGACAGCAATGACTCGTTGTCTCTGATAGACTTGTCTCTCTGTCAAATTACAATGAGTTTTCAAAATTTTTATTTTCACACTCCCACGGCAAACGCATGCCTTTGAGATGACCTCCGCTTCTTCACGAGCACGAGAAACGGAAACAGAGAAAATTAGATTAACTTTTTGACAGGCGGGATAATGGGATGTCACTTTGCAGTTGTTAGGATGATTGGAGTGTGGGAGTGTATGCGCAAATAGTTGAGATAAATACAGGCTACAGTACTTCATGGACAGTTTTGTTCGAGCTTAAACAATGAGATAATGGCTTTCTTTTTTTTTCGGGAAATCGACAGGTCTTCCTTCACTCTTGAAAATCATCTGTGTTCATCCAGTGTTTTATCTGAGGAAGAAAAACGACACATTGTAATAAGATGTAATGTCATGGGGCGGTAGGCTTTCTGAATTGTGTTTACTTCCTGGAACAATGCATATTAAAGGGATACTTCGGGATTTTTGACATAGGGCCTCATTTCCTAGTTATCCAGAGCGTTGTTGTATTTTTTTCTTAAATTCATGCAGTTCTTATATTTGAAGAGTCTAGTTGCGCTAGCCTAGAGCAAGGCTAAAGCAGTTCTATGGTAAACGCATCAAATCCACATCTCAAAATGCTACACTGGTAGTTTGAGCGACCAAGTGAATCAAGCACACAATTGCGATGTAAAAGACAGTTTAAAAGACAGCCATGGGTTATTTCCACAGACGCCGCTCCCCATCTGTGTTCGCGTTGGACATATAACATGTGCAGTTGTCCCACTGGGCCTGTACTCAATCTCCAGACATCGATTTTCATTGGACTAAGCCAGTATTCAACCATACCCGACATGTGTCTTACGGAGGCAGCAGTTCTTAAAGGGATATTTTTGACATAGGGCCTCATTTCCTAGTTATCCAGACTATTTTTTTCTTAAATTCATGCAGTTCTTATATTTGAAGAGTCTAGTGGCGCTAGGCTAGGGCGAGGCTAAAGCATTACTATGGTATCAGTTAGCCTGCATTAAAGGTAAATCACTTATAACACATTTTGCATTTAAAATAACTTATATTTGAGCAGCATCAACTTCGTGGCTGTAAGCTAACGCAGCTGAGGAGTGATCTGCGAGAAAATAGTCCCTCAAAATGTTGTAATTCAAGGTCAGTTATATTTCAAAAATTATTCTATTAACACAGACATTTATATGGATAGGCTGGCGTTATACGTGATGTACCTCAGGTGCACTGTGGAGTGGGTCAGACTGTTTTTAATGCAGGCTAACTGATACCATAGAAATGCTTTAGCCTTGCCCTAGCCTAGCGTCACTAAGCTCTTCAAATATAAGAACTGCATGAATTTAAGAAAAAATATCTCTAGACATCATCAACACTCTGGATAACTAGGAAATGAGGCCCTATATCAAAAATCCTGAAATATCCCTTTAAGGTGGCGCCCTCAGCAAGGGGGATTTAAAAATGGCTCCACAATCGTGCCTGAGGAGGGGGTGACATATCATGCAACATGACCACGAAACTGTCCTCAAGCACGTAACTGATCGCCAGAACCACTCTGAGCAATTCTGCGCAGTGTGTTGAGGATGTGTCCTCGTAAATAATTAATGCAAATATTGAGGCAGTTGAGTAAATGGGGATCTGTCGGATATATCCAGTCAATCAAATACGGAAATGGAGGGGGGGTAATGCTGATGGTATGTCATTATACATTTCAAAAGCAACTATAGCCGACATATGGCAATTACTAGTTAGTATTTACATAGCATAAACAGCATCCATCTGCCATTTGGCGCCACATTTTATATTACCAACGGTTATGTAATCAATGCATCATAATTAAGATGTTGAGCGCTGTGAAATTTAGCACGTACAGCCTCGCCTATGAGGAAATCTTCCACCTGCGCAAAAATCTTTAACGGATTCACACGGAACACATCACTAGATGTTAGGGCTTCAGTGTTGGGATGGTGTAACAAATGGACAACTGTGTAACCGGCATCACCGAAATCAAACACATCCTCCACCCATCTGCCGCTGATTAAGAGCGCTTTCGGGCTGAATTTGAAGATCTTCCATCGTTCGTTGTCACCCATCATAAACAGGATAAAAGAGTTCGGGATCAACTGTCAAACCTCATCTCTGTCAGCAAAAAAAATAAAAAAGACCAATGATGATAGCAATATTCACACACACAGGCCTGATTGTTGGCCTCCATGTGCGTGAACCAAACCTATCCATGGATAATAGAATTTAAAGCAGAACTAAGTTATCTTTACCTTCATAAATCATTTCCGTTGTCCCTTTGAGGGTAATACAGTTTTTTATTTTTTATTTTTTTAGTTTAGTTTATTTGAGCAATTTTACATTCATTTTGTCTTTCAAAATGTATACAATTCCGGATGCTCAAAATGGAGTAGGCTGAAGCAATAAGCTTAAGTGCCTACCCCGTGTTCAACTCAATATACATTTACATAACATAATAAATTGTAAGTTCTAATTACTGTACATCGACTTTAGGTACAACAGATACAGATTTATAACGATACAATCATCAGCTTCAGACGTAGCAAAATGTGCGCAAGAAGAGCATTTAAATGCCGTACATTTGTTACAGATGTTTGCAGAACTTAAAGGAAAAAGAACAATTGATAGGACAAAGTATATCTAAAAAAGAATTACGTTGTTAATCTGACTTTTAAAGATGTAATTGGAGATTGATCCCAGGTTTATACTGTAGTTCTTTCTGATATATATTCCAATGTCAGTTGTCAATGGGCCAGAAAACCACGCTTGCAACTTTCCCTACTCCGACCCGGCAGCCCCAATACACACTAATGGAAAACATCCCCCTCGCTGCTTTCAGTTGTCTCACATTTCTGAGGTTTATGACATGGTACAGGTAAGTCCTGACTGTCTACAGCTTTCCGTTTGTTGCACAACAATGTCAGTCACTCTCTCGGTAATGGTTAATTAGTTGCGCAGATCACGTAGCGCACAGGTACATGGCATTGGAGGAGGCTCGATTGAATCTACACGAAGAAAACATCGACCTTCCTGCTATAGAAATACTTTCAGACGAACACAATGTTGCTCACTTCATTACAGTATGTACACGCTCTAAAAGGGAAACAATACCTCTTTCTGTAGCTGGCTTCCATTTAGTGATTTTACATTGTGATTAGATTCATTGTCCTTATGTCGGCACTAACCTTGGCCCCACCTCCCTCCGCCATGTCTTTCTCGCCGTGTCCGAGGGATTATAGTGTTGCCAATCACGCTCTATCGCCTCATCTTTCCCTCCTTCAATTACACCCTCTCCGTCGCCCCGACTCCTTCTTCATCCCATTCAGAGCCCTCTCTCGCTCCCCTCATCATGCCCGCTAATTAAAGGGGATCTGACGGAGTGCGCTGACCAAGGGAACATCAATCAATCTCTGTCGAACACTCTCGCTCTCTCTCTCACCGGCTCCCCCTTCCTCCCACCTGCTGCCACTGCGCGTCGTCTCGGCAAAGGTTAATGGTATTCATTATATAAGGGACAGCGTGGCGAGAGGGGAGTGAGGGGAGCGCTGTAAAGTCGCACTGAAGGTTAAGGCCGAGGGGCGAATTCTCCTTAGGCCCTAAAGAGGTTAAAACAGGGGCAAAAACAGCTGCTGTCAGACACTGGCTTATTACGAGACAGTAAAGATTTCATTTCAATCTTGGTGGCGTTGTTAAATAGTTAACAAATGATTTCTTACCAGTCAAGACTAAAATAGAGCCATTATCTTTGAGATTCTTCAGTTCAGCTACGGTCAAATGCAAACCAATTAACTCCATCTTTCTCAACACAAGATAAAATACTGGCAGACCTTTGCTGCCAGTATTTTACCCTGAGATTAGTTAAACGCTAACCCTGGTGGCGCAGGGGTTAGCGCTCGCACTTCACAGCCAGAAGGGACTAGGTTTGATCTCCGGCGGACGTGGCCTTTCTGTGTGGAGTTTGCTCCCATGTGTCGTTCTCCCGTACTCCCGTGCATATTTTCTTTCCCCTGCACAATAGGCCAATATGAATAAGAGTGTTTGCCTATTGTGAGTGAGTAGTGTTTGGAGTTTGATGGCACAGTTTGGCTTCCGTCAGTTTACTCCAGGGCAGTGGTGCCAGTGGGAAATGACTATAGTGTGGCTAGTGGCTATAGTGTAATGACTGTAACAATGGCTTAATATTAGTATATCATCAGCGTCCTAGCAATTCATATTTTAGTATTAATGGTAAATTAGAAAGAAAAACATAATACAAATACATATAGTATATATAAGGATGCAGCCCTGTTTAGAGCGTAAGAAACGAACAAACCAAAAAATGAAGGTTAAAAGTGTATTTGAAAAAGTCAGCTACTGTTATTTAACATTAAAGATCCCGCTGAGATTTAGGATGCCTTTTAGAGGGGAGTCCAAGCCATCCTCGTACATGATTTTAGAGGTAGGAAAAAGCGATGTACCCGGAGGAATCCCATGCAGACCCGGGAGAACACACAAACTCCACACACGCAGCCCCCATTGGGACGTTGCTGCGGTGAGGCGAGAGTTCTACCCGCCGTGCCCTTGTGCATGCATTCTTTCAGTTTATGCTCTTACTGTATATTTTCTGGACTATAAGTCGCACTTTTTTCATAGTTTGGCTGACTTATACTCAGGTGCGACTTATATATCAAAATCTATAATTTCACATGTTTTTTTATTTCACACTGACAGTTGTGTAGGCTTGTGTACCAGTATGTGTTACTCCTGTACCACTGAAGGTTTAGAAAACGGTTATCGTGGAGGTTTCTCTTACTGCAATGAAGAAAACAACAAAAAAAAGCTAATCGCGGGCTAAAAGCTAGATGGCCACAGCTAGAGGAACGAGTTCGCAAATGAGAGCTTGAACAACGTGATGCCGGGAGAGGCCTGTAAATGGTGTAGTTACGCCCCCATGCCAAGGTAGTTGCCAAGGCCTTTGCGACTTATACTCCGGAGCCACTTACCGTATTTTTCGGACTATAAGTCGCACTGGAGTATAAGTCGCACCAGCCAAAAATGCATAATGAAGAAGAAAAAAACATATATTAGTCGCTCCGGAGTATAAGTCGCACCAGCCTTGGCAACTACCTGTGCAGTGAGGAGTAACTGCACCGTTTACAAGCCTCTCCCGGCATCACATTATTCAAGCAACCATTTGCAAAGAGTAACCTCTGCTTTTCGACAGTCCCTTACAAGTTTCTCGCTCACTCCAAACTTGACTCTTTTTCTTTTTCTTTTCAGTGGTACAGTAAGTAAGTGCGTGCTTATTTGTCATTGTACAACCGTGCAGGAGTAACAGATATTGATACACAAGCCTAGAGCGCCCTCTAGCAGCTGTCAGTTTGAAAATAACACAATGTGAAATTATATATTTTGATATATAAGTCGCACCCTCAGCCAAACTATGAAAAAAGCGCGACTTATAGTCCGGAAAATACAGTATATATGTTTTTTCCTTCTTTGTTCTGCATTTTTCTGGTGCGACTTATACTCTGCAGCAACTTATAGTCCGGAAAATACGGTACATTCATTCACGGGGGGTTATTTTAGCACATTCATGTTTGGGGACAGAGTGTGGGAGCAAGAGTAGAAATGATGTTACCTAAAAATTAAACTCAGAACCTTCAACACATCAATGTGATGTATTGCTTGTCTGATTGCTCTCAGCAGATTTATGAGTTGGTCAGGATCATGATAATTGCTGTATCTATTTTAAATCAAATCCCCATTCCCGCGTTAAAACGGCTCTCCACGACACATCATTGGACCACCTTATCATCTCCACCCATGCATTACACACATACATAATTGTGTTAATTTGGCCGATGACACATATGACAGGCCACACATCATCACGGCGCCTCGTGATCAGTTGATTAAGGCTTCACAGACTTTGGGCTGAAACCCGTTTGGTCCCCGGGTCCGCACCACGCTGCTGCTAATGAGCTTTGATAGCGCGCTGTATTTTGTTGATATTAACAGGCTTTCAGCACGCCCTCCAGCCTGCTCATGGGGAGTCAGTACTTGTATGCATCAGCGTATACGAGCAGAGCGATATTTCAAGTTGCATACGCTTGTGTAAGTGTTCATAATGGCATCGTATAGACGTTTAAAATTGTGTAATATTAAGTCAGGCATGAAGTTAACATAGATCTACTGGCGCTCTTGGCAAAATCTTTGTGCAATGTGTGTCTTGTTATTGGTTGAATTGATCTTTTGCTTGAGATTTTTGATACTAATTGGTTTGGAGTGAGAAGTAGAGTTGGGCTAAAACTGCGCAATCCACTTTGTTTGGGACTACAAATCCTCCATATTTACTCTGTGGTCTGGAGTCCCTTTCAACTTGAATAATGTCATCCATCTAAATGGAAAACTAAATGCCAGTTTTCGATTTCTAAATACAGCCTTTTAATTTCAGAAATACTCTCCATAAGGAATATCCATATCCATATCCAAAAGGAAAATTATTTTATTTCAATTCCGGCCTGTCCTTCACCTCAGTATTGTCCTCTTATCCCTCACCTGAACCGAGCACATTTTCTCCAGTTTGGCTTTACCCAAATCTAAAAGCAAACAAACATGAAGAAAAAGTGATGAAAAAGCAACAGAAAAGCAACAAAAACGCAACATAACGAGCGACAAAAACGTGGCAACAACGCAAGGAAAAATCTTGATGACTTTTGTGGGTGTTAACTTTCAAAGGAGGTTATTACCCTGGGTATAGGCTGTAAGCTCATCAAGAAGCTTTTAGCTTTGGGTAAAACTGAACTGGAGAAAATGTCCTCGGGTCAAGAGGTTAAACCCTGTGAAGTCTAGGTTTACATATAAAAATGTTGTAGGGGTCCAAGTGGTGAGGAGGTGGACATGAAGGTTGAATAAGACACTTTTTCCCTGCAATTTTTGTCTATACTCATCCTTTCCGACAACTTCCCGTTCAAACCAATGATCACTAACTTGAGCACGAAATTGCTCACAGCTTGTGGAGAGCTCTTTTGAACCTGCGAAAATGCCCTCCTTCACTTGTTGCCATCAGCGTGCGCTCATCTCCAAACTTTATTTATTCATGGCACCAACTTTTGAAACAAAAAGGTCGTTAAATCCCCTGAAAACGTTTTTTTTTTCTTCTTCAAACACGCCGCATGTGGTTACTATAGAAACTCTCAGATCCTGACAGCAGAGATGGCAAATGGTGGCAAATGTTTCACCTCCCACTACAAGGATTTGTTTTGACAAGTGTGTTGGGAGAGAATTTCAAATTAAACAAGTTGCTGTGGGCTAATTTCTTTATTCCGTTTATTATCCGAGGCAAACTTTGAAGTGCCCGAAGCCCAATTGTCCGTTTATATCTAGCTCCCATATCTACCATATTATAAGACGCACTAGTCAAACATTGCCTAATGAAAAACAACAGGCTGAATAGGCGTACGGTATGCAAACGTTGATGGTTACATGAAGCATAAACAATGAACTAAATAGGTGTCTGGTATGTTAACGTCACATAAACAGATCAGATAACTATAGCATAAAGAACATAGCAAACTCTCAATCTCACTCCAAATCAATCGCCTTGGCAACTACTGGGCACGAGATGTAACTGCACGGTTGACAATCCTCTCCCAACAGCATGTTTTCAAGCTCTCATCTGCGAACTCGTTCCTCTAGCTGTGGCCATCTAGCTTTTAGCCCGTGATTAGCTTGTTTTGTTTACTTCATTGCAGTAACCTCCGCTCTCTCGCTCACTCCAAACTTTCTTTCTGCTGCTCGATTAGCCTGCAGTGCCCTCCAGCGGCATGTGAAAGCATATATTTGAATTAAAAAAAATTTTAAAATCACATAGTCGCTCCGGAGTATAAGACGCACCCCCTGCCAAAGTATGAAAAAAGTGGACTTATAGTCTGGAAAATACGGTATGCATTTAAAGTGACTGAATTTTGTTTGTCTTTCGGTTGTTTGTCTATCATTTCAATTAAACAAATATTGTAAAGCACATATTTTGAGCTCGTAACATCAATACGGAAGTAACATAAGTGATGGAATAAGTGATGGAACAAATCAGGTACAATAGGCACATTTTAGCCACTGAAACATGTAACGCTGAATGTGTATTAAAGGTGTTATGTATTATGCAACTTTTTATGGGGAAAAAAAGTTGATGTTTGTGGGTGTTTGACCTTGTAGTGACAAAGCCGGTGTATGAGTGGTCAGCATGGCGCCTTTATTTTCCATCAGAGTGGTCTCTAGGACGCTCCAGGATCAGTTGTTTGGAAGGTTTTCACTGCTGACGGACCCTCTCACCAGAAAACCCTAAAACAATTGATCCGGAGCGTTGTCGAGACCACCGTGATGGAATGTAAAGGCGCCATGCTGACCACTCATACACCGGCTTTGTCACTACAAGTTCTATTACAAACAAAAATCAACTCCCCCCCCCCAAAAAAAAAAAAGTTGCATAATGCATCTTTAAGTCTGTGTTGGATTGAGTAAGCTTAAATTATTCCTGCCACTGAATATTGGAGGCACTGCTCACTGGAGGCACATGTTTGCTGTGGGGAGCCCAGAAGCAAAAAGCTAAAGTTGTAGTAAAAGTCAAGTCTCCGGTGGTTTCTATCCTCCTGAGGTTTGCCGGGGAGAAATACATCTGAAGAAGGTTGCACGAGGTCAGTGCGCTGTCAACGGCAAACAAAACTCAGGTTAAACAACTTAAACTACTTCGACTGTACAAATTCACTGTGATACTATCAACTGTTACACAGTGAATAGATCCAAATGTTTCATCTTTGTGCCAGTGCAGCTGGAAAACACTCTGGTTATATTTATTTCAGTTGGTTATTTCAGTTTGTTACAGCGGCCTGCCCCTGCTGCACGAAAAGCCTGAGTGAATTTTACACATTTCTTTCATAACCAGTCAGCCTTTTATTTCATTTTTTTTATTTTTTTTTATTTTGAAGTGCTTTCACAACATCCAAATTTGACAAAAGTGCCTCACAACAAGAACAATAGGATGTGAAAAAAGCTCTTCAGGCTGTCTTCAGATAAGGGTAACGTATCTCAAAGGGTAAAAGCATTTCATCGTTTTGGATCTGCTATCGCAAAAGCGATTTTGGACGATTTTTTAATTTATGTTTTATATTTATGCGAAGAATTAATTTAACCTCTTAACCCCCACCTGAACCGATCACATTTTCTCCAGTTTGGCTTACACAAATCTAAAAGCTTCTTGAAAAAACAACAACAAATATCAAACGAGAATGAAAATGCAACAAGAAAAGTGACAAAATGTGAAAAAAAGCAACCAAAGAATAACAGTAATGTGACAAAAAAGCGATGAAAAAGCAATGAATTTGTGATGAAAAAAGCAACAAATCCGCCACAAAAGAGTGACAAAATGTGGCAAAGTGATAAAAAAAAGCAATGAAAGATGTGTGAAAAAGTGACTAACGCGACAAAAACACAAGGAAAGTTTAAATGAGTTTTATATTGGTTTTGTATTAGCTTTCAAATGAGGCGTTACACTGGCCTACAGGCTGTAAGCTTTTAGATTTGGGTAAAGCTGAACTGGAGAAAATGCGCTTGGTTAAGGCGGGGGTTAAGAAGATAAAAGAACAATGTCATGTGCTCTTTTTTCCATGTGACGGTACATGTTTTCATTCTCTTTTCTTCTTTTTTACATATTTCAGAGAACCATCTTGTCCCCGTATTGTATGCTTTTCATAATGGCTTCTATTACGCATGTCACTATTGCTTACAACATAACTGGCATGTTATTATTTTTGATGCACAATGCTACAGTATACTGGTAAATGTGCATTGCCCTAATTCATTATAGTCACCATGAATATGCTAACGAAACTACCATGTCCACTTTCATGCATGATTAGATTTAATTTTTTCCCAAGTTACATACAAAATCCCATTTGCTTGTTCCCTCTTTTCCCTCTCGTGCAAATGTGGCCAAAATACCCCTTGCAACAGATAGCGTCCTCACTCCCTCGTTATATCATTATTAGCATCTTTGGCACTGTTCCTAATGAGCTTTCCCCACTTTATCCATCTTTACTTGCCCTTTTCAACGCTCCTGGCGTCAGCTGTGGATCCAGATGTGGCCGGCAATGCAGTTTGCCATAGCGCGTGCCGCCCCCTGTGGGCTAAGTGACAGTATTGCCTGAGTCAAGGTCATGGAGGGAAGTTAATGCTCCTTCAGACATCATCCTATGGGGATTACTCATGTATGTGTGTGTGTGTGTGTGTGTGTGTGAGGATAGGTAGATCAGGTGTTTGTTGTGCCTGCCTTAAGTGTGTCTTTGGAGAGCTAGCTGGTTTAGCCTCCCTAGCGCATCGGAATAAACAATGGCTAAGCTCCAATGTCCTCAGCGCCCTTGTTAGACTATTAGATAAAGTCTGTGTGCATATTGCAGGCCAGGATTTTTATGCAAATATTTGTTGTTTCTCTAGATTCATGTTTCGGTTGTAATTAGCCGTGCAGAAACCACTAATCAGTTGTTGTTGTTTTTTTCCGTCTGTTTGTTTTTGGAAGGTACCTAATCCCGTCGCTGGACCGATCTCACGCCGGATTCTACCGCTGCATTGTCCGGAACAGAGTCGGGGCGCTGCTGCAGAGACGGACAGACGTCCAGGTCGCATGTGAGTATCCATTTGGTCTAATAGATACATGGAAATCGTGGAAAGGCAGGAGTAGTGTGGAAAGAGGTCAAGTCCAATTAAAAACAGTGCCCACAAATTGAAATGAATTCCTTTGTTTTGATCATGGCATCCTGTCATGAGGTAGTAAAGGTAAACAAATTAGAAATAGCAATGAATTAAACATTTGCGCACAGCACTAGGGTTGGGCGATATATGATATTTAAGATATATCGATATATTTTTAAATGAGACCATATCCCGTATATCGGGATTTTTCAAATTCAGATAAGCTATTAAGTCAACAAAAAGAAACGGTAAGTTTATCTTAAACTAAGCACTTTATTTTGTCCTCTCTTCATATATAAATGCTGTCCTCAGAAAAAGATTGACCTATTTTATTTTTTAGGCTATTTTTATCCAAGACATTTTTTTATTTAAATGTGCACCCTATGGAGCGTTGTTATACAATGTTTATATTTACATTTTATAGTGAGTTTTCAATAAAACTACTCATATTTGGCTTTGACTTTGACTTAACATTTAATTTCACAGCTCTCACTTTGCGGAAAAAATATCGGGATATATATCGTATATTGATATTCAACTTAAATATATTGGGATATGACTTTTGGTCCATATCGCCCAGCCCTACACAGCACACATCTAAACATTGTCACTATTTGAAGGGATGTCAACATTATAGAGGGAATGTGAGGGATTCAGTAATGCAATACTGTTCATCAGAAAATCATTCACACGTGCGAGTAGTTGCAAAAGTAAGAATTGTAGTAGCAGTAAATCGTGGACATGTTATCAGAAGTAGTACAAAACATAAGTGGTGTTGTTATAGAAGAGCAGCAACTTCTGTGCAAGTTGAGAAAGTGGAAAGTAACAACAAAGGGAGCGTTTGTCTTATACCTCAGGCCTGATCCACTACAAAGAGTTCCGTGGTTTGGTTCCTCTTTCTTTCCGGAGGGCCTACGGGGGGAGCGCCATCTGCTGGAGGGGTGAAACATCCACCCGGCATTTTCCCCGAGAGCGGCACCAACCCCGACAGCTGTTCCACTCAGCGTCTCGTTAGACTCGCGTTGTTCTCCGTGGTTGTTTTTAACTTTGCTTCATTTAAATATGACCGCTGCCTATTTCATTCTCACGCCTCTGTCAACAACATCTGTCGCTCCTACATGGCGGGAAAAAAAAGAAGGGGACAAAAATAGCAGGTTGTTTTAATTTCCTTAAGCCTCCTCATCTCGTTGAGTGTGATGTGTGGGATACTGGCCTACGCTCCTCTGCGAAGGTCTGTTGTAGAAAATATATTAGCCTGCTCTCACCTGGAGTTGGTAAGGGTTAGTGTTTGAGAGCTGTTTAAGTGGATGTGACAAACCTGAATTAACAGTACAGCTGCCCAGACAGGAGATAGACAGAGAGAGAGAGAGACAGAGAGAGAGAGAGAGAGAGACAGACAGAAATAGAGAGTCTAACTTGTCCAAATGTCTTTTTTTATTCATTTATTATCAAGTTGCCTCAGACGAATCGCCTTCAATTGATGTTGTGGACGAGTGTCAAAAATAGCACATGTGGTAACACCTAAAACAGAGGTGGCCATCAGAGTGCGGCTCTTTGCATGATATGTTTAATAATGCGGCTCTTTGCATAAGAACTGGTACATATTTCCCATAAACTGTAACAGCCTTGACCAAAAATCCAACCATAGTCCTACAGACCTGTCTCTACACACATGAATGAGAGGATCGCGTCTCCCTCCTTGCTCTCCCTCCTTTTCGAGGCGGCGTGTGAAAGGTGCCCGTGCAGCCGCCTCACTCACAGCGAAACAACAGTCAGGCAGATCGTGGACATGGGCACAGCTTCGGCGCTCCTCAAGTTTCTGATCACTCTTTATTTGATGAATTTTGGCCTCACATTCACATTCCTCTGCAAGGGACTCTGTCTGCTCAGAGGAGCAATAGATCAGATCGTTTCCTCTCCGTATACAGCAAGACTGAGCGCTTCTGGAGATCTTTCATCCCTGCGGCAATTCGATTTTATAATAATCATTGCTGATGTAAATGTGTGGAGGTTTAACTTCGGGCTAGTACTTTTATTTTATTTATTTGTATTGTCTTTTTATCCGCTGTATTGCTACTGAAGGACAACTGAATTTCCCCTTGCTGGGATTAATAAAGTATGTATCTATCTATCTATCTATCTATCTATCTAGAACAAGATCAAAATTAGGAAATGAAAAAGACGAGATGAGTTGTAACTGTAAAAATGCAACATAAAACAGAATCTCAGACGTCCTCCAGAGTTCCTGATTTAAAGTTTGCGAACTGTGTGCAGCCTAGAGTAGGCTACTTTCTCTGCACAGTCCAGACAGGACCAAGCTGCAGGCACTGAGCACGCAGGGGGGCCCAGTGGGCAGAGCCCCACACACAAACATACTCCAGCATAAAAATAAAAAGTCAAAATAATGATCTATAAATAAATGAAGTGCTGTTCCCTCTCTGTCTCTCAAACTGAAAATCAGGTTAGAAATCTAGGAGTAATCATGGACTCAGACCTGAACTTAAACAGCCACATCAAAGCAATAACATCATCAGCTTTTTACCATCTGAAAAACATTGCCAAGATCAGAGGAATAGTGTCAAAACCAGACTTAGAGAGACTTATCCATGCATTTTTCTCCAGCAGGTTACTGGCCTCTAATCTGCAGTACATCCAGAATGTTCGAGACAAGAACCAGAAAATACGACCATATTAGTCCAGTGCTCCGGTCTCTGCCCTGGCTTCCAGTCGCTCAGAGAATAGAATCTAACCCCTTGACGCCATGTGTTGCAAAATTTTTTGCGTCGTGTGTCACAAAAAAATAATGTGTATGAGTATTTTCATGATTTAGCACCAAAGTACCTCTCTGACATGTTAGAACCATCTCAGGCTCTGAGAATGTGTCAATAATAAACACAGTGAGGCTGTGTTTATGGAACAGGCCACAAATCTGACAATGTTCCAATCGAGGCTGAAAACAGTTCTTTTTAGCCATGCATATGACAACTGAAAGTACTTGATCTGCACTGTTTGCTTTTACTGTTTAAGTTTCATGGATTGATTTGATCTGCCTCCTTGTAATTTTATGGAACTGTGAAGCACTGTGTGTATGAATTGTGCTCTACAAATAAAGTCCGCCTCGCCTACTCCGAAGTTTGGCCAATACGCATAATCCGTTTTATAGCCAAACTCTTGCACAAAGCCTGGTCATGAACTCCCGTCATCGCTATAGTATTCACTAACAGCTGTTGCGCAGTAATGAAGCGACAGAATAAATAACCTGTGTAACAAATGATGTATATTAGCAGATAATGGTCGTTCACCGCACTGAGGGATGGAGAGGGGACTGGGATTGTATGGGCATAGTTATAAATATGCAGAGGCTGGGATTATGAATTTGCACACCTCTGTCTCCCCATTTAAGTCATTACCCATTATATTCTCAGATCAATAAACAACACCGTATGAAACATGTGACAATAGGTTACATTGCATTCAAGTGGTTCAGCGCAAAACATTACAGCAGTGGCACTTGTAGAGCTTCCCTAATATTGTAAAATGGCGACTGTTGCCATGGCTGTGAAGAATTAATCCTTACATATTCTATCTTTTGAATGGTGAAATGTCCTCAAAGTGGCATCCTTGACAGGGAGCAGTAATGTGACTTGTCTAAAGGTACAACAAGCTATAGAAAGTGTGGCTCAATTGTGTGGGCGTTTCAGGGTCAAACTTGACCATTTTCTGATTATTCCTTGCCTATTGCCTTATGTTTAAGAGACATGTGTATACAAAGTGTAAAGTATAGAGCTTGTACAACAAATAGGTTTACTTACTATAGTTTTTGTAATGATTTTTTTTTGCTTGAGTTTGAGTACCAAGTTTAGATCAGATTGTTTTCATTTCATCCCAGTGGATAACGTTTCTTAAGGCTACATGCAACCATAAACAAAAGGCCCAATTTATAAAGGTTATTTATAAAAGTTCAAAGGCAAAAAGTCATAAATTGCCAAAACAAAATGTCTAATTAAAAAAGAGAAAATAGTACGCAAAGAAAAAAAAAGACTGTACTCTGAGGTATTGCTGATATGATTCCCAGTGAATTATTCTCTGTCCTGTGTGGTTTGCAGTCATGGGCAGTTTCGAGGAGGGCGAGCGTTCTCAGGCCGTCTCCCAGGGCGACGGTGCGGTGATCCCGGCTCCACGGATACGCAGCTACCCACAGCCTCAGGTCACGTGGTACCGAGACGGGCGCAAGATCCCACCCAGCAGCCGCATGTAAGTCCACTCATCGCTTGTTGATGTACGTCGAAGATCGTGATGTTTATGTGAATTTCAGTGTCACTATGCAGATGTTTAAACTGTAATGACTAGCTTTGCTCAGTTACATGTTCTGTATTTCCTCCCCAGGCCCTTTCTCTCACTCCTTACTTGTGTAATTTTTCGATAACTTTTCAAACATAAATATCAGTTCTGAGGTACTATCTTTGGTGAATACTTTGTAAAACATAGTACGACCATTATTCACGACCATTTATGCAGTATAGCCCATTTTGGAGGTTTTTTGCTGGACTGGACACATTTAGTTCCATTATAAGCCCTGAGTCTTAAGCGTTTGTCAGGTTTGAGCACATCTCCTATTCCTGGCTCAAGGTAATTGTAGTTCTTTGCTTTAAATCCTGTTGCTGTGCCTTATCATCAATCCTCATTTGTCCTCTCTTTGTTCCCCCCGGGGAGAAGTGGATAGTCTTTTTCACCGAACAAGGCCCGACATCAAAGCGGCCGTGGCACCGCGTAAAATCAGTCTGGCGTTTTGTTTTTTCCCCCCTGAATCTCCCACACCCCAAACAGACCAATTTTACCTGCGCGTCGTCTGCTTCACCCCTGTCGCTCCTAATTCGCTGGGAGGAGGGGGCCAGCTGTCGTGGGTCACCAGTGTTTCTGCCACCGCTGCCTGGCGGGACTAGCAGGTGCGCTGACAGACTTAAGTAGGATGGCTGTTTCGCTTTGCCATTGTCTTTACTTAGAGAAAAGAGCACTAAATTGAGAGGTGCTTTGGAAAATAACCTCGTTTCTGTTGGCGCCACTTCAAACGGCTTTGCAGGAGGCCAACTTTACGGTTCTGTCACTTCTTCAAATGAATAACAAAATGAAGAGTCCTCATCATCCAACAAAGACACACAAAACTTTTAAACCTGAAAAGAAAACGGCACCAAAGATATGTGCACTTTGCTAATTCAAGGCTGATAGTTGATTGTTATGATGTTGCATACTATGGCTGTGTTCTTAAGCTTCATTTGTTGAGGGTTGGGTAGCTTTTATTCAGACTATGGGTAATTGTTAGGGATGCACCAATACCGATACCAGTATCGAGTATCGGGCCGTTACCACGTGCTTGTACTCATACTCGTACTCATTAATGAGGTCCCAATACCAGAAACCGATACCACTTGACGTCCAACGGGACGCAGCTCTCAGCTGAGGAGAGAAAAGAGCAACAAACTGGAGAATTCTTTAGTGGAAATACAATATTCCACATAGAGCTGACTTTATTACAGACTACACTCCCTGAATCAGAGTCTGTGCTGGATTTAATCAGAGCTAAATGTTGTTAGTGATGCAGCGTGGAGTCTGCAGTGTTTCCAAGATACAGGCTAATGTTGCTAACTAGCAGCTAACACGGCTAACAGCTCTGGCGATTCTTAAGCCGCTTTATGCCCAGGAGCTTAAGTCATTTGTCAAACTAACCCAGCGACTAAAAAGTACTCAGAAAAGCAAAATGAAGAGATAAGCATGTCCATATTAGCGAAATTGAGCTGTAGCAAAAACAATCAAAATGCTGTAGACTACTGGCTAAGTTGCTATAAACACACGGGAAAATCCACACAGAGCTGTAGTAAAGGTGAAAACAGACATATTTAGCTGCAGTAATAAGTAACCATATCAATACTATCAATACTAAATTAAAATAGATAAATGAATATAGCACATGCATTGAGGAGCTTTTGGATAAGGCTGTTTCTGTCTATGATGGACAGTGCAATAACAAACAAAAAATGATATTGAATTTAAAAAATTGCATATGTTCAATTTGATATAATTTCTCCTAAAAGTGTAGCCTACTTTACCCAAGGAAATGTAATGAGTAAATTAACTAATTACTAACCAAACTGCTGTGAAAAAGTCAGTCTATAAACCGTCTATTCACTCATTCAAAAACTATGTTGAAGAAAATGCCTTGTACTTGTATCGGTATTCGGTATCGGCAAGTACTTAGATCAAAGTACTCGTACTCGTATCGGTTTTACAAAAAGTGTTATCGGTGCATTCCTTAAATGGGTAGACTCCAACCAAAGAATTATGGTTGGAGTCTACCCATGATTTTTTTTTTTTACAGATTGTGATACTGTTATTGTTGTAATTTGAATCTGATATTATTTTTTCATTGAGAAAACCAGCAAAATATCGGGCCTAACAAAGTATAACATAACATTTTTCTAGATGTAACTTGCGTAAAGTATACCTCAGTCTACCTAAAGGGCACAACTTTCCAAAACATTCCCCAACTTTTTTTTTTTTTTTACAATACGTAGTCTATACTTAGATCCTCTATGTACCCACCCCAAGGTGAAAAAAACAAAAAAAAACAGCTTATTCGCCCTCCTCCTCTCCCGTTTCCTGGAGGTGTGGGACGGGCGCGTTAGGAGGCACTTATCCTGCTCTCATCACATCTGCATCCGTGCGCAGTGGGAGGTGACCTTGCCCCCGGTGAGACTGAATCTTCCTTATCAGCTCCTCATCATCAGTAATCACAGGCTGACCGAGAATGACAATGAGAGCCGCTCTGTCCGCGTCTGATTGAGGATTGGGGAGGATGGCGCTCGCTCCCCATCCCCGGGGTCGAAGCGGGCACTTTCTTTCTCCGCTTCCCTCCTCCTCCGTGTGCGCTTTCGCATTTGTGGTGCGGGGAAAATGGAAAGTTCATGATCTAATCAGTTTATTTATGCCGCAATAAAAAACTTAAAGGGGGGTATTATGTAAATCGACTTTTTCAAGCTTTATATCATGTTATTATGTCATTCCCTCATTAAACACATGCCTGGAGTGTTGCCTTGGCTCATTTACATATTGTTGAGTAATCAGTAAAAACTTAGACGGCAGCCATTTTAGGTGTAGCTATGCCTCAGTCCTCCTAGGAACGCCCCCACCTCCTGGAGACGCCTCTGGACCTTTCGTCACCAGCCAAGCCACCAACCACTGCTCCTCAGCTCAGCAGAGCCCCCTCCCCGCACAGTAGTGTTGTTTAGATGCCACAGCAGTGTGCTGAAGGGGGCGTGTCGGAAAGCTTCTTAAAGAGACAGAGGCCTATTTCAAGACGTTCAGTACAGCCATTTTGAGAGAGCAATTTTATTCAAGGCAGTTATTTTAATTTACTGCATATACAGACCAACAGAAGGTTACGTCATCATTGTAGTATGCTATAGACTGGTGCTATGTGATTGAAAAAAGCATAATACCCCTCTTTTAAAAAAAACTGTGAGACTTGATGGATTGTATGTTATGATTCGGGGGGAAAATGGCGATTTTTTTTTATTATAAGTATATAGTGCAAAATTTAGAGAGGGAGAATTACTTTTTTTGGCAGTAGCAGTAGAGGTTGCACTATTAACCAAATGTAGTGGGTGTGGATTTGTTTGATTTATTTTTATTTTTTTAAATATATACCCTCTAACTACACTGCGTGGAGTTTTCAACACCATGGCAAGCTGCAGAGTAGTAGTGAGAGTTCATTCCTAATACATTTTCTACTTTTCTTCTAGCTTAAGGCTTCAGTGGTACTGCATGTACAGTACTATAGTATTAAGGTTATCCAAGCCCGCGGCACTTCTCTCAAGTTTTGCCAAATTAAAACTTTGCAAAGTGAATAAATGTCATATACGAATGTGTGCGTATGAAGACATGTTTTTGAGTAAGTAATTAATACTGAATAAATATTTGCACACAGTGGTTATGACTTGTGCTAATTTAAGGTTTTGACAGAGAAGGGAAATTAACCACACGTATTCCATTAGGCACTCGGCTGCGGATGTCGTTATGACACCTTTTTTCGCAAATGAATTGTCACACCAGTGAAAGAAACCAAGCACATGTTGGAGGAAAAGGGAATTAGTTGATGTGGTTGTTTTTGTAGATCTTTTAGCATTCAAAAAGCCGAAAGTGACCACTGAATGGTCATGCCTGAGTGACAAACTGGCTCATCTGATTGTCCTAAGTGGATGTGGGCTTACAGTAATAAGGTGCTCCAGAGGATAAACAGTGGCAAGAAAATCACATTTCTGCCTAAATTGGTCACTAAGTCTGATCTTCAACAAAATCACAGGAATGATTCAGTGGCTGCTTAAACTAATACCATCCACACATTTACATATGATCATATTTCTGTTGGCCATAACATGTAAACATTCACAGGAGAGTGTGGAATAAGTAAGTACACCACCTGAATCTCGCTGAACTGCAGCAGTTTTGTAAAGAGGAATGGTCCAAGATTCATCCAGATCGTTGCTGCAAAAGAAGGGTCAGCCAGCTAATTTAATACAAGGGTTCACTTACTTATCCCACGCTATTGTGAATGCTTCAGGTTTGTCTGCAAAATATCTTGATGACATTTTTCTATTGATGATAACACATTGTCCAGGCCCCGAGGCAGCAAAACAGCCCCACACCATGATTCTCCTGCCCCATACTTCACAGTGGGGATATGGGTTTTGACGTCGGTGTGCTGTTCCATTTTTCCTCCACACATGACGTTGTGTGTTCCTCCCAAAATATTCAACTTTGGTTTGTGGAAAAATATACTGATGAACCCAAAGTAGAATTTTTTGAGTGAGATCCAGGCGGTGTACTTACTTATTTTTCCCTCTCATGTAAATGTTCACATGTTAAGGCCAATACAAATATGATAAATGTAAATGTTTGGGTGGTATTAGTTTAAGCAGACACTTTTTAATCATCCCTGTGATTTTGTTGAAGATCAGACCACATTTAGTGACCAATTAATGCAGAAATGTGACAAATTCCAAACAGTGTACTCACTTTTTCTTCCCACTGTATACGCTCAAGGGCTGTATTTGATCCCCGGGCCTGACGTTGCCTACTCCTGGTCCAAAGCTTTACATGTGGTATAAGAGTTTTCTTTGATACAAATTTGGAGCCATTATGCAAACTCCGCTTTTTAAAGGTCTTGCACTTCACTGCTAATAAAACCGCTCTTTTCTCTGCAAACTGGGTTATCATAATCAAAGGAGGGGCGAACAATTCAAGAATTGGAAAGGCATTTCTGGGTTATCTCCTTACAACAGTAATCCAGTTTTAGTTTCGCATTAATTACCGCTCTTCGAGTCTACCCCGGTCCTGTTTCTTTTCAGCCACATCCATCCCATGTGTCTATTTGGTGTTCTACCTTTTTCCTCTGCTCTCCTCTCAATTATAGGCAACCCGCTGTGCATCGTTTGCCTCTCTTCATCTTCGCTTAGTCGCCTCTAGCTCTGGGAATGCAAATTTCTTCTTCTTTTTTTTTTCCCCACTCCCAATGCAGCGCCAAGGTCACTGTGTGCAAATGAGCGCGGTTGATAACAGACGGGCCTTTTTTTTTATTGAAAATCATTTAATTGAATTTGATTAATGCCACAAGCGGTGACTCTGCAGAAGCATCAAAGTATGGCTCTCGGGCAGACTTTACCCAGAGAAAGGACGCGGCGAGCCGTGTTTAACCGTGAATGTTTTTGCTCTGATGGGGATACTTGGAGAGCACCGCACTTTGAAATGCCACGATTTAGGGTCAACATCGAGTGTGAAATACAGTATATCGGTTGTTACTGTGATTGACCTCTTTCCCATCATGTGATATCGGGACTGGAGTTTTTCGATTGGCGTTTGTCAGGGCAGCACTTCTGAGAGTACAATAACCCTTTATGCATAATTAAACTGTCCAGTCAAAACCCCAAATGGTACAGCGTCTGCATTTACAGATGGCGACATTAACGATGATGGTACAGCATATAGCAGAGTCGTGCCATTTTATGTCATCTGCAATATCTTTCCCAGAGTTCCTTTAATCCCTCTCCCCTATATCGGCGTCATTTGCTGCTTCCTCAGGTGTCGTAACTTTAATTTACAAGCTCACCGGGGGGTCCGCCCGACATGTTCCCCTTGGTACTAAGCTTAATCACACCTCTGCAAGAGAAGAAAAAAAGATAAAGGAAAGCAAATGCCACCTATGGCTCAGAATAACTGCGACGTAATCACTTTGGACAAATTGGACATCACGTGCAAAAAAGTTGTTCTGTACTTTTCCGGAGTTGTGCTATTTTGTTTCCGGCTCATTTAGCCTCAAAGCAACGCAGTGTTGTGTAAACAGCGGTAGGGCTGGCTGGCTTTTGATATTTTCATGGAGATTTGTTGGCAGCGGCGAGAAAGTAGCAGCTTGAAGTGGACTCCGGGCTAACACCTGTTGATTGCAGTTTGATTGTGTGCTATTTATTTAGTATAGCTGTACCCCAGGTCATATATCCACTCTCGGACATAGCGCGGTTGATGACGAGCGTGCAGCTAAAAATATGCAGATATGATTGCCTGACACAATGGGAGGCGGCTGGTGGACCCAGTGTGAAATCTCTGTAAAGTATGTAAACATCACGGCCAATTGCAGCGGAAAAAAATAGATGCGTAAAGCTCATGAAAGGCAGTTGTATAAATGGCCGCTGGAGGCTGACAACTCTAAATCAGCCTGAAGAGACTCAGAGACAGAATGCGTTAGGAAGTTTTACTGAACATGGATCATGCTTGGGGCTCCGGAGGAAATTGCATTGAAGATATGGAATACATGGTGATGATGGATGATAGCCAGAATCTTACCCCAGAGCCCGGACCATGGGAGGAGGGGCGGAGGAGGGTCGCAGCCCGGCTGGGAAACGGGCGAGTGATTGACCGGGAAGCTTAAGCATGGGATCCTTGGGCGATGAATGGCTGAAGCAGGATGAGCAGCTGCGGTGATTGGCTGACTCGGAGGTGTGGCTCAAGATGGGGCCGTGATTGGATGATTGGATAATAAAGGCTGCAGGTTGGTCTTCCGGGTTGAATTTGCGCTGACGCTTCATTTCACAGATAAACCAAAAAAATACTACTAAATCGTGTGGATCCTAGATATCTGTTACGCAAAGTCTTCAGTGTAAATTGAGTCATGAAAACACTGATAAACTTGTGAAATCCTGTTTTTTTTTGTTTCCCCTTGCTGCTGAAAGTGGTCCCTCTGGCAGTGCAAAGCCTGGCTGTGCTCCCTGTGCGCCATGTGGCCCACGCAGCTGCTCGGCTCGACTCACTACACACACAAATCTTTCGTTACCACTCTTGATCATGTTGGTTTCTCTTCTTGCAGTAAATGCAGAGGGAGCAACGTGATCGGTGACAGCAAGAGGCAAAGAGCACAATTTTTCATCATCCCCTGTTAGAGTGTACGCCATCCAGCAGGTATATGACTTAGTAGGTGAAGAAACGAGGTGAAATGATGAAGAAACTCAATACTGTGCCATCCAAATAGGCAAACGTAAAGAGGAATCGCGCAGAAAGAAACCGGTGATGGGTGATATAGAAGACCAATTCAACAGAACCTTGATATAGATAAAAAATAATGAAAATCTTTAGGTGTATAGAGTGCATTTCAGTTCATTTTGTGTGGGCGGCATTGTGGTATGATTTAGTACCTGACCAACGTGTGTTTGAAGCTTTAGGCCTGAATCCTGCTTTTGCAACAGTACTGTAGCTTTTTGTGTTGGCCAACAGTCAGCACAAAGCAACTATAAGGACTTATTTAACTTTGATACTTATCCTTCCTTTATTGAATAGAAATGTGTCTGGCAGAGCTCTTTTCATTGAACCGTGTGATGTATCATGCTCTACTTCTACTTCTTAATGTTATGTATTAGAAGAGCTCTTCAGTAAATTCATTTGTATGGTCTAGACAGCTAGGCGGAAAAAATTAATAAAAGAGTCTAGACAGTATAAGCATCTTACCAGTGAAGTGAAAAGATGGGTGAAGTTTTCAAAGTCGATGACACATGTAAACACACCACGCGAGATTGTAATGTTGTCCGCTGTTTAATTTACATTTGTTGTCCCACATTTGTACTCACAAATTCTGTCATGCATCAGTGTACACAGACACTGAGTCAACACATCATGCGGCGGTCAGGGTTGGATTCGAACGCCAACCTTTTTTAGGGCAAATGATTGAATCTCTCCAAGAACCTGTCCACTGATGTACAGGCAAGACTTGAACTGTCTACGGGAGAGGCAGTACATGCACCAAGCTGGCCCACTGGACTTGGTGGGAGGACAGGCCTGACATGTCCACGCGCAGTTCCCAGGAGTGATCTGACAGAGAGACTGATCAATTAATGTCCCCCGCCTGTGACGCTGGGCTCCTGTCAGTGTCCTATGGATTCCCCATTAGTCAACCTGACCAGGGAATAGCCCGCACCGTCCTCTGCGTTTCCCTACATCACCGACTAACATTGTAATGGACCCATCTGAGGACACTAGCAGTTAAATGTTAAACTGAGGTAATTGTCTTTGTCAGTATCAAATTAATAGTAATCAATAGTATTGTATTTATATTGCTCATTACACCCAGGAACCATTCACTTATTCACCTGTTGTTGATATGCCAGTCTTCACGGACACTAGGCTTAAGTCATGTAAGTTAGTAAGTAAGTAAGTAAACTTTATTTGTATAGCGCTTTTAACAGACACAAAGTCACAAAGTGCTTCACAGCAAAAACAGATAGGAAAGCATCTTAAAATCACAGCAAATGCCGACAATCAGTGAGTCGATTGGACTAGAATGCTTTTGCAAACAAATGTGTTTTTAGGCGCTTTTTAAAGATGTCCATGGAGTCTAGAGAGCGCAGGTCGAGTGGGAGTTCATTCCGAAGTCGGGCCGCGGCAGCTTTGACTGATCGATCTCCCGAGTTTTAAAACAGGTACGTGGAACCATCAATAGGTTCTGCCCGGACAATCTCAAGCTCCGGGTCGGGCTGTAGGGCTTCATGAGGTCAATAATGTAAGAAGGAGCTTGACCGTGTAGGGCTTGAAACGTAAGTACTAACGCACTGTTGCAAGCTGGAATTGGATTGGCGACCTCTGTACCAGTGGGCGAGGACTGTAAAATCTATAACGCTGCCCAATGAGAATCTAATCATGTAAGTCCTTTTTCCTTTAAACGTCATGGTTATTTGCAGCCAATATTGGTTGGGACACTTAACCGACAATCACAATATAGCCGAAAAAACTCTATAGGTTCATTTTTCAAACTATGGCTCATTGGTTATAAGTACCATTCTTCTTCTAACCTCTGTTGTTTGGGTCAATTCTATACAATCAACTACAATCTATCATTGAAAATTCAGAATGTGGCATGTTGCAATGGATAATATTTGAAGTTATGTGTGCTCAGTAGGATGCATGTTTCTATCTATTACTGTTATAACATGTCATACCAAGCCACTCCACCGTTTCTACACCACTGTCTCTTGAGACCTCTGCACAAAGCATGTGCGTCGGCCCTTTAAATGTATAACTGAATATTTTCTTATGGCAGAAAAACGTATGGACAGTGCTGCCTAACTTAGTTTACTTTGCTGTGGGTGGTATGGGTATGGTTTGGTCTAACCAAATGTCATCATCGAGTGTTATAGTCTATCCATGCCCCTGGCAGGTTTACTGCACTCACAACTTAAAGTTGCACATTTCTCTGTCAAATTTCTGACTCAATTTAAGGGAAATGAAAACACTTACGATTGGTGGAAAGTTTCAATCCCATTTTTCCACTTGCTTGCTGGCACTTTAAAGCTGCATATCCTTTCATGCACAAAATTATGTATCTATTTAACAAGACAAGACCTAGCAAGCTTAACTGTTTCTTAGTTCCAGTTACCCTATTTCTTAAAAAGAAAAAAAGAAAAACACACACAAAAAAAGCATTATACTATTTGCTATTAATTGTATCTTGCACCTTTTATTTAATTGAATCCCAACTCTACAAGATGTCTTACGGAAATTGCCAACACGGTTTACAATAAAATCAGACCGGATAACACCTGCAATTCAATTAAGAAATGGCAATAATAATAAAACAAGATGAAGGAAACAGCCAGTGGGTGAATTATTTTTTAAAACCAGCTCCATACATCAATCCTTCTTATCATTATTGAATAACAGTGCTACAGAATCATTACGGGCTCGAGCAGTCATTAAAACTAGCCCTGGATCTCCACATAAATAAATCGATTGCGGAGAAAGTAATTGCATGCGATGGTGATGTTGTTTTGCTGCGAGGGCTGTCGGCGAAGCGTGCGTTTGGCCAAGACGCTTTTGGAACAGCTGTCCGGCCCGCCAGGCTCCTCTGGTGGACCACGACGTTTTCAGGAGGATAATAACGGAGAGGGGAAATTGGTTTGGAATAAGAAAGACAAGATGTGGCCATAAAAAAATATATAAAAAAACAGGCAAAAAAAAAAAAAAAAGGCATGCTCTGACGTATCTGATTCGCCCAAATTTCTCAGAGTTGTGGTTGATAACACCTGCACCAGGCCGGCTTCATGCTAAGAAGTTGTTAAAGGAAAAGCTTTCGACAGCTGCTCTCATCGTCACCAGGAGACAGGAGTGAGAGATAGACAGGAAGCATGTGAGAAACAAAAAAAGCAAAAGAGAGAGGACAAACTTCTTAACCGATGTAAGAATGGTGCTCCAAAAGCTATTAATAGTTTCTTTGGTTAGGGCAGTCCATGTTAATGAAATAAATGAATAGGATAAGGTTTAAAGGTTACATTTTTAAATGACTGGCTGCACATGTCACCGCAACATAAGACAGAACGCGGAAATTGACAATCAGCAGCGTTATATATTCAACCCAGACATCCAGGCACTTTATCAATTGAGAGATGAGACACTCATTCAGACACCGGAAGGGGGGATGGATGAAGCATTGACCAGAGCTTGGACCAAACTGCCAACCTACCACTGTGCCACTGCCATCCTTTTTGATTTAAACTAATTAAACTAAACTAATTTAAACTAGTTAATTTTATTGACCTGCAGGATACCATTACTACCATGCAGCCTTTGAGTTTGTCCTGCTGCTTGACTTTGAAAAATGTTGAAAGACCGGTGCGTAGCTATTTCCTGACGACAGCCAGCACGAAATGTACCCAGTTATGCCAAACTCTTTGTAATAACTTTGAACCTCCAAAAAAAAAAAAAAAAAAAAATCTTAATGGGGTAATGGCTTAATTTTGAGGCTCCTCCTGAGATTTGTGGTGTGATCCCTCAGGCTTGGTAACACAGTTCCCCTATGACGCGCCCTGGCCCTACTGTAAGCTTTGATACCAGCCAAGACACCCAGCAGGACGACACAGCTAATCGAAATTAAATCAGCTAATTAGGGCCAAAGTAACTCCTGCTTCATAACCAAGACTCGCCGTGTGCATAAAAGTTGGGTTCGTCCAATATTGAGTTTTTACTGACTTTCTCCCAGCATGATCGTTTATGGTCGTACTGCGTCCACACATCTCTGCACGTTGGTGTTGAATTCTTGACTTGGTCTGTTTGTGGTTTTTGATCTGGAAACTTCATATATCTTGCCATTTAAATCTTTATTGTCTGAACTTTTCTGTATATAAACCCCATCGATGTCGCTTTACAACTTCTGCAATTACTATGTCCTTGCTGATTTCTGGACTATCGGTTGAGCGCCAGCACAATACCCTATATTGACGATTAAAATACATTATGGTGAACATTATAGATTTGATGTGACCTCTATATTGCAAGACTTAAAATCGATGTGCAATTTTCTTGGCGATTTTGAACAGTTGACAAGTATCACACAGTGTAAGCAACTTTATGTGCATGCATTCATTTAAATGGGGAAGGGCATAACACACAAGACTGTGCATCATATCATACTCTACTCATTGCAAGATACAAGGTCACTGCCTAGACCTCTTTTGCAACTATACTGAGCTACAAAAAAAAGGTGACACCCTCTAATATTGTGTTGGACCACCTTTAACTTTGATTACAGCGCACATTAGCTGTGGCATTGTTTCAATAAGCTTCTGCAATGTCAAAAGATCGAGTGTTGTATTCATTTTTCACCAAGATCTTGTATTCTTGATTGGAGAGTGTAACCACTGCGCAAAGCCTTCTTCAGCACATCCCAAAGATTCTCAATGGGGCTAAGATCTGGACTCTGTAGTGGTCAATACATGCGTGAAAATGATGCCTCATAACCGGCTCTCAGGATGTTCAGGGCGTCAGCTGATCTCATTCTTTGGCCACATAGTGTAAACCTAGACCTGACCAACTACAGCAACCCCAGATCATAACCGTTAGTGAAATCCGGGTGGCAATTCTTTTGTTTTGTCTTTTTTCCCCCGTTCAGGCAGTGTATTAGCACTTAGCAACTCCTCATGGAAAGATATCTAAGCCTTGCACTTGTATTTCATCCCACAATCCTCTGCTGCTCTCATGGCTCACCGTTGAGTGCTGTATGGCCCCGGTTACCGTCTTCAAGTGTGCAACGCTAACTGACGTTTGTCTTCATTTCATTTGGACAGGTAAAGGAGATTCAAAAACGTGCCTCAGAAAGTGTCCTGGCAAGCCACCTGGGATTCATTTAGTGCTTTGGATACTTCCCGCTCTGCCAGTGTCCCTGAAGGCATCCATAATTCATCGGCATGTGTCCAGGATGCCACCATTCCAGCGAGCTTGTATTAAATATTTACCGCAAAGCCGCAGCCACCCGGGCCTGCTCCTTAAGGAAGTCGGGAATCCCAAATGAGGACCGAGTTCGGACTCTGCTCATAGATATTTGAAATCAATCAATCTGAAGAGATCTCATATGTTATTGCGCCGTATGCGTTAAAGCTTAACATACAAATATCCACATGGCAAGCATCCAAGCAGCATCCATTTTCTCTTTCGTACTTTTGCAAACTTAAAAAATCTCAGCAGGCTCACAGATCTCCCTCCGACCGAGATGAAGGTCAACATACGTTAATGAGTCAACAGAGAAGTGTGGAACTTGGGGGACATGATGGGGTGACATGGTGGAAGAGTAAGTCTGTCTTCAGCCTCGCAGCAAGGATGCTGAAGTTGATTTCTTGAAAAGGTTGCATATTTTCTGTCTACCTAAAACCATGTCATTGATTCTCCTTGCTAAATTAAATTCCCAATTGGACATTGCTGGTTAAACAGAAGTTAAACCTTTTGTTATTATGGCCTTAGTCGATGTAAGTGAGTAGGAGGGATGGAAGCCGGATCAGTGAGTAGATTGTTGATTTCAGTTCAGGGGTGGGAGTTTGTCTGCAGACACTATCTTGGCCATCGTGAAGGTCAAGATCAAAATGTCAAACATACAGTGGTCAGTGCAGTTTAGCCCCTGTGAAAAATAGGGCTGCACTTCTGTACAATCAACAATGGTTGACCAGGCAACACTGACTTTGCGTTTGCAATCGATCACCTGGATCGCTACTGCAAAGAAAACATCAATGTCTCGGCGCACACTGGGGGTTGAAGCCAAAGCCACACATTATGTATTGTATTGATCTGTTTCTCTGTTTTTAAAGAAAAGACAGCTATGTGTTTTGGCGTGTTGTTATAAGGGTGCAGTGGTACACAGTTAGTGGGCCATCTTTTATTGGATGTGACATTTTTTCAAATGGCACACGAGGAGCCACAGTTACTGCCCGCTCACCGTAATTGTTTTTAAGACACTTTAGATATTTTCACTGCAAAGATGTACTGTGTGTATGCTGGTTGTCCACAAGGAGTTCAAATAAGCACTGGTAAGGTAAAACGTGCGGTGTTATTCTGAATCTAGTATTTATTACAGGCCTAGAAACAACCGTAGTTTTGCGTCTAAGGTTTGTTAACACTTTCTGGTTTCCCTAAAAAATTCACCAGGATTTACATAAATTGACTAAAAACGGCAAGCCAGCCAGACCAAACAACAGATGCCACACAAGTATATGCATATTATACATCACTTCATCAGTCCCCACTAAGCCCTTTTGGGATATCATTCATACCTTGTTGTTCTTGTTAATGCATCTGAGCAAGAAGTTTCAAAAGACAGAAATAGAGCGGACTAAGGCGGAGGAGCAGGAGCCCTTAGATGTGATAAGACTGTGGGAGAGATATAAATGGAACAGAGCACCCAGCTGGAACGGACAATCTACCTCCAGATTGTTGAGCAGCCTCAGATGATAGGAAAATATTGATTATAAACATTGTCGGGGGCTGTAACATCAGGCAGCGGGAGGCGAGGGAGGGGGCTTTCTCCTTCGCTGACTGCTAAATTGACATGGGAAGTCCACAGGAAGATTTGATTGAGACAACAGGACAGCGGCGTATATTGCCTTGCGTAGAGAGCCCTAGAAGACAGCAAGCAGATGGCAATTACCTGCATTCATAAATCACATTATATTCACTCAAATTACACATATAATTCACCATGACCTGGGCAGCGATTGTGTGTGAAATATTAGGGTGTGGGTCATAAGCATCCTTTACCCGCACTGCTGTAAATAAGTAACATGCTAAATGCTATAACTGTATTCCTATTTTCTACAGAGGTGGTCAGTAACAAAGCAAATTTACTCAAGCACTTAAAAAGAGTTACAAGTTACTCATTTTACTGTACTGCATTATGTTTGAAAGGTACATACAGTATAATACAGTACTTCCTACTACATTTCTGTAAAGTGTAAAGCTGATTGTATGTTTTGCTTAATAATGCACACTCCAGAACAGTAGGGGGCGGTGTGCAGATGTACTGTTAATACCACGGACTCACAGTTGTTGTCCGCGGTTTTCTGCCGTGCTGTTTTCTATGAAGAATAGGCCATATTTAGCTATTTTTTTCCCTATAATTTTTGAGAGACAAATGTTTAAATCCAAGGCTTTCAGAGCTGCTTTTTCAATAAGAGTTGGAGAAATCATCAGATTCATCATTGGAAATTCCAGCCGTGGCGAATGTCCGCGGGCTTTGGGTGGTTGTTCAGTTACAGTATTTTTGGGCGGGTTTGGCTCAACGTTTTACTTTTATCAGAGCTATACTGTAGTACATTTGACAACAACTGCTTTTGTATTGGTGGTCCATGGCTTCTCACTTGTGTCATCACATTGACCAGACATTGATACAGCTAATTTTGTGTCACATGCCCTTCCGTGTCATTCCTTTTTGGACCTGGTTGCGGGTCAGCCCTATGTTCCCTGGTACCTGTTGTTCCCCCACTTCTATTGATTACGATTAAGCACCAGCCCACTATCCTTAAAGGAATAGGCCACTGTTTTTTACATACTGAGATATGTTCTTACCTTAGCTTAGACAAGTTCATTTGTAGCTGTCTGGTCTCCACGTGTTCTTTCCGTAACGTAAACACAGCACAGACGGCGTTAGCATTTAGCCTCTCTCTTCTCCTCTATAGCTCCAAACGAAGGGAAGATAGAAGCTACCAAACTCTCCCACGTTTTCCCTATTTAAAAATGGTTATGTGAAGTGTTACACTATAAAGTATAATTACACAAAATTAAACAATGTGGATTTTCTAAGCGGATAAAAAGGGGAACTATATTGTAAGGCGTAATAATACCAGGAGTAATTCGGCATCCGCGCAGTGATATCTTCACTTTATTGTGCGGATGCCGAATTACCATGTTTAAATAGGGAAAACATGGAAGAGTTTGGTAGCTTCTATCTTCCCCTCGTTTGGAGCTATAGAGGAGAAGAGAGAGGCTAAATGCTAACGCCGTTTGTGCTGTGTTTACGTTAGGGAAGGCACACTTGAAGACCAGACAGGTACAAATGAACTCGTCAAAGCTAAGGTAAGAACATATCTCAGTATGTAAAAACGGTGGCCTGTTCCTTTAAGGTTAGTGGCTATATGGCAGGGTCAGGGTTAAGCTGATTGATATATGTATGACGTTTCACTCTCATGACTTGTGGAACATAGTGGAACATAGTACCCACAGCTGCCCTGGGGCTGAGGCATGCCATTTCATTTGCGCCAATGGCCTCTCCAACCGCTCACAAACCCAAAAAAATACTCAAAGTGGGAGTCATTGGTGCTCATTACGACTTTAAATGATGGAAGACCGTTATGTTGTCTTTGGATAGTTAGGCTTGCATTGGATAGTTCTTCATAAGTGTGACTAAAGTAATGTAAAAACAGGCTTTTTGTTACTGTAATGGGGATGTTTGCATGTTTCTCCAGTGCTCCCATGGATTCTCCGCGGATCGCATTTCACTGGTTAATGTGGGTCAGCCTTGCGATCCACCGACCAAATTATCTCCTTTGGATTGCTTGCTGGAAAATGGCAGCGCGCCTATTTGCTTTGAACAGGGGAAGGCATTATTGTTTCCTGCCAGAATCGTCTGCTGCCAAAATGCCGTCGAGTGCGTGAAGCGCGGGGTACAAAGAGCCAATTAAAACGCGATGGGTAATTACGCCGGGCTATCATATTTCAGCGGCGGCCATAAGGAGTAATGCGAACGGAGGCGCGAGTCGATATTTCTGCCCCGCGCTCTCAGCACCAACACATTGTTTACACATTGTAAATCGATACACCTAATGCTGCTCGAAGAGTGTAATTAAAATGCTAAAATGTTTAATGCTTGTTACAGCCGCAGGATCAAGTGCGGACATACAACAAGACTTTTTTAGCGCTAATTAACTTGTACTTTGAAGAATGAACATGCAGTCATTTTTTTTTTCATTAACGTCTTGATCTCAATAAACCCCTGTTAAGTGTTGGGTAATTGTTTGTTTCCTCAAGACAATATCCGGAGACTAACTGCATTCACTCTGCATTAACTATTACTTACGATTGCTAAGTGGTACGGCGTTTTCTGTCTCCCTTTTTCAGAGCGATCACGCTGGATAACACGCTGGTCATCCTGTCCGCCGTGGCCCCCGACGCGGGACGATACTATGTTCAAGCGGTCAATGACAAGAACGGCGAGAACAAGACGAGCCAGCCCATAACCTTATCTGTGGAAAGTAAGTGCAAACATAATTGAATCTCGAATCTTCTAGAAGTACAATCTACAGGAACTTTGCTTTGTGTGGTGGTGTGCCATGGAAGTGTGACTTTGTGATGAACACCAAGACCAAAGAATAGTTATCACTCATAGTTAGTGTGAAGCCATTTGTGGTGAAACAACCGAGTTTGCTATTTTTAATTCATAATGAAAAATAAAGTACCAAAATGACCCTGATTGTTTACATGCCCCGGTTTTGAATACTGTGTATTTCCCCTTTAACATCATGACAGCATGGATTATTGTGTGGTAGTTGTGGATGAGGTTCTTTATTGTTCTAATGGTAAAGCGGCCAAATCTTGATAATGATATTGAGATCAGGAAACTGAAATAGACACTAACGGGACCTTCATTTTATTCTGCTGGAGCCAGTGGCATCAGATCCATATTTCACAGTAGGTATGGTGCACTTTTCATCATAGGCCGAAGTGCACCATACCTACTGTGAAATATGGAGGCTTTTTGCCAAGACGAATGGGCCGCTTTATCATCAGACAAAATAAAGAACCTCATCCACAACTACCACAAAATAATCCAAGCTGTCATTGATGCTGAAGGGGGCAATACACCTGGGTTATGAAACTTTTGATCAGGGTCATTTTGGTATTATGATTTAAAAATAGCAAACTCAGTTGTTTCATCATAAATGGCTTCACACAACCACTAACTATGAGAGAAACAAACTTGTTGTGTTATCTTCATATTCTTTAAAAAATAGTAAAAATAATAATAATAATATTCTGCCAAGGTATGTAAACCTTTGAGCACAACTTGTAGTCAGCCTTCTGGTAAAAAAACAAAACGTCTGTTTTAATGGAAAATATATATTTTTGTTCATTCTCAATCACTGCTAGACAAAAAAAAAAACTTCTATCCAAGCCATCAAGAATCCCAAAACCTTGAACAATTATATCTCCCACTTGTTCACAAACTGTGGTAAGTGTAGCAAGGGTGGTACTTGTGGGTTTCTCGGTTGGTACTATGAGTCATCTGCACATTTACTGTATTCATCTTAGCTTTAGTAGTTATTATTTAATCATTTAAGGTAGGTTTATACTGTATATGATTTAGACTTGGTTTAAGCTAAGTTTAGACATAATTTAGTCCAAAATAAGGCAACATATTTACTTTCAAATATTTAATGATGTAAAATGTTTAAGAACAAACTGACTTAAGCCATTATGTTATGTGGCTAACAATACCGATCTTTACCTTAAGATTGATCTTTGACATCTACAGTATCTTAAAACTTTTTCTTTTTCTTAGCTAAATAAGTTTGGCCTTCACTTAGTTTGTGTTGAGCTGTATTTGTTTTTGTCTCATAGCTGATATTGGATGTTTATTAAACTTATGCATAAGGAAGAAAGAAATAACTAGAAATAACTTTAGATTGCTTGTTTATGTGCTGTTTTATGTCAAGATTGCTCCCAATCAGGTCACCCACGCAACAGTAAACAGCTTTAATAATTAATTTCCTCGCATCACAATGTTTTGTCGTTGCCGTCGTGGACACATTATATTTCCTCGCACTGGAGCGGACTTCATTCTCCGAGAATAAACTCCGAGCAAAATGTCTTAAGATGAAGTGTCGAGACTGGACTTTACTGCTGCCAAGTACTTGTTAATATTCAGCTCCCTGCGTCTTTAGCCACAAAAACAAAAAACAACATCACAAATCAAACCAATTCGGCTGGCGCGGGCTCAGTAGTGAGAAATAGGGGAGGGGAGAGCGGACAGGCAGCATCTTATGACATGCAAGACTGGATTTCTCTGTGGAAGTGAGTGAGGAGGCGGGGGGAGGGAGGGAGAGAGGGGTGAGATATTACACAAGACAAGACAGGGAAGCATAAATAGCCCGCGGCGCATTGGAAGAACAGTGGTTCAGTTGATTATGCTAGTCAGGGATGGTACACACACATACTGTACTGGGGAGTTCAGGATATACACAGGCAGCCAGCGGGACGCCTTACCCCCTACAGGTAGCAGGCAATGATACTGTGTGAAATTGCATTGTCTAAACCTATATCACAGTATATCAAAATGTGTAGAAGTAGTCTATACTGATATACTTATGCACCAGCTGCAGACTCGTTCCATTTCATAGTTGTGCTGTTTTTGAGCATAAAACATGTGTGTCTGTTGGAAACTTCATTTATTGCCCATTATAGAGAATAGTTCAGTCTGAGATGGAGTATTTTAAGAATAATTTCAATATTTTCTTTACTGAAAAGAGGGGAATACTTCCTGAACCCTCTGTACTTTATACTACGGTAAAAAGTACCATCTTAAAACTCAAATATTTTCACTCCGAGGCAAATAAGATATGTTTTTATGATGACTTTCTTTAGTATGTTCCTGGTTTAGATTTTTTATGACTTGTATTGTAACATTTGAAGATGGAATGTAATATTGATTAGTTTAGTAAAATATCACAATAATATAGAAATATAGTAAGTAAGGACTTTATTTGTCATTGTACCACCGTACAACAAAATAGTGTTCAGGTGTTAGTCCTGAGCCGCTGCGACTGACACTGTGGGTCAACCTGACCAGCATGTTTTGGAGGTAGAGGAAACCATAGCACCCGGAGGAAACCTGGCTGGCTGCCTTCAGTGCTCCTCTGATCCTCTGAAACAGTGCAGCGCCTCCTTAGTTTGTCAATGTTTCAGAGCATGGTGTCCTGCACTGGTCAGGGGCGGCACCACAGCACAGTAGTTAGCGCTCGTGCGTCACAGCTAGAAGGTCCCGGGTTCAATTCCCACCTGGATGGGGCCTTTCTGTGTGGAGTTTGCATGTTCTCCCCGTATCTGCGTAGGTTTCCTCCGGGTACTCCGGTTTCCCCTACCACTAAAAACATGTACAATAGACCAGGATGAATGAGAGTGTGTTTGAGAGTGCGCATGGGGGACGGATGCAAATTAGCCCATGGCTACAATCCGCCGTGGTGTGTTCATTAACATGCACTGTCCCTACCAAATAAACCATAATAATAATAGTAGCTCCACCTCCTCCTTCTTTTTCCTCCTGCGCAGCTCCCTCCGCTCCATAACAGTATTTCACCATCTTCTGGGAAGAAAGAGTTAATCTGTTTTATTCTCCAGTGAATGTCGATTAGCCAGAACAAGCCGTAAAGCCCGACCCAACCCGAGCCCGAGCAATTAACTTGAATTGTCAGCCCGAGCCCGAAACAAACCTGATGTAAATAATTATTTATTTAATGCCCGCCCGGTCAGAGCCTTCAGCAGCAGCACCGAGAGGAGCGCGCCATGTGTGAGAGGTACGGGCTCGCAGCAGCGTTGCACACATACCTGGGCAGGCGGAGAAGTGTGCACGTCTCTCCTCTTTCCGTCTCTCTCTTCTCCTCCTCCTGTCGCGCTGCATTTGCAAAAGCCTGCTTTTTACACACAAACAGGAACCAAACTGCTGATTTATCCAGTGTAAGTTCAATGCTGTCCTGAGAGAAAGAGTGAATAGCGATGTTCTCTGTAGCGCCGGTCAAAGCTGGCCATGCTGCTTAAACGTGATCAGCACCACCTCCCTCCCCTCCCAGTGCGCAGGAATAAGTATAATCATATTGTGTATCCAATAGTCTAAGCCTATATCTTAGATTTTTATTACAGATTATAATGGCATTATCAAAACATATAAATAAAAAATATGAAATAAAAAAAAATAAAAAAAATTATAATCTTGAAGACCGACCCGACTGATAAGCTAGCTGTTTACTTTTAAAAAGTAGGACCATTATGGACTCTCTGCAGTAAAAAAAAAATCCACCGATCTCCACAAAAACACGGCAAAGATGTACAAAAGTATCCAGTAAAACAATACGGAACACAGAAACCACAAATGCAGTTGGCACAAAAAGTAAAACAAATACAGTGTACCGAGAGAGAGAAAATGTTACTGAATATTGCAACATATCATATACCGCTGCTCTAATTTATATTCAAACATAATAAAAGCACCTAAAGCCATCATCACTGAAACAGTCTTTGCATGTCTACTCCCACTTTGCAAACATATTGACGCGTTTGGAGCGGGGAGAGACGGAGATGACGGATGAGTGTTGCCAGAGCTTGGCTTTAATATGTGTGTAGCTGTCAGTATCTGCTCCGGCAGCTGTTCCCGTGGAGACGCCTCTGATACTGCATTTCCCCTGAGCATACCTGGCGCCTGCTCCTTGACAAGACTGAAGGACACGGAAGGAACATCTCACGCTATAGGCTCTCATCTTCATATAGGGTTCAGTGAGCCGCTGGAAGTTATTGAAAAGGGAACGCGTGTTTCTTATGTCGCTTGAATTATTAACACCGTTCAAAATCAGAGGAATGAATATCAGTGCTGTTACCTACAGTATGTCCAAGCAAAGTGTCCTTGCCAGATGATTCTGCATTGATTATATTTTCAATGATTTCTATTGGATGTGGGCACAGTCTAAAGTTTGAATCATACTTAAATACTAAAGGACAAAAAAGGACATCTTTATATTTTAGCACTTACCAGCCTGTATATAAATTACAGTTCTCCGTATTCTGTTCTTTAGCAGGAAGCATTTTTCATTACAATAGGTTAGAACAAAATGTGGTTAATTTTATGTCAAAGGTGTAATTCAAAACACAAGATAAAAATCAAAAATAAAATGTTGAGAACAAAGACGACATGTTTGAAATGGAGAACAGGAGTAAGAGGGAGATGTTTAAAATGTATGAATTTATCACCAGAGAGTTGCTATGAAGTCAGTTTAATTGTTTGAGTGTCAGAATATGACACTATACTGTAAGTGCATAATGACTGTTTTTCAAAGTAGGGTCAGTCTACATCCTCCCATCTAAATCGTTCTCACAATTATTGCAATGACATGTGTCCACTCCTGCATCATCCATATCCCGTCCTCGTCTATGTCCTTTATGCATATATGCAGTTTGCGTTGCCCCAAGGCCTCTGTACACTTAATCTGCTGGCCTGCAATGGTGTAGGATTGAGTTGTGACAGCCCCCATAGCGCTGTCTGACATGTGCAGCCATGGGCACACTCCCGGGGCTTCCCTGGATTGACGTATCACCGCGAGTTTACCCCCCAACATGACACATCTCCACAACAACACGCCCTTATCTCTGCCATAGGCCTGTCTGTCTGCCTCGCTCCCCGAAAGCAGACTTCTTACCACTTTAAGCTTGGCGTTGGACTGTCCAAAGTTTTGCCCCGTCTTGTCTCTGCACCTCCCCACACACTTTGGGCTTTTGCAGAAGGCATGTTAAACAAACAGCCATCGTGCTGTCTCACCCGGTTTGCCCTGCCCTGTCAAGCCCAAGAGAGACTATGTGCCCTGGTCAGTTTCAATATTTCACGTCAATGAACACCCACGGAGTTCTCCCGCTGGAATTTAAATATATATATATACCGCTGTCCAGACGAAGGACCAAGGATATCTACAAAAAGTGCTTGATATTCTCTGGAGATAGTGGTTGTTCTTTTTTTGTCTTTGTTTTTCACCTCAGACTTTGTTTTTCTTGTGTCTGCCTGTCCAGATGTAGGAGGCCCGGCTGACCCCATCGCCCCGACCATCGTCATCCCGCCCAGGAACACCAGCGTGGTCACAGGAACATCAGAGGTTACAATGGAGTGCGTGGCCAATGCGAGGTAAGCCTGACAGTACGTTTGATTAGTCCATAGAAAGCAGACAGTTCCAAATTGCTCCTCTGTTTCATCAACTCGGCCATATTTGTGCGCCTTGGCTATACAAAAGAACAAAACTGTCCCATCTAATGAAGCCTACAGTCCAAAAACAAAAGGAAACAAAAATATTGCTAAAGGGCCCTACCCGCAGAAAGCAAGGTTTCACTGTCAATTCTCTTGTTAGTGGACGATGGGCAACTTAATCAACTGTTGCTATTTTTCTAATCAAAAAGACGGTACAGTTTTCACAATCATGCTTGTTTTTAAGTAGTTAAATGGATTCTTGGCACGCACAGTAGCAGAGTGGTTAGTGCTCCTGGATTTTAGCAAAGAGATAAAGAGTTTAACTTCAAACGCCGGGCTAGCAGCCAACTATCTCTCCGAGAGGACTGTGCGCATGGACATACTTGCGTTGAGTGAATTTAAATATGCAAATCTGCCATATAGGTGCAACTGAATTGTATTTCTTGTCATTTTAGATCTGTAGCTTCGTAACCATTGTTTCTGGGTGTCTGCCAACTAATAAAAGGGCAAATAATCTCGATCCATGTAAAGCAAAAGTTTCCTTGTTTCCTATGTAGTTGTACGTCAGTGTCAACATACAAATGCATGGCCGTGGTCCAAAACCGCTTTTGCTTGTGTGAACAAATTGGCCTTTCTCCCCCTACATCCCAACAACACAATGTCGAATTTCATTGTGATATGACAGTCGCTCGCGTGCCTCACCATCTGTCCGTTGTGACGGCACATAACGATTACTGTACGCTTGTTAAATATCCGCTCCAAAACATCTAATGAGTCTCTTGATTGATGTTTGTCATTAAGATTAAATTCGATAGCGAAAATGCCACTTTTTTTTTAAAGGCTTTATTGGATAGGACAGCGCAGGGTGTGCAGTTGCCTTAATCACTAGACTATCCGCGGGTTAATATTGTCTGAATTGTCCGGATTTTTAGGCCACTCATTAAGTTGAGCATCACATGGAGGAAGAACGGCGTCATAGTGAACGCTGGTCTGAGCGACTTCAGCCGCAGACTGACCATCCTGAGCCCAGTGGTGAGCGACGCCGGGTACTACGAGTGTGAGGCCATTCTCCGCAGCAGCAGTGTGCCCTCTGTCAGCGCTGGAGCCTATCTACATGTACTAGGTAAGACTCTCTTGGGGTACAGTATATAATGGAGGCTTGCTCTAGCATTAACTAGGACTTGATAGGCGACAGGTAGAGTGAGAGTTGGAAGTTTGGGGCTCATTCTGGTTTCTGATTTGATAATAGGCTTCTGAACAAATATTTAAATAAAAAATCTAAAATGTTGACTTTGTGCCAGCCTGGTAGGTAATGTTAATGAAATATTTACACAAACTCCTACATACCCTCTTTTTAAATACTGCAATGCTTATTAATTAGATTTAATTTGGCGTTTTATCATTAACAATTGCAAATAGCATTGGGACAGAGTCTCGGCATTTATTGGTGATTTTTGGTCCTGTTGTATTGTGTATTTTATGTCCTTTTCTTTTGCAACCTATATGTAAATGGCTTACAATGAGACAAATTAAATGTGGCGTTTTACTAGAATTGTCTAAATACAGTACTAGAACTTCTCATCTTCATATTTTGGTAATGCGTTATCAAACAATTGCTACATCTTTGTGTGAAGGAAAGACTAAGGCTATTTTAGTTAAAGCAGTACTAAGTAACTCTTGCCCCTAGAGGCCATAAGCGCAACTGCAGATGTCTTAGCAAGTTACGATTTTTTAACTTATTAAATGTCTTGGAGAGTAATTACTACGCTGACAGAAAAGGTGAAGGGAGAGAGGGGTGTTGTACATCCAGTTATACAATGGGAATATTTTTTTTCACTCAAACTTGGCTGTAAATACAGTTTAAAGTGGCGCTATCCCGCAGTTAGCTTTGCCCGTTAGCCTGTTAGCTTCTTCTCCGTGATTCTATTAGTGTGTATTGGTTGCTCCGCCCCGGTGGCTGTCAAATTGCAAGCATGGTTTTCTGGCCAGAGACACCAGGGGGAGATGAAAGACCCCCCAATCATCCCATTAACACTTGTATTACCCCAGAGGGACAACGGAAAGGATGTATTAAGGTAAACACGTTACTTAGTACTGCTTTAAAGTGGATCACGCATCGTATTTTAGACCTAGAGTAGTATTTCACAACATTCACGCAGTTTGGAGTAATCCTCGGACAAAGCTGTTAAATAGGTGTTTCTTCTTCTACGGTGTCAGCGCCTATTTCTGTACTTCCTGATTGCAATTGCGTCATTGTTCAAACCCAAAAATTGTCCTCCACCTTTTTAGCCCAACATTATCAAATCTGAAATACATATTACAAATGATCAAATGTAAACTATTCAAAGCTGAGGCGCCCAAAATAAGGTTTTTAATTATTTTTAGGCTCCATATGCATGACCAGTCCACTTTCAGGGATTGCCTGTGACGACAATTACTAATTTCAGCCTGTAATTGTGGTTAATCTGTGATTTAGAGACAGTACACATTTAGCTTGTCATGACAGCTTTGCAAAACCTCTTTTATGCAACAAATTCTCTCTGTACTCACAGTAATAAACAGTCAGCAAGCCCACTGGTTTAGTGTGTTCCACCGATCGCTCTTCTGACTCGGTTTTGCAAGCCATTTTGTTTTTGTTTTCACCTGTTTGTTGGAAAAAGCCCAAAAGCTCAGAGGCGCTCCTGCAGAAAGCAGCGCAGTAGGAAAGCTCCAGTATCTTTACAGAAAATAGGTTCATTGTTTCTCGCCCCCAGTGGCTTTTGTAAGTGTAAAATCCGCTCTCCGATGATACGATATTCATCTAAATATAATTTGTCTCGAAGTTGTCAGAGGCGTAGCAGCGCGGTCGTGAGGCAGCGAGGGGAAAGTGGTATTGATTTAAAAGGAGAAGACTAATGGCTGGCCTCAAGAAACTGTTTAATAGCACAGCGCCAGTCACTTTCATTGTGGGACTTTGATGTTTTCAAGGTTGTGACGTGATTCAAAACACAACTGGTCCCTTCTCAAACGCATGGAGTTGAAAGGATACATTTCAAACGTGATTCACTGGGCTTTAACCTGGCTGTATGCGGTGGAACTTGCTTATAATGGAGTTGTGCGTCATGTGAGTTCATGGTTTAAAATGACTTCACAACCTGCCTATAAACTTTAAAGCCTCTGTGCCTATAACTTTTTTTCTCTTTATAGAAGAGTAAAATTATTTCATTCTCATAAAGGAGGGATCTCCGACTACAAGCTCGAGAGATAACAGAAGCTCTTGATAAAGTACCTCACAACCAACTTTCTACATTTTCATTAGTCAAATTTTGTATCCATTTTAATTTAACATTCAGATAGATACACGCCACGGTGTATATACTGTATAGTAAAGTACATAGAGGAAAAAATCTTTTGGTAACATGGTAATTTTGTGGTGTTGTCACATAAATGAGATTAACAGTTAATAGATAAGAAGAACAAATTCACTCATGTGCCCTCCTCTTAATTAGCCTGGCTAACACCAGACTGATGTGTGCGCTCGAATCTTTTCGAACTTCACAACAGCCTGGGGACCATGGCCGACATTTTTCCATGGATTTGGGCACCAATCAGAACGAGGAGGGACAGTAAGACGATGACGCTATTTGATATACGGAAGCTTGTAGTTTGTTTAGGGATAAAAAAATAAAAAAATATTTACGGATCCAACATGACAGCAGCAGACGCGATGCCATCTTTCGATCAAGCTTTAAAACGTGTTCTAAGTAGTTTAGCTCAAAAGTTTACAGCAGGTACGTCATACGTGCAGACGCATGAGAGACATTCGTAGCGCCCAATAAACGGCTATGGACAATCGTAAACCACACCTCTCCTACGAGAAAATGAATTGGTGGTCCCCAGACTAAATATCACTTGTGATTTTAGTCTGGCGTTAGCCAGGCTACCTCTTAATAGTGCTTTATACATATTGCACATTACCAGGAGAATGTGAAAATGATTGACCCTGTCAAAAATAAAGAAGATTAGTGGGTTGTACTGGGATATCTGAAATCAGCAAACCGGAATTTGTTCTGTTCTGTTTTTCCGTCCCACAGAGCCGCCTCAGTTTGTGAAGGAACCAGAGAAGCACATCACTGCAGAGATGGAGAAGGTGGTGGATATTCCATGTCAGGCCAGAGGTGAGAACAGGCACACACAATATTTACACAAAAGATAAAAACTTTATGAACATTATTAGACAAAAGAAAGCCTGTGCCTATCTACGTAACTCTTCCTCACGGTCTGCAGTCTCTCTCTCATCCTTCTTCACCCGGGTCCTTTATCAGAGGCCTGGGAGCTTGAGGGTTCTGTGCTGTATCTTTACTGTTCCTATAAGTCCACTTTTCTTGAATGAGATGTCTAACGTTTGTCCTGGGATCTCCAGTTTGGGGTTTACTTCCCAAGTGCACAAATGACCACAGGCACTACTGAGGCCTTGCCCCTCCAGGCCTTTTCCAGCTCCTGTGCCCTGGTATTATTACTCTAGTTTCTCGTGTTCCTCTTTCCTAATGTTGCAACGGATTTCCTCATCTCTTTGTCCTCCACACCAATGTCCGACTGGTTTACCATTCTGTCAGTCTGTATCTGGAAGCCCCATAGGATCTTGGCTCACTCACCCTACTTTATAAGCTTCCTTGCTTCAGCCTACTCCTTTTGAGCGGAATGTGTACTGCTCAAATAAATAAACTAAAACTAAACTAAACTACTTTGACCTTGGGGTTCCAGCCCATACACTGCACAGATGTTCCTCTACACACTATGCCAGACACTTGGTTGTGGCGTTCCCTTCCACCATCTTACACCCTGCTGTTATGTGCTATGTGGGACTATACCCTGTGAGAGATCCTTTGAGGATTGTGCGCCTTCGGTTAGCCATTCAGGTTGGTTCCCATTTCTGGGCAGCGCGTTCGTTTGTGCTGCCAGACACTTTGGAGTGTGGTGAGTTTCTTTAGCCAGTAGGCGTGGATCATGTCAAGGCCTGGTGCTGTCCAGTTTTTTTCTGAGACTCCTTCTTGGATATCTGCCACCGTGATGGTGACTGGATTCTGTTCAGGGAGGTTGCTGTGGTTCTCTCAGAGCCACAAGCCACGGTGGATCACAGCTGCGTGACGCCTCTTTCATCCAGATGTCTTTCCAGTACTGTTTCCAGCCTTGGTTGGTCTGCTGCATAATGGCCATTGAGTGCAAACTTTCGCTGGTTGAGTCGAGAACAGCCGGTTCATTCGTCTGGCTTCTTTTCCTCTCGTGTACCTCTTTAAGTGGCTGGCCAAGGTTCGGAGCCTTTGTTTGGCAGTCTCCAGTGCTTCAGGTACGAGCATCTGGCTGGCTTGTGTACTTTCACCTTTCTGAGCCTCTGCCAGTTCACTCGCCTCTCTCCCTCTCTCTCGCCTCCAAACTTCTTTTCCATCGATGGTTGTATCATTGCTCTTCCAATAGCCAAGCATCTCAAGGATCACTGCTGCTGAAGTGTTTATCAGCTCATTGGTTTCAATGATGGTTGACTCGCCCCCAATGCTGCCCTTATAACTTCCAGCAGACTTTCTGATTGTAAGCCTCTGTAATAGGTGCCAGGGTTGCTTTAAATCAGAATTGCTCAACTTGAAGGATGCATAGCAATACTGATATCTAAAACCATACCATAGTGATGTAAACCATTACTTTTTTAATGTAATAATACAAAAGAATGTCCATTAGCTTGTTCAGGACCGTTGTCCCTGATCAGGGACTGACTCCAGTTCCATTTACTTTGATACAGTATTTAGGAAAATTATATTTCGGCCAATATAGACATGTGGCACAGATTTTTAAACAGGCCCTTCACCCCAAAACTTCTATTCCAGTGATGGAACACCATCACTTAAATCAAAACATTAATTAAGGACAGAATAATACAAAAATATGCAAATCGAGCATTAAAATGAAGCATTTCTTATCCATATTACATTATTTGCGGTCCAATCATAGGCTGACTGGATTTTTGTTGGTCCAAAATAATCAATTAAAATATAATTCAACAAAAATTTCAACAAAACACTCTTTTGGGAAAATCTAGCTCATTATTATCAATTTTCACTGTAAGAAATTACCTAAAATTACTCCACAAATGAGAAAATCTTCTTGTGAACAAACTTGTAGGCAATTCCAGTTCTGTTCCCTTTTTCCTAATACTATTCTCTTCAAAATAAGCTATTTCCCAAAGAAATCCATTGATATTTGTGCTGGAAGTGTTCAGTGCATGCCAGAAGCACATGTTAGCCACATTAGCATTTAGGCACAAACATGTTGAAAATGTCCACAGGGCCATTGATTTCACAGTTGACAGTGGTACATATGAGTAGAGGTCCATTGTCTCTGTCCAACAATATGCCATAGTCCATATCAACAGTGAATGAAGACGTGTAAAGGGCTCTTTTCTGAATAAACAAGGCGGCCATTTTGCTACGGGGGAAGGGTGTGACTGACGCACCTTTGTGCACTTAGACAAATATGGAAAAACATTACCCACTTCATTTTGCTTTGATTTAGTCCATTTTTGGGAGGTTTGTTGTTACTGTTGCACTTTGTTTGACACATTTGTGAAAATATGTTTGCTGTTATAACATTTGGCACTTTGGAGCGGTTTGTGCACAATGCTAATAAGATATAGCACCAAAACATTGAAAAGTTTACAAATCCGACATACTTGGACCTAGACTTCTGAAATTTGCACAGATTCTGAGTACCAGTAAGGTTACAACTGTACTCAATTTGGAGTGTGTGCTATGAAGTATATTTTCAGGAAAGACATTTCAGTGTATGTGTCATTTTCGATGTATAAAAAAGCTATATTTTTATTCATTTAGACCTGCAGAACCCTTTTACATGTTTTTGTCACAATGTCCTTCTAAATTTACATAGAAGCTATTTTTGTTCTGATTCCAATGATGGTTCACATAAGCAATTTGGACAAAGTATGTTGTTTTAATAGTAATTTTAATATGGAGAGGTTACTGTTTAATTTAGCCAGGCGAGAGTAAACGGCTTGAATCCACCAAGTTATGCATTTCTCTTTTAATGCAGAATAAGCCTTACACACAATTTCCTTTTAATCATACAATCTCTTGAAATTGCTCTTTGAATGTTTGCCTTGATGCTTCATACAATGGGCACACAACTCAATGGGATAACTGAAGGAGACATCAATAACCTTGTAACCTTGTGAGTATAAAGCCAAATGAAATGTTCTTTAACATCAGTAAAATGTTCATTGAATGCAAACCTTCTCAATGCTGTAACAACAACTGCGGTCTACTACACTCGCTACAGAAATGTGTATTGCTAATTCCTTTAGTCTTTTCTGGGAAACAAAAGAGCATGTTTGTGAAGGTTACAGACAGTTTGACCTTTAAAGTTATGCACGTCCCAGTACTGCTGCTTCCATGGGAGCTTAATGAGGTTTAAAAATTGCGTTGCAACATCTAATTCAAACACTATACATCATGCTCCCGCTTTTCTTTCTGAATTATTATAACCTTTTCAAAGATTGTTATGCACTGCTTATTTATAAATGGCACACAATGTATTTTTTTATATTATTCACTCTGTGCTTACCTCTCCATTATAATGCAAGTTACTTTAACTACTCCAGCACACACTCGCAAGAGAAATTCAGTCATTTGGTTTGGCATTAAGCAAATGAGTAGAATATTGGCTGCTTTTTTGATTTTCAAAATAACTATAGCGTTCTTTAATTTCCAGGTAGAACATGTTTATGTTATAGCCAGATTTTATTTCCTGCTGATGGCCCTTGTCGTTTCCACACACACACACAAAAAAACACATTATGAAGACATCTGTGTTGCGAATCTTTAGCAGCAAATTGTAGCACAGTATGATATTTTGCTGTATAATGTGGAGAAGATAAATTCAAACCACCATTTTTCCCCTCAATTCTTCAAATTAACCTCTGTAGGGCGCATAAAAGGCAAACACCGATGTTGTTACCCCATACTGTGGATGTTAATGTCTATATGTCCTCTCCACAGGGGTGCCGCAGCCGGACATTGTGTGGTACAAAGACGCGGCGCCCATCGACCCGGTGAAGACGCCCCGCTACAGGGTGCTGGCGGGGGGCAGTCTGCAGGTCAACGGCCTCCTGCCCGACGACACCGGCATGTTTCAGTGCTTCGCTCGCAACGGGGCCGGGGAGGTGCAGACCAACACTTACCTGGCTGTTACAAGTGAGTATAAGTGATGGTAATATACTGTTACCGCATAGTAACACTTGGCTACTTAATACTTTTTGTGGATTGTAGATTTGTATTCACCCCCAGTTACTTTAATATTTGGTTCTTCATTTACATGGAAAAGACCAATGTCAGTTTCAAACACCTAGCCCCACTATTTAAATAATAAAGACATGGGGTCATTTATCAAGACAGGTGCTAAAATGTGAATGCAGGCTGAAAAATAGCATATAGCTGTTTATGGGTATGTTGCACCGGATTTAGCATTTGAAATCGTGTGTCATTACTGTATTAGTACTGTATTTTCCGGACTATAAGTCGCACTTTTTTTCATAGTTTGGCTGGGGGGTGCGACTTATACTCAGGTGCGACTTATATTCCAAAATGTTTAATTTCACATGTTTGTTATTTTCCTACTGACAGCCGCTAGAGGGCGCTCTAGGCTTGTGTACCAGTATCTGCTACTCCTGTATCGCTGAAGATTTAAAAACTGGTAATCGAGCAGCAGAAAGAAAGTTTGGAGTGTGCGAGAAACTTGTGAGGAACTGGCGAAAAGCGGAGGTTTCTCTTACTGCAAAACAATAAAAGCTAATCGCGGGCTTAAAGCTAGATGGCCGCAGCTAAAGGAAAGAGTTTTCAAATGGGAGCTTGAACAAGGTGTTGCCGGGAGGGCTTGTCAACGGTGCAGTTACGCCTCCATGTCCAGGTAGTTGCCAAGGTTGGTGCAACTTATAGTACGAAAAATATGGGAAAATGCTGCTTGAGTATGAATGCTCGTCTTTTGAGGGTTCACATTTAGCTGTGATCGATTAAATTCGCCTGTCACTCGCCCAGAAAATGACTAAGACTGACGGAAAGTAGATGCCATGTATTTGGGTTCGAGTTTAGAGCTACATAGAACAGAAAAGTGCTAAATCATAATGTAAGAATACCTCTGGATAGTCCGATTACACACAATTCATTATCATTTGCTAAGACCGCCCACCTCTAGTCTGGATTAATGAAGAGGGCTGTGTCAAGAATGGCATTGGGTGTAACAATTATTTCTAGGAGGAAGATTGTTTCTCCAAATATCACAGCGAAAAGGATTAAAATGGCAAACTCTGTGAGAAAGTGGGCTCCAATAAAGGATCACAACAATTGCTTTTACACCCGAGTCCCATTAAAAGCTCACTGCGATCAGTAATTGCTTTGCTAAAGTTGAAATGTGGTACGCGCCAAATGGGGAAAGCGCGTTTACTCATTTTGATTTCCTTTCGCCAAAGTACAAGTGACACAAAATGTTGCAACAAGTAATAAATCGTACAAAAATAAACAAAAGCTGTATCTGGTGAGGAAAGTGGTTGAAAGGGGGGTGGGTTAATATTGTGGCTGATTGTGACTCTTGCCGGCTCCCGCTGTGCCATTGTAACTGTTAGAGGCATCACACTGTTGCTGAGTAACAAGCCCCATTATTCACTTCAGTCCCACAAAACACGAGTCGTTCAAACGTTTTTATCATGGCGCCAGATGCACTTTTCATCATCTTTACATTTTGATGAAAGGCCATTTGGGCTGCGGGATTAAATTTAGTATCATTCACAATTTTCATGGTTGCAGATATTAACCTTTTATAGGGCAAGTGACTATTGTTGTTAATTTCCGCACACTTTACATATGGCCTCCCTGCTGCACATCAGTAAGGTAAAGAAGCATGTAGTCCTCACAGATCCCCCTACATCACAGAGCCCACTACTTTGGCATTTGACCAACCAGCAGAGACTGTCACGCTCTAACTTCCTGTTTTCTCTGAAGTCTGAAAAAACCCCAAGTCTGGCTAAATTCATGGTACATTTCTTTATATAACTTGAAAACATTTTATTGGTGAATAATTGTGCTAAGTGATGATATATGTGTTGGTTTTGGAGGACGTAGTGAAATAAGTGAAAATACAGCATGAAAAAGGCAGGCACCATATTTGATCATACGCCCTTCAGGTTCACTTAAACCTAAAGTTAATTAGTTTTGTCCATATTTAGACATGCCCGTAGCACTTATTATTCAATCATACTTACAGTATTTTCTTGACAAAAGAACCAATAAACCCTAGGACTGTGTTTTTATGTTCCCAAAGGTTATTTTAGTCAAATTTGAAGACAAACAATATTGGAGGTGACTGACCCCTCCCACTGCACGTAAACCACAATCACATTACAAAAACGCTTACCTATGTCAGGTGTGATCATTCAAACATCAAAATCACAAAACACGTCTCCTGAATACCAGCACCCCCGAGACCTAAAAGTACTTTTTGTATATTTTATACAGTATGTAAACCCTATGGTAACTTTGTTTACAGTATTTTTTTTACCAGTTTAGGGCAAGAAACCAATGTTACAACAGAAATAAACACTCTTAATCACACATAGGCTCCAACTTGCATATTTATAAAGTTATTTGCAGATAATAAAGCAAACCCTCCAAACCCTGTTAACATGTTCTGAAACGCACATGGTTCTTGGATATTAACTTTTGTATATATGTGCCGACAATACTCTGTGTGTGTCTTGGAATGGCTTCGGGTAGAATTCTTCCTCTACCAATTTTGATATTTTTATGGATTTTACTATTATTATTACTCTTTTTTACGTTTCTGTGTCAAAAAGAACGCCTCTTGCAACCTTTGTTTCACCCTATTCAGTCCATCCAGGCTTGTATACATTACCCTAACCCTGTGTCTTTAAACCGTCCATAATGATTTTACCCGCCGCGCCTCAATTTGGTATTTTTCTGACATCTAATTTTCTTCACTTTGTCTGCCTTCCCTCAGCCTTCACTCCGGGCTCTTATCAGAATTCATGATATTCCACTCCACTCCTCTGTCCCACTTCTGCTGCCTGGCAGTCTTCCCTTCTCCCCTTTCCTTCTCTTCTACCTCCTCATCATCTCTCCTTCCCTCACTCCCTCGCTGTGTGTCCTGATTCGGTGCCAAGCTTATTCTTCCACTATTTTGCTATTTCCTCTTGGGACCCTTACCGTTTCATTCCTCACTACCCATAACAGCTTTGATTTATTGCAGATCGGCAATAGAAATTTTGGCTATACGCATTGCAGTTTGCGTCCCACTTACTGTAACTTAATGGCATAGTGTTGGCAGCCTGATGGTAAGCACTCTTGCCTGGTTTCTGTGTTAGGTTTGCTTATTCTTTTTTTGTCATCCCAAAATATGCACAATAGACGAACCTATAGCTACATTGAATAGGTTTCCCCAGTGGGACTGCAGGAGGGGTCAAAAGTAAAGAACACATTTCCCTAATGGGACAATAAAGTTAAAAGCATTCCCTCTTTGTGTAAGGACTTCCTGTGATTTCCATTGTAGTAAATAGAAAAGTGTGAGGAAAACTTTCTAAAAGCCTCTGAGGAAATAAGTTTCCTTCACCTCAGGCTGATGGCAGAGCGGGAAGATTAAATGGAAAAGTGACCTCAAATTACTTTTAGTGATTTTTGATTTTCTGTTGTCTCTGCATGGATGGTTTGGCTGTGAGGAACTGGAAAGGACCGAAGCCGATCAATATATTAACACTGCGGTTTGTCAGAAAGGTTACATGTTATTTTTGAAAAACAGAAATCAAAGCTGATGTCACCTCAAGTCAGACCTGCAGTTTGGAAAAGCAAAGTGTTATGCCCCTAATTTAGGCTTACTTTAGTCTAAACCTAATTTTATCCTGCTAAACGGTCTATAGTCTCACCTGGTTTGTAGTTAAGTTTCTGGTTTGGTTGATCTGACCTCAATTTAATCACATTTTAGACCTAGTTTATCCCGTAAGTGCAGTGATATAGCACATGTAATTGCTGGACACACATCTGCAATGACAACCTGATGTTGAAAATCGCTGCCTGTTCTGACACTGAGCTGAAGTCCATGTCATTCAGGAAAGGAGAGTGATTACTGTGACAAAGACATCAACTAACCACTAATCTCTCCTTAGACGCCTATTATGTCCACTTTTACAAGCCTCCTCGCCCTCTCTCCCCTGTCCTGAGTGCACTTTGTCTGTGTCCTCCAGGTATCGCCCCGAATATTACCGCCGGGCCTCGGACAGCACCGTGATCGATGGCATGTCCGTCATCTTACACTGCGAGACGTCCGGAGCTCCCAGACCCGCCATCACCTGGCAGAAAGGTCTCTTCTCTGACTTTATTATGAAGCGGAAGTGTGTGATACGCTTCAGACCACCAGTATAGTACAAAGCCTATGACTGCCTGACATGTATATATATATATGCTATGTAGTATTTTTTACGGTAAAAAGCTATATGCACATGTCTTACAAGGTAGAACAACCCGTCTAAGCTGATTTAAAACATGTATTTTTGTGACAAGGAAGCACACTCAAATCCACCGTGGATCTAAAACATAAGCTGTTGATATACTTGCTAACAGACATATTGATTGATTGATTGATTTTTTATTTCGAGCTACACAACACAGGCACAAAATCCAGAAACAATATAATAAAAGAAAAAATAATTAACATTCTAGCTCGAAAAGGAGTGGGAAGAAGACAAGCTTATTGACTTCCCAGCCCTGTTCATAAACTTAAATAATAATGTGATTGCAACAATAACACGGTTTAGTTCTTATTATCTTACAAAACGATTAATTCAGTTGGTTACATATGTACAGATGCAACAATGCAGTATATTAAGTCACATTATTACTGTTATTAACCATCACCATTCCAGCCCATATAGCATTACTCTGTAGTGTTTGAATGATACATAATATACTCCACATGTATTCATGAAAGGTACAATAATAGCAGACTGATTGATGCTCATGTTAACAAGATGAATCTTAATGATGTGTGTTATCGCTGTGAAGTCCCCTTTGTCCACGTGTGTTCAATGTAATTTCATTTCAAAAAGAGCCTCGTCATTGCCTTTGTTACTTTGCTAACAAATGACCCCATCAACACACATAATGTCTGATGCAAAATTACCCCAATCTTTTGAGCCATCTCGTGTTCAATAGAACCCACTCCAGCTAATGAAAGCAAATCAGCAATTTTCAATGCAGTCTCTGACCTATTGTTTGACAGAATAGCTGAAAAGGCCTCTTTCTTCGGTAAATTGTCCCCCAAATATGGTTACTTGGGTTGAAAAGTTTTGTCTTGTTTGGACGTCCAAACTCTGCATTTCATTTACAAGTTACTGCTATATCCCACGCTCCGACAGTCTAATACGTTTTACTGTCTTAAGTTATGCCACGTTTAAAATTCAAAGGCTGTCCAGTTGCGAGCGCCTCCACACACAAATAAGACCTGATTAGCCTTCTTTACCATGCGCCGCGTCGTCCTGTCACAGCCCAGGATGTTGCCTCTGAATAATGCTCTGCCTTTGCTCTTATCTCGCCTCTCTCCCGGGCACCAGGTGAGCGCGTGCTGGCCAGCGGATCCGTGCAGCTGCCGCGGTTTACGCTGCTCGAGTCCGGTAGCCTCCTCATCTCCCCGTCCCACATCTCCGACGCGGGACCTACACTTGCATGGCCAGCAACTCCCGGGGCATCGATGAGGCCTCGGCTGACCTGGTGGTGTGGGGTGAGTGAGCATGATGGGACACGATATGAATGGATAAAATGGGTTGGAGGGGAGGGGTATAGCAAAACATCAAGTGCTTCATTCAGGGTAGTGGTAGGAGGAGTGGCTTCCTGATGTTATTAAACTAAAACATATCAAATATCAAAAACAATTGCTAGAATCCCTACACTAATCCAAGTGTACGCTAATGTCAATAATGATACTGACAGGGATTTGTGTTTTAATATTTTGTGCACCTGCCCGGGGACTGCAGAAGGAAATTAGCATTAGCAAAGCATCTTTTCGTTAGGATTTATATACAGTTGTGCTCAAACGTTTACATACCCTGGCAGAATATTTTTTTATTTTTTGAAATCATAATGGTTTCCCCTAGCACTAAAAACATGTGCAATAGATGAATCCTCCAGCCGGGTGATTCTGACTTCTGATTTTCAGCTAAAAAAAAAGCAGTATTTGTAATCAGTACTTCAATAGTAGTAATGTCAAAATGGTACAAGCTTGCAGTAGTAGCAGTGAAGTATTGGGAGTTGGCCTATGATGAAAAGTGCACCATACCTACTGTGAAATATGGAGCTGGTTCGCTGATGCCACTTGCTCCAGTAGAATAAAGTGAAGGTTCTTGAGTGTCCATCTCAGTCTGCTGACCTTTATATCATTGAACCACTGTGGGGGGAGCTCAAACGTGCAGCCCATGCAAAACAGCCCAGGACCTTATAGGAAGTGGAGGCTTTGTGCCAAGCAGAAGAACGTCATCCACAACTACCACAAAAGACTCCAAGCTGTCATTCATGTTAAAGGGGGCAATACATAGTATTAAAAACTGGGCTATGTAAACTTTTGATCAGGGTCATGTGGTACTTTCTTTTTCATTATGATTTAAAAATAGCAAAATCAGTTGTTTGACCATAAATGGCTTTACACAACCACTAACTATGAGTGGGAAAAAAACTTATTGTGTTAGGATTTATATACAGTTGTGCTCAAAAGTTTACATACCCTGGCAGAATATTTTTTTTATTTTTTGAAATCATAATGGTTTCCCCTACCACTAAAAACATGTGCAATAGATGAATCCTCCAGCCGGGTGATTCTGACTCTGATTTTCAGCTCAAAAAACAGCAGTATTTGTAATCAGTACTTCAATAGTAGTCAAAATGGTACTAGCTTGCAGTATAGTAGCAGTACTTGCCTAGTCAGTGAAGTACTGGGAGTTGTAAGCCTGTTTCCTGTTAAAACAAAACAAAAACAAATGTAATGTTATCTGCAGTAGCGGCACTCCACATTTTAAGTGACAGTACTTTTACGTGAGTAGTACTTCTGCTTCTCTTTGGGAACTGCTGTGGAATTGTAGTGTTGCAAAAATAGTTATGCTTGCAATCAAAAAGTCATTTTTCCCCCTGGCACAAAAGCCTCTTCTTTGTGCAGTGAGGAGTCATCAAGCTCCGAAATCCATCAAGGAAACGGCAACATGTCGTTTTGTCTGAAATTACTTTTTCAAATGCGTTTGTCATGTGTTATCCCCGAGTCGTTCCGCTCTAAAGGGGTGTTTTCAGCGCTGTCTTATCGCCTATGTCACTTTCCTGTTGCTTTTCTGCTGTGCTTGTGTGTCTCTAGCCCGCACCCGCATCACCACCCCTCCACAGGATCAGAGCGTTATCAAAGGCACCAAAGCCGTCCTAACCTGCGGAGTGACCCACGACCCCAGTGTGTCCGTCAGGTAAGCACCGATTTACGGAAACCAAAAATACAAGCGCCGCGAAGGCCGGGGTCTCTGAAAGGTGCTGTGTAAGGGATTTGGGTTAGATCTGTTTGAACAAGATAAATAAAAGAAAGATGTGTGTGTGTGTGGGGGCCATTTTGAAATAAATCTTGTAGAACCTTTATATAAAAAAAAAGAAAGAAAAGAAATTGTATTATTAGTAAAGTAGTAGAGTTGTTTTCTATTCTATACAAAGACCATACCTGTATAGAATTGTATTATTTTTATTTACTTATTTGATTTTTTTTTTTTTAATCTTTTATTGTTGTTTTGCTATTCAATTACAGTATTATCCATTGTACCGTAAGTTGCTGTGTGAAATGTGCCCTATCAATAATGCTGCCTTGCCTTGGATTGAGATTGTATTCGAAATAGCCGGAACAAGGTAGGGCTAGGATCCTGGTGGAATTTGTCTTTTTTATTATTATTTTTTTATATGATAACCAAACAAGTTTAGTATTTGTACCTATTTTTTTTTGAAGATATCTGTTACAGTTTAGTTTGAATAGTACAAAGTGCATTTGAAATCATGAATAAATTGATGTGTTTGCATGAAGTTTACAGAGGAAAAGTTCCCCCGCTTTAAATTTTATTCTTATTGTTGTCTGGCTGTCCCTGGAATGTGCTGGCTCTGGAGAGAATAGCGATATGCCATTGTAACAGTGTGCCGTCTTAGATGTCTTGCTTATTTGAACTTCCACTATAGTGTGATGCTACATATCTTACCACCATTAAGAGCAAGACTGTTTTGTTTACACTCCCTGCAGTTTCAAAAGCCATCTGTAGAATAGAGCAAATGCATTAGTCTGCATGCAGAAAGTTGTGCGCCTTGTTGCTCCGTAGAACTAGTGAGAAAGCGCTCGCAAATTCAAACGATGGATGAATGTCGATGGGGTGACTTTTTTTTTCTTCTTTGCACTTTGAATTTTTCCTCTTGTCGAACACAAATCGCCCGTGTTGCAAGCTTGCCCCTCATTATCCTATCCCAAGACTTGTGTTCCAATCTAGTAATGCATTCACCAATTTTCCATACACAACCTTTACTTCGAAGTTTACGAGTCCACCACCGCTGCTGCAAAACTGGAGCGACGACAACAAGCGTTTTATCTTTTCCTCCTGGTGAACTCCGGGGCTCTTATCAAACATTGCGAGTGATCAGTGAAGCGTTCTGTCGCTTTCTATTCAGCGCAGGGGCCCCACATCTGAGGCAGGCTATTTGAGTTGTGCAGTTCTGATGAGCGGCAATCGGGACTTTTTGATATGCAGACATCAGGGGCCTGTGATATTCTGCAAGGCGCGCTCTGATGTAGGGGTGCGGAAAGGAGACTCCGGGGGGAGAAAGGGAAAGAGAAAACACGCGGCTAATAGTGGATAGTCTGCTACCGAAACCCGCGAAAGAAAGGAAAAACAAGCAAGACCTAGGCGTACTCATTATTGAACGTCGAAACTAATTAAACTACCTTCTATTGCTGTCGCGCGTAATGTAGTCGACTGTTCCGCGCAGGTGAGTTAGTGGGGTATTTTTAGAACACGACTTGACAGAAATGTTATGGTGTGAAATTACAGCCATGAGTGTAAACACTAGTCTTGTTATGTCTAGTGCTAAGTTGCACTGTTAAAGCTATAACCATTATATTCAAAGCGAGGTAAAAAAAAAAAGGGGGCTCTTAACGCTTCCGTGCCTAGATTTTTCCCATTCTAAAGCGTTATAGTTGAATTCAAGGTGTTACGGAACAAAGTTACTCCAAACTAATAGATATAACACTGAGCTGTTCTGAACTCACACTTTTTACAGCCCCATTGATTTGTCAGCATGAAAAAAAAAACACAATTTACCCTAAAGACAGATAATTCCCACTGTTGCCTGCAGGTTATATTCCAACTTTTCCAGATTATAAGTCACACTTTTTTTCATAGTATGGCTGGGTATGTGACTTATACTCATGTGCGACTTATATATCAAAGTATGTCATTTCACATGTTTGTTATTTTACAGGCGCTACAGGGAGCGCTTTAGGCTTGTGCACCAGTATCTGCTACTCCGGTACCACTGTAAATATAAATAATCGAGCAACTGAAAGAAAGTTTAGAGTGAGTTAGAAACTTGTGAGGGACCGGCGAAAAGCGGAGGTTTCTCTTACTGCAATGAAGAAAACAACAAATGCAGTTACGCCCAGGCTGGTGCGACTTATATTCCGGAGCGACTTAGTTTGGAAAATACGGTAAACAGCGAATCAACACAGCCCTTGGTGATAAAGTGTTCTTTCATACACAGGAATTATTCAGGTTATAAAACATAAAATGTCAATGCTGAGGTTCCCAAAAGCTAGTTTATAAGCGACAATTATGCACAATGTCCTCTTTAAAGGGATACTTCGGGATTGTTGACATAGGGCCTCATTTCCTAGTTATCCAGAGTGTTGTTGATGTCTGGAGATATTTTTTTGTTAAATTCATGCAGTTCTTATATTTGAAGAGTCTAGTGGCGCTAGCCTAGAGCAAGGCTAAAGCAGTTCTATGGTAAACGCTAGCCCGCATTAAAAAACAGTCTGGCGCGCTACACAGTGCACCTGAGGTAAATCACTTATAACGCCAGACTAACCATATAAATGTCTGTGTCGATAGAATAATTTTAACCATTTTGCGTTTAAAATAACTTATATTTGAGCGGCATCAGCTTCGTGGCTGTAAGCTAACGCAGCGGCGGAGTGATCTGCGAGAAAATAGTCCCTCAAATGCGGTAATTCATGTGATACAAGGTCAGTTTTATTTAAAAAATTATTCTATTAACACAGACATTTATATGGTTAGTCTGGTGTTATATGTGATTTACCTCAGGTGCACTGTGGAGTGGGTCAGACTGTTTTTTAATGCGGGCTAGCGTTTACCATAGAACTGCTTTAGCCTTGCTCTAGGCTAGCGCAACTAGACTCTTCAACTATAAGAACTGCATGAATTTAAGAAAAAAATATCTCCAGACATCAACAACGCTCTGGATAACTAGGAAATGAGGCCCTATGTCAAAAATCCCGAAGTATCCCTTTAACATGGTTTGTGAGTCCTTGCCTTATTCAATAGTCAGCCATTTTTCCTGACCCCCTGCGATTGGGGTCATTATCACAATGAGTGTTGAGATGTAAAAGCTTTTTACTCGTGAAAGTTAATAAAAAGCTGCTGAGGCTGAGCACCTTATGGTTGGAGTTAATGTCCTTGATCTTATTCCCTTAAAAATAGTGCTATAAATTTTGTTCCTCGTCCTGTTACAAAGGACTATTGACTGTCTTAGATTTTTCGGATAGGTATTGTCAATGAAGTATGCGACTATGATACACAATAATAGGCTTTGTGGGCAAAAGTGCAGCCCAGGTATTGAACACAGCTGCAGCGCACCGTCAACAGATGGTGGTGAAGTAGTCGACCACATTATGAGCTGCTGACAATGGAGCCTGTGCAGATGTTCGGGTTGAGCTGCAAGAAGCCCAGCTCCCACTGACTCCCACTTAAAGCTGAACCAACTGTTTTAATACACAAGGTGACATAAAAAGTATTTTTTTGTCGTTAAACTTTTCTCATCTTGGGCGTTAGATAGTAAACTGACGCCTGCTTTTAAAACTTTTATAGCTCTGGTTCTCAACAGGTGGGTACTTAAGATACAAAAAGCCTTTTTACTATAGCACTTACATTTAATTTCTCTGTAGATTTATATGGAAAATTGTAACATGAAAGGCCATGTTCTCAAAGTACATTTTTTCTCACATTAGAGCCTACATACTTTTTTTTGGTCTGGTACTTGCATGGCTCAAGGACGCAGTTAGAGCAGTTAGATATCCCACATCCTCTCAGGAATTAAATGATCTGTATTTTACCCTCTTAACCCCCACATGAACGGAGAGCATTTTTCTCCAGTTTGACATTACCCAAATCTTAAAGCAAAGAAGTGGCAAAAGAGCGACAAAAAACGTGCCGGGAAAAGCAACAATAACATCATAAAAAAAGCGACGAAAACACGACTAAAGAGCAACCAAAAGAAGTAACAAAAACAAAACAAAAAGACACAAAAAAATTACAAAAATGAGATTACAAAAAAGTGACAATTCAACCTGGATAGACTCACACAGACAAAAAGCAGCGATTAGGGAGATTTATTGACATGTGTATTAGTTTTGGCGATCAGACCCCGGCGTTAGACATCGATGTATAGTCAGTGTAGATGAACAGCTTGGAGTTAGGGATGTCTTCCCCCGGAGCCTGGACACTGGTGGTGGTATGAAGGGCCCGTGATGATGCAGCAGGTAGGAGCCTTTCACGGAAGAGGCGGAGATGGGGTGGAGGCGGGTCGCAGCGCAGCTGAGAAGCAAACAGTCCGTGATTGCTGGGGCTTAAGAGCAGGATCGATGGCGATGATTGGCTGCTGCGTAGGTGCGGCTCCTGCGCTGATTTGGAGGTGTGGCCCTCTTAGGAGTAATCATTGGCTGGAGGTCTGAGACGCTGGAGTTTGTCTACCAGGCTGAATTAACGCCTAGGCTTCATAACATCAAAAAGCCGAAGTCAAAAGCATGTAGGGAAAAAAGTGATCAAAAAAGATGAGAACGCCACAAAAACACTTCAAAAAAAAAATCAACAAGAGAGCCACGAAAGAGCGACAAAGCGGTGACTAAAGCGCAATGAAAAAGTGACCAAAACACGACAATAAAAGCGGCGACAAAAAAGGTACGATCAGTTTTGTAGGTCTTAGCTTCCAAATGAGATGTCACACTGGCCTATAGGCTGTAATTTCCGGTCCAGAGGCTTTTAGATTTGGGTAAAGCCGAATTGGAGAAAAGAGGTTAAATGAATAAAGCCTATAAAGTAGGGCCGGGACTCGATTAAAAAAATTAATCTAATTAATTAGAGGCTTTGTAATTAATTAATCGAAATTAATCGCATATAAATATTTGACCTGAGAACAGTGAGAAGTAAGTTTTTCATAAGGATTTTAGTATACCAATTGAATAATGACTGAATACATAAGCTTAAGCAACAAAATATTGTTTATTTTTGTTCAACCAAGTCCAGCAGACCAGTGCAATATTGCCATTAATTGTGCGTCTGCAGGAAAAAAGGAAACTGAAGTGTGGAAAGCAAAGTGTGATTAATTTCGATTAATATTTTTAATCGCACTAAACCTCATGTAATTAATTAATCGCAATTAATCAAAAAGTCCAGGCCCTACTATAAAGTATCAACAGTGGTGAGAATCTATAGTAAACAGAAGGTGTTGTTCGTTCTCATTAATGGCACACAATAAGCGGGTCATTGTATTTCATTACAGTTTTTTTTTTTTTTTTTTGCACAACTTTTCAACAACTTTTGCAACATTTCAGTTACAGTAGTTTCCTTTTTTTTTGGGTCAGATTTTGTTGTGTGGTTTGTTCATTTTAAGAAGGATCACGTCTGTGGGCAGCAAAGGGGTATCATTTAAATCACTTGTAAAATGGCCTTTGAATAAGAGTATTCAAATGCAGGAATGACCTGTTTTATTGCATGATTTATTCTACTCTCTCAAAAGCATTGACCCAGTATTTAAAGATGTGAATTTCAGATGTGACACCTAATGTTACCGCCCGGAGCAGATATGCATATGTTAACGGCCTCTCCTCTCCATCTGTAATGCGCTCGGCTGCGATGTAAAACAACCTTGGGCCTCATTGTGGGAAAACAAATGCCTACACCGATCCGCCTGGTTCCGCGTCTCTCTTTCCCCCCAAAGGTCAGCGCGACTGTGTTATTCATGATTTGTGGTGTGTTTCGATGCTCCGCAGACACGTTTGGGAGAAGGAGGGCTCGGTGATCAATGTCCAGTCCATTCCGCGGATGAAGCTGGACGCGGACGGGACGCTGCACATCTCCCAAACCTGGTCCGGAGACATCGGGACCTACACCTGTCGAGTCACTTCTGTCGGAGGCAACGACTCTCGGAGCGCCCACCTCCGAGTCAGGTCTGTTGAGATGCAATGCTCACTGTACTCTTGTCTTAAAGAGGGGTATTATGCTTTTTTCAATCACATAGCACCAGTCTATAGCATACTACAATGATGACGTAACCTTCTGTTGGTCTGTATATGCAGTAAATTAAAATAACTGCCTTGAATAAAATTGCTCTCTCAAAATGGCTGTACTGAACGTCTTGAAATAGGCCTCTGTCTCTTTAAGAAGCTTTCCGACACGCCCCCTTCAGCACACTGCTGTGGCATCTAAACAACAACACTGTGTGGGGAGGGGGCTCTGCTGAGCTGAGGAGCAGTGGTTGGTGGCTTGGCTGGTGACGAAAGGTCCAGAGGCGTCTCCAGGAGGTGGGGCGTTCCTAGGAGGACTGAGGCATAGCTACACCTAAAATGGCTGCCGTCTAAGTTTTTACTGATTACTCAAAAATATGTGAATGAGCCAAGGCAACACTCCAGGCATGTGTTTAATGAGGGAATGACATAATAACATGATATAAAGCTTGAAAAAGTCGATTTTACATAATACCCCCCCTTTAATATTTCAATTAATCACCATTTCCTCTTTACACAGTCAGTTATGTCGATGTTCCCTTCCTGCATATCAAGCACAACATATAAAGCAAAAAAAAAAAGAAAAGAAAAGTACAATAGCTCTATTATCAGCTCTCAGTGAGGTGTGAAGTGTGTTGTATTTGTAGGAGACAAAATAAAACAAAAACATTGTATCGGATTTGGCAGGTTCTCAATTTTATAATGGTCTCCTCAGATTTCGATTGCAGAAACAACAGGCCGTAGGTAATGCAAATGAGTTGTGAGAGACCAAACAAACTTTGGTGTGACTCCAGCTCCAAGCAATAGTTAGGTTAAAGGAACAGGCCGCCGTTTTTCCATACTGAGATATGTTCTTACCTGAGCTTAGACGAGTTGATGCATACCTATCTGGTCTTTACGCGTGCGCTCAGTCACGCCAAATATGTTAGCATTTAGCCTCTCCTCCACTCCTCTATGGGGCCAAACGGGGGTGAAGTTAGAAGCGACCAAGTTCTTCCACGTTTTCCCCTATTTGAATACGGTTAGTTACACGATCCATGTATAGTTACACAGAATTAAACAGCGCAGTAATATCTTCACTTTACAGCGCCGACGTCGAAGTGCTCCTAAGGTGTTATTACGCAATATAGTTCCCCTTTTTATCCACTTAGAAAATCGAGTTTAATTTTGTGTAGCTATACTTGGATCGCCTAACTACTCACGTAACAGTATTCAAATAGGGAAAACGTGGAAGAGCTTGGTCGCTTCTAACTTCAGAGGAGGAGAGGTTAAATGCTAACAACATCTTTAGTCTTTTTGCGTGACTGAGCGCACGCGTAAAGACCAGACAGGTACGCAGCAACTCGTCTAAGCTCAAGTAAGAACATATACGATGGCCTGTTCCTTTAATGAATGGAACTGTCATCCTTTACTATGAGTATATGAGTATTCTCTGGTACCAATATACAAAGCTATAAAAAAAAAGCGATAGTATTATATGTGGCCTTATTTTGCAATACTATTGTGTATAAACTTCACACCATGTCAAATATGTGAGTTAAGAGGTTACTCATTTGGTTCATACTTTTTTTTGGTTAAATGTATCTAATACTTAATATAAAAAACAACCACAAATCATCAATCTTGTAATTTAGCTCACTAGAACCACTCAAACAAGTAATCTAGAGCTTTTTGTTTTTGTTCTTCTGTCAGTTCAAGTCTAATGTCGTCTCGCTGGGATACAATCTTCACTCCACCCCGCTGTCATTTTCTCATCTATACTCTCTCCATCCCACACTATATTGTTTTAGTCCACACATACAGGGCTGAGCATGTTCAGTGTCGGCAACACCAAGCGCCTTTCTTAGCAACACCTCTGACTCATTCCCACCTAAACGCCTGCATCTCCTCACTTTTCTCTGTCCTCATTCTCACCCAGCTATCCACAAGAGACCGTCCTCTTTTTTTTCCTTCTTTCAATTCCCTGTAGTCTCCTGTCCCCATATACTTCCCTCTCTGCAATGTTTTTGTCATTTCCAATGCTCTTTTTTTTTTACTCCACAACTTTTTTTTTTCTCTCCTGTGGAGTCGATGACTACATTTCAAGCCAAATTGAATATGAATGAGATGTCTAACTTCCTGTCGTCTTGCGCTGACGGATGTTGACGTAGTTGGCTGGGTGCTTTTTGACAGAGCTGCTCTGTCTGTATCAATCACACTCCGGGATCACGCGCCTCCGGCAAATTAATCGGTCTTAGTTTCGATTTTTGTTTTGCAAGTTCACTCTCTGCCTCTTTAATCCTTTGGATCTATTTTTGAATCGTATTTGAATCACTCTAGCTTCACAAAACAACTAATTTATCCACGGGTTAAATCGTTTTTCTTTGGAATAACTTGAAGAGTGCATTTGATAAGTAATTATAGCTAAGTTTGTTTTGGCCTAAGCTTGTATTAGCCTGGCTAGCCTGTGCGGCGTTTACATAATTATTCTTGTGCTTGTGTGTGGTTTTCTCTGGGTCTTCATGTTCCCCTATAGAACCATGTACAATGAGGCCAGGAGGAATGAGAGTGTTTTTGTGTGTGTAATAGGAGTGGGCCATATCGTATCGCATATCGTTATCACAATATCATTTTTGATATGGTTATAATTTTTGACATCGCTGTGGACACGATATGATTTATGTTACGCTCAGCTCCATCAGAGCAGCATAAACACTGACTGTGTTAAAAAGTAAAAGTTGAGTAAAAGTTGAGTAGATCATATTGAGAAATTAGTATGGAGCTAAAAAAAAGAATGAAATATCATTTAATCTTCCCAATAGGCATAAGGCTGGAATTTGAAGTAATTGTCCGTTGTCAAATATATCGTTATCGTGATATTTCTTTTTTTATATGCGATAGAGATTTTAGCCATATCACCCTGACCTAGTGTGTAACTAGAACCAAATAAGAAAAAGATAAATAGCATTCATTTTATAACATCTTGTCCATTATAACACAGTGTGAATGTAAATGAAGATACTGCACATTCACTGAAATCCATTCCATTGTGTGATAGTGCTTTGGCTGACAAACGTCCTTCTCCAAATGAATTTGAATTTTTCTTTGTGACTTTAAATGCTCTTTTTTTTTTTTAAACCTACCAAAGAATTTCCGCTCTCCTTGTCCATCCATCCAACGTCTCTTTTAGAAGAAAAAAAGAAAGAAAAATCATCAAACAAAACGCCTGCTTTGTCCTGTAAGCCCTTGGCACTGTGGTAGAGGCCATTCTTTGATTCCTCACGAGTTGTCCTCGTTGTCCCCTGCAGGCAGCTCCCACACGCTCCGGAGAACCCCACGGCCCTGCTGAGCGCCTCTGAAAGGAGGGCCATCGACCTGTCCTGGGCCAAGCCGTTTGATGGGAACAGTCCGCTCATACGCTACATCCTGGAGGTGTCCGAGAACAGTAAGGCACCTTTTACCCAGTCCGACAGGCCATTTTCTTTGTGCTCGGGCAATGCTACATCATTTATAAAAGCGGGACTTGAAAAGAAAAAGAGTAAAAGTTGGATGGTGTGTTTTCCCTTGTTTCTCAGTTTGTACATTTTTTACAAAAGTTTCAAGAAAAAGCTATAGTAATAGTTTATACCATGTCTGACAGGCTATTTTAGTCCCACATTTGTACTTGGGCAAAGCTATACATGATTTACTACCGCTGCACATCCAGAAATCCTTTATGTGTCTGTCCATTTTTGGCATTGCTAAAAAGGATTTGATTTTACAGTTGAGTTTTCGACTATACAGCGAGGCTCTATTTATCCAATGCTTGGACTACATCATTTAGAATAGCTGGATTTTAATATGTAGCTCCTTTTGTCCATGTTTGCCATAGGTCAAAGTGCAAGGACTCTTAAAATATAAGCAAAGGTAGTCATAAAAATGATTTTTTTATGCAGTTATGGAAATGTGGTCTGTCGGGTTTTTGATTCAAGGTCTACGGTTAATGTTGTGTGGAGCAGCAGGATTCATCTCAACTAAATTGAACTGCAGACATAACTTTTATTCTTCTCTCTGTAAACTTGGACACTTTAGCATCTCTTTTTCCTACTACAACGTTAGAGCTGGGTACTGCTAAACGATACCAGTTTGTTACCGGGAAAAAAATTTAGGTTCTACTGGTATCAAAAAAAGTATAGAAAGCAGGAACGAAAAAAATAAATAAATAAATAAAAATAAAAATAAAAATAATAATAATAATAATAATAATAATATTCTTTAGGTTCAAGTTTTCATGCTCAACAAATGTGAGGAGAACAAAAAATTAAAACAATGCAAAATTTGGGATAAAATTCGAAAAAATTGGGGAAAGAAAAAAAGAAAAAAATGGAGGATAAGTAAAAACTGTGGAAAAGTGGACCAATTTAGCAAAATTTTGGGGAAAACATTGAAAAAAATTAGAATTTTTTATTTCCTTTGTAGTTAAAGGATGTTTAACCTCAAATACATGATAGAAATGTAAAATAAATTCAATGGAATTTGAAACAAAAATTGTGAACATTTTGAAAAAATTGGAAAAAAGTAGAAAAATTGGGATAAAATAGGAAAAAAAGAGGAGCGGGAGTGGAAACATTGGGAAAAAACGGTGAAAAAGTGAAAAATGTAGCAACATTTTGGGGAAAAAAATTCAATTTTATTATTTTAATTGTAGTTAAAGGATGTTTAACCTCAAATAAATGATACAAATGTAAATAAATTCAATGGAAGGAAAAGGAATAAATGTTATTGTTTAAGTATTGTTAAAGTACCGGTTTCCATACCAATGTATACCAATGGGTATAGCACAGCCCTTTACAACGCTGCTCCAAATAACCTGCCACATCTGAATTGTCTTCCTCCCCCCCCCCACAGACGCTCCTTGGGCCATTCTGCTGGCGAACATCGAGCCGGAGTCCACGGCGGTGACGGTGAACGGGCTGATCCCGGCGCGCTCCTATCAGTTCCGCCTGTGTGCCGTTAACGACGTGGGCAAGGGACAGTTCAGCAAAGAAACAGAGCGGTGAGCTACTTAATACCTAACGCCACTATGGAGCCCGGCTTCTTATCGAGCAACTCGCCGCCCAAGCAGAACGGACTGTACAACTGAAGGGACACAATTAGCCCGAAGTTTATGAGAAAGAAAAAATGTAACATCTTATTATGGGCTGATTTATTTGGTATTTATGTTGCCTCAGTTGTTTGAATAGAGATGTGGACAGCTATATTACAGCCCAGCGGTTCTTAATTGGTGTGAATGTCATTTGTAACAGTTACCCCGTTTATTGCTTAGGGAGTAGGATTTCATAACAATGCTGTATTTGTGCCGGTTTAAAGCCTGGATAGACAAACTTAAATACGGAATGTAATATCAATACGTTTCTTAACCTGCTACCTGCCGTCTCCCCTGATCAGGGGGCTAGGGTTAGGGGTAGTTAACCCTAATCAGGATATGATTAGAGTTGAGAACGGCAAATAACGTAACATAAGTTGTGTTTCACTCACACAGATCTCACACATAGTTTTAGAAACTAGAAGGTCTTGGCTTTCAAATGAGGTATAACATTGGCATATAGGCTGTACGCTCTCCAGTCAATATGCCTTTAGATTTGGATGTAAATAATTGTTAATCCTAACCCTAAGGTGGCAGTTAAGTGGCTAACCTCTTAACCCCCACTATAACCAAGTGTATTTTCTCCAGTTTGGCTTTGCCCAAATCTAAAAGCTTCTTGAAAAAAAGCATCTAAATAGGGACAAAAACTTAACTGACGAAAAAGTGATACAAATTTGCCGAGAAAGTGAGAAAAATTGGACAAAAAGTGACAAAATGGATGAAAAATGAAAAAATGGGTGAAAAAAGGACAAAAATGCGATGAAAAAGTGACAAAAAATTGACGAAAAAGTGACAATCATTTGATGAAAAAATTACACAAAATCAATGAAAATGTGACAAAAATGCGACGAAAAAGTGATAGATTGGATAAAGCTGAACTGGAGAAAATGCACTGGGTTAAGGTGGGGAGTAAGAGGTTAGGTGTATGTTTGTATCACTGTGTCGTCAAAACCACAAAGATTTCTGGGATTTCGGAGACAGCTGAATGAGTTGTTCCATGGCTCTTTTTCAGTCTCGTTTATGTATTAGCTTAATGCAATTTTTGTTTTCCAATATCTGCTTGACAGCGTAAATTGCTTAGCTGTGTGGACATACTGTACATACATACATACAACAACTAAACCACTTCATCACACTTTAAGCTTTTAATATCCCAATGAAATACTAACTTTTATGCATCTAAGCCTTGAAGGTGACGTTGTACCAAAGATTTCTCTAAAGCAACATATATTGTGTTTCTTTTGGCACAAGTGACGTCACTAAGCTTTCTGAGTAATGCTGCTCCAAAAACGCCACTTTAACAATTTGAAAACCTGAAAATGTCCAAATAGACAGCTTACCTGCCAGAATCAAGTATAAACCTCGGAGTCAGTGTTACATTGCGCCGCCGTGACACAATCCGATCGTTACCTTGACAACCGCTTTGACTGATCCGTCTGAGGGAAGTGAGTGAAGAGGGGCGCCTAAGAGGACACACAAGTACCCGCCGCCCCGATGTAAACGTAAGCCTCCATCTTGAGCCGTCCAAAACCTCAGCGGGGATTTGAGGCCACATTCGAGCCTTTCAAGACGTTTTTTACAGGTCTTACGTTGGGATTAGAATGTGTCAAATTCACAGCTAGAAGGTCCCGGGTTCGATTCCCACCTGGACGGGGCCTTCCTGTGTGGAGTTTGCAAAATTCGTTGTACAATTGCTGTATGATGACAAATAAAAAGCACCTTATGAATCCACTATTTTAGGGTGAACTATCAAACCATAGATTAACATGAGGCTAAAACAATACTGCGTTAGCTGACGAATTATTATTGGTAAATCCACCTAACCCGCTGTTGTGTCTGAATGCTTTCATGGGAATGACATTTTATTTCACACTTTATAGTCCAATTTAGTTGAGTATTAATACAGTAATGTGGCCACAATCGCTCAAATTCTACAATTTTTCTCTAGTATGTTCAGTGTAAGTATTGTGCATGGTGGTTGAATTGGTCTGTCCATCTCTTCTCCTCCAGTCCCTCCACCTTGTCACGCTGTGGCGCCCATGGCCAGAGGAGCACGGCAGGGGCTCCTTCTGTCTCTGATGCCCAGTCGCTTGGAACCTCATAAGTTCCAAGGGACTTACATTAGTGTCATGTTTTAGTTTCGTCCTCTAACGTCTTCACAAGGGTGGTCACAGTGAACAAAAGAAACATGCAAAGAGATTACTGCTACTTCAGTATAATGATTGGCGACGTTGTTTCCCTTTCCTGTACAGAGTCTCCCTGCCAGAGGAACCTCCAAGTGCTCCTCCCCAAAACGTCATCGCCAGTGGTCGCACCAACCAGTCCATCATGATCCAGTGGCAACCGCCTCCTGAGAGCCACCAGAACGGCATCCTCCGCGGCTATAATGTCAGGTAATAAGACCAGCCATACAGTCAAATATACTGGCACAGAGCCATTGCATTTTGATGAACAGGTTAAGATTAGCTCTCGATGTAAAGCAGGTACATCTTCGATATTGGTAAAGTTTGTGTAATTCAGACAGGAGTTTCCCATCATAGATAAGGTTTCTGAATTAGTCGTCTGAAAATGTGCCTTAAAACTGGTATGCGAACTGGAGAAAACTGTTAAGGAACTAAAATGATCTGTTAAAGGATTGCTAAAATTTTCAGTCATTCTTTTTTTGATCAAAACGTGCCAAAGTCACAGCACCTTTTAGCTTTTTCAAACTTTTATATGTGTGGTGTACAGTATGATATTGATTCATTACACTTTGTATTGAAAATCATGTCCAGTATCTGTTTCTGTTTTGATTTCAGAATGTTTACTAACTAGGGTTAAGGGAATTCAAGCCCACGCTTTATGAATAATTAATTGAAGGCTCCATGTAGACTTTCTCAACACCATGTTCTCTATGATCCTACTTCAAAAGTTCTTATTGAAAGTGTCAGCAGAGTGTCAGATAGGGAATGCAACACATAAACATGTAATTAGTGGGATTTGTAGCCGTTGCGCTTCATGCAACGGACAGTAACATGTTTTAATTGTGACTGTGTGACTGTCTCCCCTGAAGGGCCTTGAGTGTACTGCAGGATTCCCACAAGGACAGTGCATAGTGGAACGACGGTGTGCTTTGTGTGTTGCAGGTATCGGCTGACCGGGCTCCCCGTGGACTACCAGATCAAAAACATCACCAGCCCAGATGTGACCAATCTGTTACTGGAAGACCTCATCATCTGGACCAACTATGAGATCGAGGTGGCGGCGTATAACGGGGCAGGAATGGGCACGTTCAGCCATAAGGTGACAGAGTGGACCCTGCAAGGAGGTGAGGAGCTTGCCATGATGTCATTCTTCTAGTAACGGCAGAAATGACGTCCACCGAGTACAGGAATAAAGAGTCTAATAAATAGAATATATACTTTTTCTATATTACTTTACAGAAATACATATGTTGATGCTATATAAGCCTATCTACCTCCTCCAGCGGTTGGCAATTTGGTTGGCAGGAGACCCAATACTTTCCTGTCAGGCCAGAGGGTCAGGTCTGCCCTAGGGGTTAGGTCATAGAGCATCAGGCACAATCGCTGTCTCACGCTTTCACGCTGTTTCACGCTGTGCTGTCCTGTCCAATAAAGGGACAAAAAAAAAAAACTTCCTGTCTTTTCACAGATTTCTTTTTCTTTTTACAATTGTAATCCAAGATGTAGAAGAAACGTAGAAGAAAGCCTGTTAACTTCAGATCATTTTGTCTGATAATTTTGTAACTACGACAGCCTAGAAAGGAAAACGAATAGCTTTGGGTTACAATACACGGTAGATCCGCAACAGCCAGAATATAAGTGGCCATTTGACACCTCTGACTGTGGATATTTGCTGTGATGAACAAATGGGCATTAAAACATATTATTGGCAACTTGATATGGAATTCACATTACTGGCAAGGCAATATTTGAGTCTACGGCGCTCCCTTTATGCTTTTGTATTGACTTGTCATTTCCACTGGTCCTGAAAGCTTCCCTTAAAAGCCGTACTGACACGGGACGCATTCAGACTGGAAAAGAATGGCCTTCCGAATACAAATAAATCCAAGTTTGGCCTGAAAGCCAGTTGATATTTTGACATCCTTGCTCAATCTATTCCCAGCTCGCACAGGCTCACAATGGTCTTACTGTGAGTGGGAACAGAAAGATATCAGTGTCTCATGCCCTGACCCGTACAGGGCCAATCAATACTGTCATCAAAACAGATACAAGCCAACAACTCCGGGCCACACTCACCTCCGCTATCTCTATAATAAAACACGGAGGAATACTGTGCGAGGGTTTGCGAAGGTGATGGGTAAAGAAAATGTAACAAAATACACATAAAAAGAGGAAAGATACTGTATAAGATCGAGAAGTGGATATTTGTCTTAATAAAAATGTCTTAGAAGAGGAAAATGGGCGAACACGGACTTAGACAAGATGATACAGTTATGGGATATTTTTAGTGGGCCACTCATGTATCACATAAAATGGAAATATCAATGACGGGGAGGGAGGCAGGAGTTTTGTAGGCATATCTGAAAAGTGTAAAAGCCTCATTAAGTTTTTAAGATGAATGCGGCGTATATGCACCATCTGTGCTGTTAGACCTAGCTTACTACACAACAAAATAGTATGCTATTTGATCCAGACATTTTGAATATAGCTCAATATCTATTCCTTTAATGAGAAATATTGGTATCTTTTTGTTCCAAAATAGTACATTTTTAGATAGAAAAGGATTAATTCGTCACATGCTCATGACATTGCAGCGTCTATACTTTGTTAAAGCAGTACTAAGTAACTTGTTTACCTTAATAAATCCTTTCCGTAGTCCCTCTGGGGGTAATACATTTCATCTCCCCCTGGTGTCTCTGGCAGAAAACCACACTTGCAGCTTTGCCTACACCGGGTCGGAGCCCCAATACACACTAATGGAATCACAAGAAGAAGCTAACAGGGAAAGCTAACTGCGGGCTAGCGCCACTCAAACAGTATTTACAGCCATGTTTGAGTGAAAAATATATCTCCATTGTGTAATTGGATGTACATATCACTTTGTCTTTTCTTCAGCGTAGTATTTACTCTCACGGACAATTAATGAATTGCAACATGCTACAACACCTGCAGTGGCGCTTATGGCCTCTAGGGGCATGAGTTACTTAGTACTTAGTGTCATTGCTCAACTTCCGGGTCCAACAGCTTTAGCCCTATTCACTATGATGGGTTTAGCTAATTTTAACCTGCTATAGAGCTGACTACAAGGCTCTGTTTCGGATAACAAGAAATACTCTGGATTTTCATTATTGAGAATTTTCCGGCATCAATTTTCAAATATTTTTTCTATGCACAATGAAGGCTTATTTTTAAACATAAAGATTTCTTCATTTTACCTGGAGACTTGGTGAGCTATATTGTTCAAATTAGGTGTAAAACAGTTTTGGCCTTTTATCTGTAGTCATTTCAGCAGGAGATTTAGATAAAGTTGCGTTTTTTGCTGTGTTTATCAGTGGAACTCTCAACAGTTTAGACCCGAAGTAGTATGTGTGTGATGTCACCCTTTACAAACGTATCAGCAAAAACGTGCAGAGAACGGATTCAAATGAATCACGTTTAGGGTAAATAAACTGAAATAATGATTTTCTTTTGGGGTAAACTGAGTTCATATATTTGTTCATCAAAATGGTATAGAATCTCTTGAAGCTCTTGTTTACACATCATTTAGAAGGATTTTTCATTTGTAATTCCACCATATTGAGCTTGAGCTGTATCAAATGTGGCAACCCAATAAATCAATAAATGTGTTGAGTTTTATTATTATTTGCAATATATCTCTCTATTTATATCAGTAATTTTGCATGAACAGTTTGAAATCGATATCTCTAAATTGTGTAATTCTTCATATTCACCTGCTGAATATGAATATTTACATATATTTTCTCCTTTTTTCCCTCTCCGCCAGTGCCGACCATCGCTCCCGGGACCGTCCGAGCCGAAGCGGTCAACTCCACGACCATTCGTTTCAACTGGGCAGCCCCAAATCCGCAGTTCATCAATGGCATCAACCAGGGCTACAAGGTGCGTATCCGTCACCGTGGCGACCGTTGGCGTAGAGCTGTCAGCGCTGACGTTGTCGTATGAAACTTCCCGGGGCAGGAGATAGTCCCCCTGAACGATGGCCCGCGTCCCGCCATTTGTCAGTTTGAGGCCGGAGTCTTCATCTCGCAACATTTGTCACGCGCTTTATTATCGCGTGGGAATGTGCGGGCGAGTACGGTGATGGATGCCTTCATTATTTGGTCACTTGAATATGGCCCATTTCGGCGTCTGCTGTGTTTCCTTGTAATAAAGGAACCCTGTTGGGAGTCATAAGGTTGTAGCTATAAGGAAAAAGCTTTATTGTTGTCATTGCTTTCCCCCCTTTTGAATAGTTCCACGTGAAGGTGCAGAATGTGTTCTTTACAGACTTTATACTGACACAGCTCCAGATCTTGAGCACAGAACTTGCTGGAGGATTAGCATACATGTTTTGCATCATGGGTTTGATTCCTGTTGCAGTCCTTTTTGTTTAAGTGTAGGTTTGCCTTCTCTCTCTGTGGCCGGTTTCCTCCAGGGGTGTCTGACACTTAAATCTATTACCTGGCACCTTAATCTACTTACAAGTTATTGCCGGAGAGCAACATCCAGCAAATTCTTGGAATCTTGATTGTTTTAATTATTCTTGGAGCATCTTCTTTCCAAATTAAACCTAAATTTGATAACACTAGGCTCCCGATACACAGCGCGAGATAGTTGCACAAGAAACTTTCCACTGTCCGGACAATATTCCTCTCCAAACTTATCGCAAAAGCAGGGAGTAACACACCGTTGGGACTTATTAGTGGTGCACCTAATTGGTCATTCTAGGCCCGAGTCCCAGCCGTAAATACTTAGAACAACATGCATGATAGCTTCCTCCACTTTTGTTCTGAAACTGCTCAACCGCTCACGGCCCAACGCGTCTTCAGGGATCCCATTTCTGAACATTTAGAGAAAAAAGACAAACAGAAAAATAAATAAAAAAAACAGCATCAGCAATATATTCAGTATTGCCAAGAAAGTCCTGTGTGGCTTGGTTATACAAGAGAGAAACAAGTGCGTTTGAGTGAGTAAACGAGTGGGAATACAAATAAAGGCAAAAAAAACAAAAAACAACAGCCACTTGTACTGTCCTTTTGCATAAATATCGTATTCTTTTTCTTCTCGGTTGTTTGCTATGAACAAAGAAATGCACAGCCATGTATAAAACTTAATCGCAAACAAACAGAAAAGTATCTGGAGAACATCACGACATCTGAAAAGGCACATGGATTCAAGAAGTTTATTTTGGAATCACCAGCAAAAAAATACAAATACGCATTTATAAAGCATCCTTTGTAATACGTTGAGTGAAATCCATAGATTAGATCACTTTCTTTGGGAAATAGGTCGCAAATGTTATTTAATGTGATAGTATTTCTGTTTTCCAAATGGCGTAATGTTACTTCACAACGGCAGCCATAACAGTATTTACAGCCATGTTTGAGTGAAAATATATCTCCATTGTGTAATTGGATGTACAATATCACTTTGTCTTTTCTGTCAGCGTAGTATTTACTCTCACGGACAATTAATTAATGAATTGCAACATGCTACAACACCTGCAGTGGCGCTTATGGCCTCTAGGGGCATGAGTTACTTAGTACTTAGTGTCATTGCTCTACTTCCGGGTCCAACAGAGCTTTAGCCCTATTCACTATGATGGGATTTAGCTAATTTGAACCTGCTATAGAGCTGACTACAAGGCTCTGTTTAAACATCAGATCACAAAGAAATATTACATTTACTCTGGATTTTCATTATTGAGAATTTTCCGGCATTCATTTTCAAATATTTTTTTCTATGCACAATGAAGGCTTATTTTTAAACATAAAGATTTCTTCATTTTACCTGGAGACTTGGTGAGCTATATTGTTCAAATTAGGTGTAAAGTTGCTATCTGTAGTCATTTCAGCAGGAGATTTAGATAAAGTTGCGTTTTTTGCTGTGTTTATCAGTGGAACTCTCAACAGTTTAGACCCGGAAGTAGATAATTACGTGTGATCAACTTACAGTATCAGCAAAAACGTGCAGAGAACGGATTCAAATGAATTCACGTTTAGGGTAAATAAACTGAAATAATGATTTTCTTCTTGGGGTAAACTGAGTTCATATATTTCTTCATCAAAATGGTATAGAATCTCTTGAAGCTCTTGTTTACACATCATTTAAGAAGGATTTTTCATTTGTAATTCCACTAGCCATATTGAGCTTGAGCTGTATCAAATGTGGCAACCCAATAAATCAATAAATATGTTGAGTTTTATTATTATTTGCAATATATCTTCTTCTATAATCTATTTCTGTTTCCAAATGGCGTAATGTTACTTCACAACGGCAGCCATAACAGCAGTAGCAAAACTTGGGATAGAAAAATATGTAGCTGACATCCCCCGAAGGCCTTTCTCGCCCCTTACACATTTAGCATACAGTACACAATATAAGTATGAATGCCTCTGAGGTTACTCAAAATGTGCTCTGTTCATGAAATTGTTATTCAAAAACATAAATCGCAAATCCCATTGCAATCACAGCCCAAATGGACAAGGAGGTGAAGGTGGATGTTGATAAAAGGGCACAGTGACAGTATGATTTCCGGGTGCGCGGGGCTTCAGAGTAGACATTTTCTTGAGTTCTTTGTGAGTAATCTTCCAAATTACACGCTGTACACTATCCACGCTTTTCACGCCTTCTCACAGTTCTTTTCTTCTCTCCCCGTTGTGTCCGCTGTTATTATAGCTGATGGCCTGGGAGCCCGGGAGAGAGCAGGAGTTTCCATGGTAACGGTGCGCCCGAACTTCCAGGACAACGTTCACGTGGGATATGTGACAGGACTCAAGAAGTTTTCCGAGTACTACACCTCGGTGCTTTGCTTCACCACGCCGGGAGACGGGCCGCGCAGCCCTCCCAAACTTCTCCGGACGCACGAGGACAGTAAGACACTTTATTTAGCGTCTACTTTTAGCACTAGTCATATTTTGGTTGTACTTCACGTTGCAGCGGAGTAATTTCATGGTCATTAAATTCATATATTAAGAATAAGGACTGACGATGCATTTAACTGCCCTGCTTTCTTATTATTACAAATGCAATACACAACCATGGCCAACCAAAAAACGGTCACCCACAGTTGTAATTGTGTGGACATATTTTTATTTAGTTTTAGACTTTTAGAAAAAAAAAAAAAATAGTTTCAGGAAGATTTAGTCAAATAAGTACTTTTAGTTAACACAAATGTAATATTTGTATGGATTTTATTCCGAAAAGAAAAGCTTTAATCAAATTGCAGCTTTATGGACGTTCTCCCACATAAACAAAGCCCTAGACTTGTTCATATAGCGTGTCATTTAAATTATATGAAGCTATTTCAAACTGTCATGACATAGATAAGATTAACACTAGTCACACACTTTGATCACGGCATTGTTTCAATAAGCTTCTGGAATATAATAAGATTCAATCCGCCCAGTGTTATGCAAGGATTTTTTATTTTATTTTTTTAAACCAAGCTCTTGTACTGATGATGGGAGAGCGTGACCACTGCGCAAAGCCTTCGCCAGCACAACACAAAGACTCTCAATATTGTTAAGGTTCTGTTGTGACCAGTCTCCATGCGTACAATGAACCCTGGCATTGGCGTTTTGGAATAAGCCTCTGGCTATCAGGGAAGAAAAATACATTGACGGAATAACCTGGTCATTCAGTATATTCATTTATTATACGGCCCTTCACAATGCAAGTAGAACGCTCCATTGATTTGAATGTGATTTCCCAACGTTCTACCGGTCATTATTTTTTGATAGAAGACCTCTGAAAAAAATAATGACCGCTGCCAATGGCAACGGAGTTCGTGCTTGTAATACAGGTCTTTCATATCACTCCGCGAGTAGTAGTAGCGGACAGGCGGACACTATCTCTGTCCCCGTCCCTGCGAGAGAAGTTGGGGGAATCGCTCGTGAAGTTAACGGGAGTCCGACTTTCAACTTACCCAGAGATTCACCACCATTCCTCCTCTCCAACTGCACCTTCAACTTCAACCTTCACCTTCGGCTAGCAATAAGTAGCTAGCCGTGCTGCTACTAGCCTCGCCACACTGCCTGGAATCAACAAACGTTGCCAAGCAACGGGCAAACTTTTGGGAACTATTTGCCGCGGAAATCATTAAATAAACCTTTCTGTCTTCATAAAAGTGTATGAAGTTTATTTGTGTGTGTACAGTTGGCAAACAGCCGTATAATAAGCGGGATAATGTATAGAACGCCGGTCATTATCGGGAAAATAAGTACCTTCAGGGCGAAACCAGTTCACCCTGTCGGTACTTATTTTTCCGATAATGACCGGCGTTCTATACATTATCCCTTACATAATTCAGCTAACGTCATTCTTTGACCACATAATGTTGTTGAAGATCTGACCAACTGCAACAACCGCATATACAAGGGGTGACTTGTTGTGTTTTGAATATTCTTAGTATCAATATTTATATTTATACTTTTTGCCCCTCGATGGCAAAAAGCGGCATCCTTGCAGCAGCACATCCAAAAGTTAAGATGCTGTATTATTCATGCAGAGTTGTAGAGCAAAGCACTAATGAAGTATATTCTGAATCTAGCCCGGATCATTATAATTGGGGCTCATGCAATAGTTGCCTTGGAGATTATTAGCTGGGGAAAAAAAAGTGTTTACTTTGACTTGTCGTCAGCTAATTTGACACAGCAATTATGTTGTTTTTACTAATGTGTTCATAAACATGTCGTAAAAGGCTTGAGTGAGAGAGTATGTTTAAAACATTTGTGCTGGCTCATTATGCGGCTGTCTTCCTTTTCTTTCTTTTCTTTCTTTTAATATTCGCAGCAAAGTCTTATCTTTTCAGACTTGTTTCAGCTAACTTCGTGTACTCTCCCACTCCCATCCATAAATATGCCTTACTAAATCTCCTTCCCTCCAGTTGCACCTCTGATCAAATCTATAAATGTCTGCAACCTGCAGTTTGGGAGACTTTCTAAATGCCAGACTAGGCTTGAGCTGTAATTGGTGAAGGGTTTTTGATCGCGTTAACCGTCCTCCTGACAGTTAAGACAGACACTGTTTCATATCATAGCACATCCACTAAAACAATTGATTCCCAAGGTATTAGAAAGTCCTGTTTGGGATATTTGCTAATTCTAAGTTAAGTAAAGGTTATTGTCCCCGTAGGCTACTGACTTTTAGGTTATATCTTCATCCCCAGTATTCAGCATTATATCCAGTGACCTTCTTCTGTTCATCTTCAAATTGCTCAGTCTGGCTTCAATCGACTTGATCTCTAAAACATCTGTGTCCCTGCAGTCTCATTCATGATCTTCTCAGCCCTGTCACTCACTTCTTCTTCTTCTTCAGCTCTACTAACTCTTAACTTTGTCTTTCTTTTGTCCAGCTCCCGGCCCTGTTGGACACCTGAGCTTTACAGAAATCTTGGACACGTCTCTCAAAGTCAGCTGGAGTGAACCCAGTGAGAAGAATGGAGTTCTCACAGGTACGCGCTGTATAATGATGTCCCAGAAAGTACAGATTGGCGAGATATATGAATGTGCAGGCTTGGTGGCTGTTGTGAATGACTGAGAAATAAGTTATCTTGCAGTGGCGCTTGCAGGACTTTATATGATCAATATCAGAGTTTGGAAATAACAAACGGTATAGCAGTTATTACTATATACATTACCATATATATTTTAAGATCCTAGCGCAGAGTTTCCCAGTAAGTAAAAGTCGTGCCTCACTTTAGACTCTATAGAGCAATATCCATATATCGCTGAAGCCATAATATATTGTAAAATCACTGGTGTTTCATCTGACTGACCCTCACTTCAGTTTTAGTCATGATTTTCCCAGTTCATTTCAATTGTAGTCTTGCTTTGGTCCGGATTTAGTCATTTTTAAGTCTTGCCCAAACGTTAGCTAGGGGTTAGGGCTGGGCGATATATCGATATTTAAGATATATCGATATATTTTTTAATGAGATATGGAATTAGACCATATCGTGTATATCGGGATATTTCAAATTCAGATAAGCTATTCCCTAACAAAAAGAAACAGGTAATCTGGAGCCGATTTTTTTTTTTAAGTTTATCCTAAACTGAGCACTTTATTTTGTGATCTCTTTATATATAAATGCTGCCCTCAGAAAAAGAGTGACCTATTTTATTTTATAGGCTATTTTTATTTAAGATATTTTTTTATGTGCACCTTACGGACCTTTGTTTATGTTTACATTTTATAGTGAGTTTTCAACAAAACTACTCATATTTGGCTTTGACTATGACTTAACATTTAATTTCACAGCTCTCACTTTGCAGAAAAATATCGGGATATATATCGTATATCGATATTCGACCTAAATATATCGGGATATGACTTTTGGTCCATATCGCCCAGCCCTACTAGGGGTGTGACAATATATCGATTTTGCAACATATCACGATATTTTGCGCCATGATACGATACCGACACTTTTGATTCCGGTACTGATACTTTTGATGTTGCAGTGAATATTAATGAACAATGCAATTTTAAGCACCTGTTAATTTAGTTCTGTTATTTTGTGGAGTATATTGATTATTGCAGTATCGACATTACGTGAGGTTATTGTCATCGTGAGCCATGCATTGAGTGTTGTATCAAATCGTGAGGTTCCCACCCCCAAAGTCAACTATGGGATTACTCTCCGCTCTGTTTGGCTTCCATACAACAAATGAGCTTTAACTCAACCTGCTCACGTCTTAAAATATTTTATTGCAAGCGCAGTAAAAAAAAAAAAAAAAAAAAAAAAAGTTTGGCTTGCAGGCTCACAGCTCATCAATTCCAGCAGATGTGTTTACACGTTGATATTCACGTGTGATGAAATATGAAATATCTTTCTCAGCCAGTTGCCGTCGGGGGGATGCAAGGTTTGGTGGAGCGGGTGGTAATAGCGGGAGGGGGCATCGGCGTGTCATGGGGAGATATGTGTTGCACTTAAGCAGGAGGCCAATTTGGAAGAGGATGTGCAAGCTACATGGAGACGGTGAGCTGTAAGACACACAGGAGCCGGGCCAATCTTGTGATACCCTTAAAAGCTTGGGCTGTGTATTTGCGTTCATAGAGAAGTGTGCATACATTTGTTTATCTTATTTGATATCTTACGCCATGATTTGTTCCAAGTTGTAATGAAGACAAAGATACATTCAGTGCTGCAATCAGTGTTCAATTACAGTGGGAGGATAATGCATGTGACTGCTTCGGAATTTCTCACATTTCTGCCTAAACTGGTCATAAAATGTGGTCTGATCTATATTAAAATCACAAGAATGAGTAAACAGTGTCTGCTTTAACTAATACCACCCAAACATTAACGTGATATCATATTTTTATTGGCCGTAACATGTAAACATTCACAGGACATCGTGGAATAAGTAAGTGAACCCAGGAATCTTGCTGAACTGCAACAGATTTCTAAAGAGGAATGGTCCAAGATTCATCCTGATCGTTGTGCACGTCTAAACTACAACTAGAGAAAATGCAGTTATTGCTGCCAAAGAAGGGTCAGCCAGCTATTAAATGCAAGGGTTCACTTACTTATTACACGCTGTCCTGTGAATGTCTCAGGTTTTTCTGCAAAATATCTTGATAAACATGGGAATTCATTTTCTCTTGATGTTAGCACGTTGTCCAGGCCCTGAGGCAGTAAACACCCTCACACCATGGTTCTATAACCTTTTCCCACATTTATACAAATCAACAATTCTTGGTCGTAGTTTCTTCAGAGAGATCTTTTGAGCAAGGCACATCATACAATGCTTCTCAACAAGAGACAATTCTTAACTGAGCTTTAAGCCACACCTCAGTGATTGGACTTCAGGTTGGCTCACACCTGACTCTAAATGTATACATTTGTCTTGGAGGATCCTTAGCCAGGAGGTGTACACACTTATTCCACCCTGTCCTGTGAATGTTTACATGTTATGGCCATTAAAAATATGATAACATGCAACTGTTTGGGTGGTATTAGTTAAAGCAGATACTGTTTACTCATTCTTATGATTTTGATTAGATTAGACCACATTTTATGACCAATTTAGGCAGAAATGTGAGAAATTCCAAAGCGTTCAGATACATTTTCCTCATGTCATACGTCCTATGCCTTATTCTGACATTTTTAAGTGCTTTTGGAGACTGCAGCAAAATAACATAGATCTAATATAAAATAAGTGAAAGTCATCCTCCTCTGTTGACACAAAGCGGAAATGATCCGTCACTCTGAACGTTTAAAAAAGCAGAGGAGCACCACCTCGTAACACAGCTCTTTCGTTCTTTTTGGAGGTGATTCAACATAATGCTTATTGAGAGATCAAATATTCATTTCGGCTTTATGTGGGTCCTTTAAAGTCACTATGGGAGTTAAGCGGGATACATCTTTCACTGTTATTATTAAAAGTAGCAGTGGTAACACATGTACCCTTCAACAGGAGCAGAAGAAATACTCTCAGATTTATTTGTCTGCCAATACTTTATCTACAGTTGCCATGTTGATTTAGATGCCCTTCCTGGCTATGTTTCATTTTCTGCTACTCAAGCAATGTCTAAATGGCTAAACAAGGCTGAAAAAGACAGTCGAGGCAATTGTTGACACTGATATCCGAGTGATAAGAGAGGTTGAGATTGTTGTCCCGAAACATATGAAAGTGCCGTACGCTCCCAGAAGACTAATGCTGCCAATGCCATGTGAAATTATCGATTTGGCAGCGAATTTCCCTTAATGCCTTATGCAATCACATGAAAAAGAGCTGCTGGCCAAGAAGCAAATTGCATTAACTTTGAGAGGGTGAGTGCTCGTGTGTGGACCGGAGTGGGCGGGTGTAATCGCAGCCTGATTTAATTTGCTATATTCAATTTTTGATGAAGTTAATTTAATATTTCTCTTTGCATGCCAGCCCAGAGCCGACATTGTGGTAACGTTGCTTTCCAATATCCCCTCGGAGGATGGTGTCTGTCAGCTCCTTTTGTAATTTATATGTTTGCTTGAGTTGGGAAAAAAATATTTGGAAGCTAAAATATGTCTTGTTATATCTGTATTCCCTGCATATAAACCGAATTGTGACAACATATATTTAAAAAAAATTTTTTTTAGGATACCGCATTTCCTGGGAGGAGTTCAACCGCACCAACACCAGAGTGACCCACTACCTACCAAATGTGACCCTGGAGTACCGCGTCACCGGGCTCACGGCTCTCACCACCTACACCATCGAAGTGGCCGGGATGACCTCCAAAGGCCAAGGCCAGCTGTCCTCATCCACCATCTCCTCGGGGGTACCGCCAGGTCAGTCCAAAGCAAACTGCAGATATTTTAAATTGGAAAATTCCTATATAAAAAGAACAAACAAACGTGTGTTTGCTGTGACTGGCTCCCCTCAGACCTGATTGTAACTTTACTGTGAGCGGGAATGCCTCGGGCTTGTCTCCATAGAGATGTTGACTAAAGGCAGCCAAATGTGAGATTAAAATAGGTTAAGTCCTCATCAAAATCCATTCTTTGATTACCCGATACCAAAAGTAGCTAGCCTGGGAATACACATGCTGCTGTGTGCGCTCGAATAATTTCGATCAGCACAGCAGTCTGGGGACCAAGGCCGACATTTTCGCATGGATATGGGGACCAAACACAGAACGAGGAGGGACGACAAGACGATGATGCGCTATTCGACATACGGAAGCTTGTAGTTTGTTTACGGATAAAATAAAATAAACGTTTATTTACGGATCCAACATGACAGCAGCAGACGCGACACCATCAAGCTTTAGACCGTGTTCTAAACAGTTTAGCTCGAAAGTTGGGTACGTCATACGTCATCAGATGCAATGATACGAGTGGCTATGGCAGACACATGATAGACATTCGTAGCACCCAATAAACGACTATGGACAATCGTTAACCACACCTCTCACCTCAATTCATTTTCTCTCCTACGAGAAAATGAATTGGTGGTCCCCCGTCTAAATATAACTTGTGATATATAGTCTGGCAATAGCCAGGCTAAAAAGTAGCATCACAAGGAGCATGTTTTGTATTGATGGCAACAGTAGAATCCAAAAAGTTACGCAATGTACCTTAAACAAAAACTGAAAATAATAATACTTGTGTAATGTTTTAGACCTATTCTAGACCTACTTTTATTTTAATTTCATGTTAAGGTTAATAGGACTATACAGAGTTTAAAAATGTTAAAACTAAGTATTTTCCTCCCCCTACATGTTCCAGCCATGTCCTAATGTGTAGAATGAGCCCAGACCTATTCACCACAACTGCCTCTAAAATCCTGCACTGTCACTCAAAAAAGTGTTACTTCGGGTCCGAAGTGCCTTCATGCACGAGCTTAATATAGAGACTGCAGTTACGCACAAGACCTGAGGTGGCAGTAGTGAGCATAAAATGACCAACTTGACCAAATCTAGTCTCTTTAAGAGACTCTACAGGATTGTTCTTATTACATCTATCAAATGCGATTTCCAGCAGAAATGGAAACTCAAAGTGATAGATGAACTGAATGAAAATTTGAGACACTGAAGACATACTGTAGTTATATAGTAGAAGATGTCTGGATCCAGTTCTTTCGCGTACACGAGAGTCAACTGCTACGCAATTATGCTAATCTCTGCACAGGAGCATATTTTGTGTATGTTAGCCTTCCAACAGCGAGTCAATGGTAAGATTTACAATACCTAGCCACTATCAATATTGGTTGTGGCATTAGCTCTAATTTGTTAAAGAAAATACTTGCATAAAAGGCACTAAGAGAAGCCTGTACAATGGCAATATATCCACAAAGGTTTCTTTGTTTTCTGTTATTCTGTGGTATGTACTGTAGCTCTTTTATTTCAACACAGACTGAGCTGCATTTGAGTTTTAGTAGGTTTGCTGTGCCAATTCCTGCCCACTCTTTTGCCTTCAGACCTGATCCTGCCTGGTAACACCCATGGTTGCTTGCTCTGTCCTTATTCCCGCGAGACATCTTATAGGGGATATGTCTGCTCCAAGTTTTCTTCGATGCTCTTACAAGAACTAGACAGTTTTTTCAGACTTTATGTGCCAGCCATCTTGTCTGCTTTCTCATATCCTTGTAGCCGGCACATATAAACCCTACTTTATTGTCTAGAAATCCCACTTTGTCCACCACAGGAGCATATAAAACACAGACCTGGAGCCTAGTGAAGCTCTAAACTAACATTGCTACTTCTTATTCTCTTCTCGAGTGAAAGCGAAGTAACCTTTTCACAACTTTTTCCTTTGCAGAGGATTGTCTTGAATTACGTTTTTGTGCGCAGTTGCTTGATAGCAAATGATGCAAAAATGGTCTCCAAGCTCAGCTGTAACCAAAGTGTTAATATGTACTTCTAAACTACAACAACAACTACAAATGGCTCCACATGTCTTAAATGTCTCTAAATTATTATTATTTTTTCTTTGTATCTTTAGTGCCAATGTGGATGAACTGGGAAGTAAAATTTAGCAGTAGCATTATTTTGTTGTTTCTCTCGCTTCATTTAAAGCCACACCATGTAACATTTCATTCAATACATAGAATGAAATACAAGCATTTATTTTATTACAGATGTGTTATCATTGAAACATATCTAAAACAAAAATGAACAGACAAAAATGTGAGTCTTAACTGGGAGTGGGATGTCTTTAGCTCTTTGCTCGAGACGTTGACTAAAGACAACCAAATATGAGATTTAAATAGGTTATGTAATTATCCAAATCCATTCTTTGATTACCCACTGCAAAAATAGAATTTTCTGTTTCTAGCTGGTCATACGGAGAAATGTTTTGTATAATCCAACATGTTTACGTAGGATGCCTTTAATTGTAGTAACACAGAGGCGTAGCTTGCCATTAGGCAAGGCAGCATCTGCCTGGGGCCCACAATAGTCAAGGGACCCCGCCAACTAGTCCATTATTTGTAAGCTTGCATCAAACGCTTGATATTCACAATCTTCCCTGTGACTTTGGTGCTGCATTTACACCATCTCTCCACCACAGTGCCTGGCGCTGTTGATCCCCATCATCCTGCTTGCCTGGCTCTGCCATACTATTCCCTGTCCATTCCATGCAGGGAAGTTAGTCTGGTCACTGAGCAATTGGAGCAGTTTTAACGGGCGGGCCTAACGCACACAGATTGTCATTTTAATTTAATTTAATTGTAAACCAATTAGCAATTAGCAATTAGCGGACGTGACGACAGCTGTAGTCCAACTCACAAAATATGAACTGAATATAAACTCACGAGAACGCGGAGGCAAAATCCTCGACTACTTCATCCATGATTAGTTTTGGCTAATGTTAATGTTGTTAATTGAACTAACAACATAGCGGCGCAGCGAGTGACGTAACCTTGTCAATTCTCTGTGACGGTCGTGATTGGTTCGGCTAGGCCTTAGCCGCCAACCAGCAACTTGTTTACCGCGTATGTCCGGACCCACCTTCTTTCCCTCAGAAAAGAAGTGGGTGTGGTTTATCAGGCTATCATCCTGCATGCTTTATTGAGTCATGGTCCCTTAATGTTAATTTATAATGAGCAGTGGACAGACTTTTTACTCATGGCTCCACCAGATTATATTTTTTAATAGTGAAACCGGTTTATTGTAACACTCATCATCATCCTTCTGTTCTGGGGAAAACGTATGCAGAGAACTGCATTTTGGGAGTTATCAGGTGACCAGCTCCTGTCAAAATGACGTCCTCTCTCCCAGTGTGCAGTACATACGGCAGCCTCCAAAGTGCCCCCACCGACATTCTTGCTTTGGGCCCCTTGGTACCCTTGCTACGCCACTGAGTAACTGCAGAAGTAAATGTGTATTACTTGTAGCAGCAGCAGTCTTTTTCGCAGTATAGTATAATGTATGTGGTAACAGCTGTTTAGTTGCAGTTATAGTTCTAGGTATAGTTCATACAGAAGTCCTTTGTTGTTGTAGTAGTTGCAATGTAGTAGTAGCAGCAAACAGTAACAGTTGGCAGATTAGTATCAGCAGTATTACTTGAAGTTGCAGTTCAGCTACCGTATTATGTGTTACCTCATCCGTGCTTTTAGCCCAGAGTAATTTCTACACCTCTGCTGAGCACATGTGAGGTGATTTTACACTCGCGTAGCCATTTAAAAGCGGCGAACCATGTCATTTTGCCGAAGCGTTCAATAGAGGAAGCCTTTCCACATTAATTACTGCGCTCATATGCAGTGTTTACGCGTGTGAAACCTGCGAAATGATAGGCTGCGACATCTCCAGCCGCCGTTTGGAGTAATTACAGCTATTGTGCTTGCAAATGCTCTGGGCCTGCCACTGTACCCAAACAATTTAGCTAAAAGCCGCCTCTGTTATCAGTCAAGCTAATGATTTAGAGCCAGATATTTAACTACATTATGTACAATCTGCGTTTGGTTATGTTTAGCGGCGGTGTGCGGAGGAAAAAAAAGAAAAGGCTTATTGCACCCATGGGAGTCATTATAGTAAATTGGACTACGCACGCAAGACGCTATCTCGCATTAATATCTGTTGCCAGGATTTATGTCAAGCGCGGCGTGTGTGAAGTTGAGGTATGTAATTTTAAGTTAATATTTACCTTAAGGAGGGATAAAAAAAAAAAAGACAAATTACAGATTTGGGACGGGGTTTAATGTGTAAGACGAAGAAATCCTAGACAGAGGAGAAAAATGGTTTGAAGTTTTGAAGATGCAATTTCCAGGTTTGTGTCACCCCGGGGATTTCTACACACAGTAATCCTGCTTATTATTTACTCAGCCCCGGTGTAAACAGTGAATATCAGATTGAATCGTATCTCCGGATAACGGCAGGGTAATTGGCATTCGGCGCATTGTCTCCTGCCTGCGTGGCGCGTGTAAGCATCTTTTACTTTGGGAGATAATCTACTTTTGAGGTCTTATCGCAAAGTTAGGCGCACAACAGGGGGAAAGCGTTAGATTGTAAATGAGAAAGATAACACGCCAGAGTTGGAAAAGTATTCAAGTGTGCGTGTGAAAGAATTGCTAAATAAAGGCAACAACTCCTGACTTATCTAACATCCAAAACCTTGCGCTTCTGTGTGGTATCTGTGCGTCCACAAGGGAGCGCTGTTGTCGACGCATTCCCCTGCACTGAACTCGCAGCCGCCTCTCTATACTCTGCTGTATATCCGTGCTCCCCAGACAGCCACCAAACGCGGACTGTAAGTGTAACTTTTCTCCCTGTCCTCCCTGTGACTTCCCCTAGAGCTGCCCGGGCCTCCACAAACATCGCTGTCACCAACACGGGCCCGCGCTCCGTCACCCTGCAGTTCAAGCCGGGCTATGATGGCAAGACTTCCATTTCGCGCTGGCAGGTGGAGGCGCAGGTACAAGCCCCCATTGTTGTTATCATTGTTATTCCACGGGCATGTCTTTTTTTGTATTGTGGAAGCTGAGCTGTGTTGTTTTTGCTGTTGCGTTTTGGATAATGTAAAGCGTGTGTATTGTTTTGTTTTGCTAAAGGTGGGGGCGACGGGAGAGAACGACGACTGGGAGACCGTCCACCAAGTTTCGAATGAACCAGACGCGAGGTCATTGGTGGTTCCAGGGCTCAATCCGTTCACATTTTATAGGTAATGCTATGAGAATTACTTTCAAACATAAATGAGAGGAGTGTAAGGAGGAGTGATGGGTGTTACTACAGATTACAGATTCAATATCAATTTAATTTGGGGGTCATTTTAGTTGATACCAGTAGCAATTATCCTTTCTTATAGGAAAATGCATTTTTGGTTGTTCTATATTGTATTGTTGACATTGTATTGGCATAATACTACTAACTGAACAATCTTAAAGGCCCTATACCTGTTCATACTCATAAAATCCCTATGAATAATTGGGATGTTCGGAATTCCTTAGAAAGTTAGGAATGACTTTGGGAAATGAGTAACAATTTAAAGGTCATACAGACCCTCTTTCATTGTGTGTAAACAAACACACATGAGATGAAATAAATGTTTTAGAATATAAAGAACATTAACTTGGATGATCAGTTAGACTCTGCTGGGCGGGGTGCTTATGTACAAAGTACCTAGTTTGTCTGTAATTGATACAAACCCTTTCAATTCAATCCAATTCAATGCAATACCCAAATGAGAACTTGCTGGGCATTGATATTTCAACACCATAATATAAATGGTCCCATTACTAGTTAGGAGTACATGTAGCACAGTGTTTAGCCTTTTGCCACTCAGCATGGAGGTTGTAATGCAATGAAGACACAGTTGGCTACATAATACCAGGATACATGAGCTTGTGACATCTCCAAAACTGCAGCTCTTTGTTGTTTTTTATGATCTGCAGTGGCAAGTATCTATCAAAAGTTGTCCCAGGAAGGAACAGTGGCGTACCAGCTACTTGTCTGACTTTATTAGAATAATCGCAAGAAAATACATAAATCATAATCTGCTGATAAAATAGCATTACCCAATACATGCTATTACTTTCAGAAGCCTAATGGCATTTTCAGCCTGTGCCTACTCATTACTTTTCCAATAAAGTGCCAGGTAATATAAAATTGAATGAACAACCTGCTTACACAGCAGCTAGGTGTATTTCTGCATCAGTTTATCCCAGGAGCGCTTTTCCCCCCCTTTCCATATTCACCAACTTGCTTCCTGTGATTCAGACACTATATAAGCCTATAATGACGTGATTATTTTTACAGCAAGCGCATGAGTTTTTATCTTGTAGCCGAGCGCTTGTTTTCCCTAATCAGATCCGAGGTAGCCAATTAACATTGCACTAAAAGCGGCCTCCCTAAAGATGAACGCCAAGAGACGGCAACTTTTTACATTTTACTAAATCGTTCTTGTCGGATTTAGGATTTCTCGCACATAAGCTCTCCACGCAGCATAAAGCAGATTCATAATAGCATTCATATCCCTCGCTCTGATCGTGGTTCAAACCCAGTAAGCCCCATGTAAGCAGTTCTTACACAGGTTTTTTAAGACTTGCCAGATTTCCTGCCCGTTTCATATTGTTTTGGATATTTTTCGCCATCTGTCTTCCTCTGTGCCGTTGCAGATTCAGGATGAGGCAGGTGAATATTGTGGGCGGCAGTCCCCCGAGTCAGCCCTCCAGGAAGATCCAGACTCTCCCAGCTCCGCCGGACATGGCCCCCGCAAATGTGACTCTCCGCACGGCCAGCGAGACAAGTCTGTGGCTGCGCTGGATGGTAAGAAATCTTGCTTTATTGTATACTATTTGAGTTATGGAGTGGAAATGAGGCGTTGCAGAATGAGAATCATTTATTATTATCATCTTCCCAAAGGCGTTCTGCATTTTGACAGCAGCTTGCCGATTACGGTATTTTCTGGACTATAAGTTGCACTTTTTTTCATAGTTTAGCTGGGGGTGCGACTTATACTCAGGTGCGACTTATATCAAAATATATAATTTCACATGTTTGTTATTTTCATACTGGCAACCGCTAGAGAGCGCTCTAGGCTTGTGCACCAGTATCTGCTACTGCTGTACCACAGAAGATTTAAAAAAGAACTTGTGAGGGACTGGAGAAAAGCGAAGGCTACTCTTACTGCAATGAAGAAAACAAAACAAGCTTGATGACCACAGCTAGAGGAACGAGTTCGCAAATGGGTGCTTCAACAACGTGCTGCCGGGAGACACTTGTAAACGGTCTGTGCTAAGGTAGTTGCAAAGGCTGGTGCGACTTATACTCCGGAGCGACTTATATATGTTTTTTTCTTCTTCATGATGCATTTTTTGGCTGGTGCGACTTATAGTCCGGAGCGACTTATAGTCCGGAAAATACGGTACTCTCTTGGGAATCAAGTCATATGTATCAAGTCACATTCGTATCTGCATTCCAGGGTGTACGTACATACAATAAATCACATAGTTGCTCTAAAGCATAAGAATCTCTCTTCTATTTTGAAAAAGTTTTGAGATCTCTAGTGTAGTGGTTCAGCAATTTTGGAATGGGGACAGCATATAGACCACGTACCATATTTCACATTTCTATAGGTATTATAGGATTTGAATTTACCCGTAAACAAGGGAAGCTTTCAGTGCCTGTGGGAAAATGGCTGTGAAAAAGTCAGCGCTAAATAAGGAAAAAGATACCGAAGTGAGACACAGCAAAAAAATGAGATAAACATAAGCTAAGACTGATGTTTTACAAGGCAGGAGATAATTATTAGTTCACACAGCTAAATTTAGAGTTAACAGTTCACAGTAATAACATGAAACATAAAACATAAATAATAAACTATTAAAACTTTAAAACTTAAAAGGGCATACATAAAGTAGATCAAAAATAAAATGTGATAAAAAACAACAACAAGCCATCTCCTCAAGCCCCAGTCCCGGACTGCAGTAAAGTGGCCCTACACTTCCAGACCCACGGTAAAGTCTGTCGCGAACATATGCTATTTTCACCGATGTCACGGCACAAGCACATCGTACATGGCCAGAAGCAAACTCCATCTATCTCGACGACCCGTTTCACTGAAGGGATTTTCAAGGGATCTGCCAGAGTTTCTCCATCTTGTGTCTGCCACCAACAAGTCCTCTAGCCGCTTAGCGATAGCCCGCGTTTTCACACAAATAAATTCAAATGAGCAATTGTCCATCGTCTAAAAACAGCGCGACTCATCTCTGTATCCTCCAACTGAGCCTCTCACTCAGTTTAGTAAGTTTTGAGTATCATACAAACAATATAACAAATCATTTAAACAACATTTATCTGCACTCTCTCGTCTTCATATATGCTTCTGCGCTGTCAAAACATACTTCCGGGACAAATTTATCCTGATAGACCTCTGAGCAGTGACGGACTGGCCATTGGGCAATGTGGGCAAATGCCACTGCGGCCGCCTGGTCTCATCACTTGTTGTGGCCGCATCACAAATAAAGCGAGGAAGCGGCCGCCTATTGGCGCAATGGCTGCAAGCGGCAGCACCACCAGCGACTCGCTCGCCGCTCATCACAACTTGTGGCGCACAACCATATAAAAAGGCTAAATAAATAAATAAAGCGGAGATGCGGCCGCCTTTTGGCGGATTGGCCGCCCGCAACCGGCAGACACATGTGGCCTCTCTGCTAAAATTGCCAGGGCCTCTTTTTGGTGCCAGTCCGCCACTGCCTCTGAGCAATCACATAATTCATTGCGCCAATTGAGATTACGATTTCGCTTATTGGTGTCTGGTGTCGTTTTTGCTTTTTTTTGCCACTTTGAGTTTCGCACATTTTATTAAAATAAAGGCAAAAAAAGAATGGCGCTGCTGTGGGTAATTTGTGCCAGACCGAATTTGGTGTTGTATTGTGGTTTTAATTGTATGCCTAACATATTTTAATTTATCACATTTTCCACAGACAACAGCTTTTGTGACATCAGCGAATTGGAAATGATTGTGGGAGCGCCAGTGTGAAATTGGTAGCATATGTCAGAGTGAAAATAGCTTGTCTCACACCATTCACTTCTTTCGGCATGAGTCCGGGGTTTCCGAGACGTGATTTGAGTCATCATTATAAATACCACGCTCTAACATTAGCCTCCAGAATTGCTTATTCTGACTACGCAATGTAACATCCGCTCTTATTTGATTATGAAAGAACTACAATTACAACTCCTCCCAGGTTTAGTTGAGGACACAAACACACACTCTACCTGTTTCTCTAACATTTTCAATGAGCTTTTTTCTAATGGGACCTGCACTACCATCAATTTGTTCTTGACTGGGGACACTTACAGGTTTTACCTACTGGTTATAGCCATACAATCTGGCAACCCAATCATTTTGTTGACATAAACAGTTAGTACTCCACTTTTAAAACAAATGATGTGTTCCATTTGTATTAAAGTTACAATAGATCTAAAGACTCTTGAAACTCTTTCAATAGACAAGTGCAGCTCAGTTTGTTGAGAATATATGGCCACTTCACACACTGTCAGAGAATATAAATGTACTATAGGATTTTGCAACATCCCTGGCTCTTGAAAGTAAACCTTTTTATCCTATTCATCTGTGCTTTATGTTGTTGTTATTGGATGGACCTTTTGGAGTTTGAAATACAGATTTACTCACAAACCCTCTCCCTTTTCCCTATAGCCCTTGCCTGAATGGGAGTACAATGGAAACCCGGAGCAGGTGGGATACCGGCTGCAGTATTCGCGGGCCGGCTCGCAGGGGCGCGCTCTGACCCACATGATCGCAGACCGCCTGGAGAGAGAGTTCACCATCGAGGACCTGGAGGAGTGGACCGAGTACGAGGTCCGAGTACAGGCCATCAACGGCATCGGGACCGGCCCCTGGAGCCAGCCAGTCCGAGGAAGAACCAGGGAGTCCGGTTAGTCATCGTCACTTCTCACACACTATTGCTATGGACTTGTTCTTGTTCTGCAAATATTTTTCAAATGACTATCATTTCAAAGTATAGATAAATATTCATGTACAAAAAAGTAGGTTATGATTCTTGTAAGCCTAAAAAACTTAGTATGTTTTATTGTTTTTTCCCCAGTGCAGAACCAGGCAAACCATTAGATAACATCATGTAGCTGTATTGTGTGTTGTAGTTGTTGCGGAAAAGTCTTGCTTTGCTTCTACGACAGCTACTGTTAATAAATATATTTACAATACAACTGGTCTTTCGAGTTCTAAGTAGGTTTGAGTATAATAATACTCCACAACAGTCTTTCACCATCTTCTTGGAGATGGGGAAAGACTGTTGTGGAGGGAGCTGCACAGGAGGAAGAGGAAGGAGGAGGTGGATCTGATCAGTGCAGGACACCACGCTCTGAAACAGGGACAAACCGAGGAGACGGTGCACCGTTTCAGAGGATCAGTGGAGCACTGAAGGCAGCCAGGTTTCCTCCGGGTGCTACAGTTTCCCCAACCTCCTGCTGATCAGGTTGGCCCACAGTGGCGGCGCGGCTCAGGACTAACACCTGAACACTATTTCGTTGTACGCTTGTACAATGATAAATAAAGCACTTACTTACTTTAAAAAAAATAATAATAATAATAATAACGCTGGCTTACACTTGTCTTGCGCTTTACAAGCCCGTGTAGACGAGTTTCTCAAAGCACTACACTGTAGACATTATTATTCAGTCCACAATTTACAATCTGCACCTGATGAAGCTGGATGAGCTGATTGTTGTCCTTTTGTATGAATTTCAATGCACTGTCATATATTGTTATTGTATGAACCGCAGCATTGTAAGTCCAAGACAAATTTCCCTATGGGACAATAAAGTTTATCCTTATCCTTTCTACCCAATGGCCGCTGGCTGCTCTGCTTTACGGCTGCAACACTGGAGGCCGCCATTGCTCCGCCATTGCTGTAGTACCTCCATATAGCCGCTAGTCTCCCATTGAAAAGCATTGGGCTTTAGACACTTTACATGGCTACATAGTCCTCATGACCCTCGAACGTGGTCATTATGGTAAACGGGGAGGAGTGAGGAGGCGTTGTCTATTCTTTTTAACGGTCTATGTTTCTACCACCGACCTCTTGGTTACTGGACAACCTGCTCTACAATCTGAGCCATTGTCGGCCCATTGTGCATCCACCTACAATGTACTTTAAAGTAAACTTTTTAAAATAATTTGTGTTTAAGTAGTGACGTCCCATCTTTCCTGACTCGATCGAGTGTGGCATCCTTGAAACAAACATTTATATCCGAGGTTTTACCAACCGTAAACACTTTCCCACAAACTTCTGAGTTATCGCCACCAGCTCTTTCGGTATTTTCTCAAGATATCTAAAAAAAAAACACCTCATTACTTCCATAACACCTTGGTCTGTCTAAATTATTACTCATATCGTTTAGACGGGGCCATATGTTTTATTCATGACCGCGAGGACCTTGCTTCGCCGATGCTTTGCTGGATCTCTTTCAGCAGCCCATTTTTTATTTATTTTTTCCCTCACTGCCAGACGCCTCGAATGGTACAGAATGGAAGCAGTGAGGAAATTGGGAACACATGGATCCCAATGTTGGAATTCCGAGTTTTTGTTTTGTTTTTTTTGTTCCACAAGCTGCAGCAAAGTCCCGCATTATGTGGAGAGATGAGCGCCAGTGCAAAGAAAGAGCCTATTCTCGTTATTCTTAGCGAAAAACCAGACAGCCAGATCAGATACTGTAGCAGATGGTGGATTTGCTGTGCTCTAAGCAAATACATAGGTGTAGGTGGAAAGTAATTTTTTTCCCACATTTGGACAAAGAAAAGGTTATTCAAGTGACTCACAGCAGCTTGAACGTGCTTTTGCAAGAACGCGCTGCATTATTGCGACTTAGAGGAGACAAAGAGACAGTAAAAGTAAAGACAAAAAAAAAACCCACATCTATAATAAAATGATGAAAGTTATGAAATGTGCTCATCCCTGTGAAAAATGCTGATGTTAGAAATATGTCGGGAATTGAGGAAACCTGTCAGAAGCAGAAGTTCCGAGCCTAACTTTACATCTTTTGGGTTGACCATTAAAATGAAGGGAACACATTGTGAGTTCACTTCGAGTTGAGCCAGTTTTTGAGATCTCACGCTATGGCTTGCTTTACACAGCGTATTGTGAACTAACGCCTGAAAGTGCAACTTGTCTCACCCGTGTGTACAGTCCCCTCCTGCGGTCCGACCAACGTGTCTGCCTTCGCCACTACATCCAGCAGCATCCTGGTGCGCTGGTTTGAAGTCCCCGAGCCCGACAGAAACGGCCTTATTCTGGGATATAAGGTTCGTGTTTCTGAAGTCTTACGGCGCTTTAACCACCCAAACAACTTTTAATGAGTCTTCGAGATACTATATGTCACAGTTGTTGTTGTTGTTTTTTTGAGTTTACGCTAATACTTTCTCCTCCTCCCTGTCAGGTGGCGTACAAAGAAAAGGATTCAGATAATGGTGTGTATTTCTGGACAGTAGAAGGCAATGCCACCCACAGTGTACAGCTCACCGGCCTGGGGAAGTACGTGCTCTATGAGATACAAGTCCTGGCTTTCACACGCATAGGAGACGGGCGACCAAGCTCCCCGCCGATTCTACCGAGGACGCTGGATGACGGTAGGTCGACAATACAGTGGCGAGCATTCCTATAAGAAAATCAAATAGATATGAAATAGGCCTGTAGTTCTGTGCAGTTCAGATACATGTCATTATTATGTCACTAATGATTAAACTGCTGCTGAGACAGCTTCTTGGATGAGAGCGAATCATCCATCACTTAAATTACAAAGTACAGATGACAGCTTAAGAACCTTTTGACTTCTCAGAGAACTCCAAGTTAATTTGAAGTCTTTATCAGCCCAGTAACTTACAACTTGCTGCTTTTTCCGCTTTACTTTATATATTTTTATATGTAACATGTCAGTACTGAGGATGTATTTTAAGTGCATATGGCAGGTTTTAATGCTTTGGAAAATATGTCTTATTTAGATGGATAACATCAGTTGCAAGTTCATCAGTTGCATAATTATCATTTTGTTTTAGTGAAGCAGCCATTTTAATTTTAATTATGTTGGGCAGAAAAGCTGCTGACAGGAAGTGACATAGATAGAGGTAAAGTTCCATAGCAGTTTGACTCACTCATTTCCCATTGACATAACATGGTTGGCAAGGCAACAGTTTAAAATTGTTTACCTTCATCTATGTCACTTCCTGTCCAATAAGGAAGTGAAACTATAAACATCACGAAAATGGCCAAACTAAAGAAAGCTGGGTACAATCTTTAGCAAAATCTTAAATATAATTGTGATAACTATGTTTTGAAAAATGTGTGTTCTATGCACTTTAAGCCTCATTTATGCATGATATGTCCAATTTAAATGCGCAAAGTTGTTATTTAATGAGTAATGGATACGTTCCTTCATTAGAAAATACATATTAGTTTAGTTTTTCAAATGATACAAAGCCTCCCTTGTTTGCAGCCATATGTCCACACAGCAAAGCTCTATGCGATGTATTCTCTTCTTACCCACTGTCCCCTGCTCTCCCTCAGTGCCGGGGCCTCCGGTGGGTATCCTGTTTCCCGAGGTGCGGACCACTTCAGTACGTCTCATTTGGCAGTCCCCGTCACAGCCCAATGGCATTATTCTAGGTATGCAGCTTTTAAAGTAATTTTACTGCAATTTTCAATTCTCAGAAGAAGTGCTACGCTCTTAAAAGTCTCCGGCTGAAATACTCGAAGGCTCACTTATGTGACTTTAATAGAGCCCTGGACCCAGAGGTGCAGTTTGTGTCGATTTATGATGAGGAGCTGAAATTAGAAGGTCAATCTTGGTTTAAGCCACAACTGGGGCGTTCACTCTTCTTTTAAGCATCATTTCTTCTTTGTGCATTTCTTGAATATGATTTGAAACTGTGGTGTTGCTTGCACTCAGGGTTATCTTTTTAACTTTTTGATGAGGGTTTGAAAAGTTTGACAGACATTGATCTATAACATTTGCTAAAGCAGTGTGATGTTTGATGTGTTTTGGGCATCCTGGATGAAAATATTCAAAATGTTAGGGATGTCCCGATCCGATCACCTGATCGGAAATCGGGCCCGATCACGTGGTTACAGACTCGATCGGAATCGGACATTAACTCCCGATCAGGACTAGGATATATACCCATGTCCATTCTCATTACTTTTGATCAGATTTCGAGCTATCTAACCACTTTCTGTACTCTCTCCCTGGCCCAGCACCTCTGTCACTCACTCCACCTGGCTGTTTCAAACCGCTCGCACCATCCGCTCAGTCCATGTCCCCCCTTCATCTGAGAAATCACCAAATCCACACAAGTGTCAGCACGGGAGAACAATAACAACATCCCCAATAACCCATGCAGAATTGACTGTAGGCTAAGCGAGGAGTGAGAATAGACATGAAGACAGGACGCTATTACACCGCCACATGTGATTGAACTGTGACTACCCAGAGCAGTGCACTGAGCAGAGAAACCCTCCTCGCATTTCTGCGGAGATGTTTCTGTCCGTGATGGACAGAGATGAGAGCCCGGCGCGCTGCGCTCATACGTGCGCAAATACGCTGAAAGACGAGGGGGAACTTCTGTCTCTATTAATAACCTAAACCACTGCGTCCTCTCTTCACTCACACATCCCCGCGCTACATTCAGTAGGTGAATTGAGGAAGAAGCGCTTGTTTTCACTCCTCTGGTTGTGTTAAGCCTTTAGTAAAACACACGCCCACAGTAGATGACGCGCGTTCACGCTACGGTGAATGGCGCGCGTGCACAGCTCAGTGGACGGTGCACTGCGCGCGCGGACTACAACCCCGTCACGGTTTTCAGGCTGGAAATGTGGTCACTCTATTACTTATTAAAGAGACTGTAATCAAGTTAAAATGTCATTTAACTGTTTGGCCAAATTACTGCTGTGTTTTTTCTGTACTGCCAGACAGTTTTGTACATTGCAGTGTACAAAAAAGTTATTGCCCAAGTTTTGTTTTCATTGCCAATCAACAAACACATAAATAATAATAACGAATGGGATTTTAGATCACCCTCTCTGTGTAAAATTATATTACACTGTAAAGACTAATAGTCTTACTTACTTGAGAAAAAACAGACTAAGTAGAGTTACTCTCTATATCCAAAACCATGAATGAAAACATATTCCATCCATCCATTTTCTTCCACTTGTCCATTGCCGGGTCGTGGGGGCAGCTGTTGGATGGCTCCTCCTGCAGGTGGTGGGTCCACAGAAGGACGGCCTCATGGTTCTAACCGGGCCTGTTGGTCTCTCATAAGGGGCTTCTGAACCGCTCTTTGTCTGACCCGTCAACTAGGACCTGTTTGCCATGGGAGACCCTACCAGGGGCACGAAGCCCCCGATAACAGAGCTCCCAGGATCATTTGGGTGCTCAAACCCCTCCACCACGTTAAGGTGGCGGTTCCAGGAGGGGAATGAAAACATATTACTATTGAATAACTAGTTTCTAATTTTTAAAACAATATATTAGGTATCAGATCGGGACTCGGTATCGGGCAATTCTCAAAATCAAATGACTCGGACTCGGGGGCAATAAAACCTGATCGGGACATCCCTAGAAAATGCTACTCCATATATGGAATCTATTAAATCTGTTTACCAATCCATAGCTAAAAACACTGACAGCCGTTATCCACTCTTCTTGCTAATAAGCCAAGTATTTCGTGAGGCTTTTGTGTTTTAGTTTTAAAGCTCTGACAGACTGTTATTTCTAGCATTAACTTAAACTCATCTCTAATCTGTCTTTCAGCCTACCAGATCACGTACCACCTGAATTCTACCAACAGTAACGGAGCTACAGTGGACGTGCTCAACCCCAGCGCGCGTCAGTACACTGTCACCGGGCTCAAAGCGGAGTCGGTGTACGTGTTTCGAATCACGGCACAGACTCGGAAAGGCTGGGGCGAGGCTGCGGAGGCTCTCGTGGTCACCACCGAGAAGAGGGGTAAGAAATCGTGATGGGTTTGCACAGACCAATAGGTTTCCAAATAGTAAGACATGATATGCTGCACCATTTGCAGTGTATAGTAAGGTTTTGTTGTTGTTGCCATGACTATGCTGTTAACAGTATGTCCAGTCTGGTCAAATCTTTTTTTTTTTTTACTAGTTGTTGTAAGTATGTTAGAAAATGGGCTTTTTGGGTCCAATGCAGAAATATTAAGATTTAGATCTAAAGGTGGATTCACACTACCCAAAAGCACTGTTTTATTTGTCTGTTCTGGTTTCCTGTAACGTTTCCTGTAACCCCTAATTAAACATCTACGGGCACAGGTCTGGACACTATCTGTGTGCCATTTTAATTGCCTGTAGGAGGCTGTATAATGCTTGTAGCTTATATTATCTCCCCTATTTTTGTACATAATACCCTTCTTCATCTCGACATCTTCTTCTCTACCTTTGTTGGTAAACTCTTAGAACCTATGACTTTTGCTTATGTTTACACCTTGATACCCGCACTCAGGAGGGGGACTATCTCAATAGAAAACTCCTCTTGAAGACATCTGTGAGAGGACTTGAATGCACTTCATTTTAGCGAACAATCCCGTACGCAAATGTATTTTCTAAGCAGCCTCTTTGGCCCGTGGGTGTTTATCAGTAACACTCAGATGCCGTTGTGAGAGCGAATCAATCCATCTGCCTCCCCCCCCCCAGGCACGTTCAACGCTGTTTATTCGGCAACTTTCATTTCTCTTTCGCTACTTCTCATTCATCAGGATCACAGTTCTGTCCGTGATACATCGCCTATGCAAATTCAAGCCAAAAGGTGGAGGTTTATTTTCATATTTTTGTTTTTTTTCTTTCTCTGTATGCATCATCCCGCTGATCTTTGATACAGAAAGACTTGATTTCCTTTCGAAAGTGGTTATAGAGGGCCTTCTATCTCCCTCCCCTTGCCTCTCCTCAATTCGATTCTCCCTTCACTATGCATTTTCATTTGCATTTGGTGAATTGTCTGATCTCGCTGTGTCCCGGTTTTCAATTTTTCATTTCCCTCTTATCCAGCGCCCCTCGTACCAGAGTTCACCTTGATTCTGTTGAACATTTATCGCTGATGGGCAGAGAGAGGTGAAAAAATTGGCAATGCTACGGGATATTGATTAAGATTTTATTATTAACATTTTAAATAGGGGGATAAGCCTCAGAAATTAATCTAGAAAAAGTTTGCAGAATAACTACAGTGGGAGGGAAATGTATGTGAACGCTTTGGAATTTCTCACATTTCTGCCTTAATTGGTCATAAAATGTGGTCTGATCATCATCACAAATCATAAGAATGAATAAACAGTGTCTGGTCAAACTAATACCACCCAAACAATTACATGTTATAATATGTTTAATGGCCATAACATGTAAACATTCACAGGACAGGGAGGAAAAAGTAAGTGAACCCAGAAATCTCGCTGAAATGCAACAGTTTTGTAAAGAGGAATGGTCCAAGATTCATCCTGATCGTTGTGAGCGTCTAATCTGCAACTACAGGAAAAGCAGTTATTGCTACAAAAGAAGGGTCAGCCAGCTATTTAATACAAGGGTTCACTTACTTATTCCGTGCTGCTGGGAATGTCTCAGGTTTCTTCAACTTTGGGTTCATCAGTCCACAGTATATTTTTCCAGGAGTGCTGTAGAGCATCCACGTTCTCTTTCGCAAACCAAAGTTGAATATTTTGGGAGGAACACACGGCGTCATGTGTGGAGGAAAAATGGAACAGAACATCAACATCAAAACCCTATCCTCACTGTGAAGTATGGGGCAGGGAGAATCATGGTGTGTGGCTGTTTTGTTGCCTCAGGGCCTGGACAACATGCTATCATTAATGGAAAAATTAATTTACAAGTTTATGAAGATATTTTGCAGAAAAACCTGAGACATTTACAACAGCGTGGAATAAGTACGTGAAACCTAGCTGGCTGACCCTTCTTTTGCAGTAATAACTGCTTTCCTGTAGTTGCAGATTAGACGCTCACAACGATCAGGATGAATCTTGTACCTCTTTACAAAACTGTTGCAGTTCAGCGTGATTCCTGGGTTCACTTACTTATTCCTCCCTGTCCAGTTAATGTTCACGTGTTATGGCCATTAAAATATGATAACATGTAAATGTTTGGGTGATATTATGTTAAGCAGACACTGTTCATTCTTATGATTTTGATGAAGATCAGACCACATTATCACCAATTTAGGAAGAAATGTCAAAGAAATTTCAAAGCGTTCACATACGTACAGTACATTTTCCTCCCACTGTATGTGGCTGTAATTTCTACTTTACTTTTATAGACGCAATCATATGGAAACCTACAAACAACAACAAAAAGTTGTCTTGCAAAAATTATATAGTTTCAAGAAATAACATTTCTAAATAGTCTAACTTGTTTCCGAAGCAGCTTAATGTTTGGGATGCCAGAACAAGAGTTGCCAAAAATATTTTCAAGTGAAAGAATTAGACTTTATGCATCCAAAGAAAATTGAATGAAGTCTTTGTATTTTGGCTGTGCACGTCCAAAAAACTACACTCTTTTTGTCAACTTGTCAACAACAAAATCTGAATGCTCAACTGACTAAGTTTAGTTATGTGCACCACTGTCCTGTATAATAATGTGAAACATTTTACTCTATTTGACATTAAGTACAAAGTAGGTTGCATTAACTAAAATAAAACACATTATTTAGGAAAATATCTAATTATGCGATAATAGGTTATAGACACATCTGGAGAATTAACATTAGCGTTAAATACAAGAATGTCATGCATTTTGGAACTTGTCAGAGGTCTAAACCATAGAGTTCCTTCTCTTTTTCATCTGCAGCTCGCCCTCAGCCACCAGTCGCCCCGCTGTGCCTCAGAAGAACGTCTTGGCTCGACAGGTCTTGTTGACGTGGGAGCCGGGCAGTGACGGCCTGTCTCCTGTCCGGTACTACACAGTCCAACTCAGGGAACTCCCTGAAAACAACTGGACTGTCCACTCTGCGTCTGTCAACCACGAAGCCACCTCATACATAGTGTCAAAGTAAGTGGCTCATATGGTCTATTGTGCTATGACATATTGTTTTGGGAAATCTATAAAGGAGCTTATATTTAATAAAACAACTACAAACGCTACACAAATACATCAAATAATCCCATGCATATTTAATATTCTGATGATGTTTATCTTCTCTCAATAGGCTGAAGCCATTTACATCCTACCAGTTCAGAATCAAAGCCACCAATGACATCGGTGACAGCGAGTACAGCGAGGAGAGTGAGGCCATCACAACTCTACAGGACGGTAAGAAGGACATTAAGTTTAACTGTGTTCTCTTGTGTTCTCTCGTGGCTTACGTGAAAGAACGTACTGTAAACACGACAGTTTCTTGTTATTGTTAGCCTTAAGAAGCTGAGAATTAGATGTAAAAGCAGATTTGTTTGCAGACTCCAGCTACTGTTGGAGTGGCTCTTTGTTAGGCAAACCTAGTACTCCCCTTGAGCTAAATTAAAACCTTGTTTGGTAAACCTTCCTAAATAACATCTGAATAATTACTCCATGACACAAGCTATTTAATGAAAACAACTATCCACTTTTTCATTACACTTCTTTGTAGTCTTTCAAAAGGTTCCTCTGAAAATGCATCCATTGTTGTGTTATTTAGACAAAAGCAGCTTGACCTACATCACACCTCCGCACATCCACACCTGGGGCTATCCCATTGGTGCGGTTCACCATTCGCTCCGGAGCTCAGGACAGGGTTACTCCACAGTCCCTGGCTGCTGCTGGGATGACACGCTGACGTCATGGGAACTGCCTTAAATGACCAAAATTGAGATGACTTAGATCATCCATGTCCATGAGCAGTTACAATGGAGGGTGCGCTCTTACATCATTGTGTATAATAATAACAAATGTCATAACTCACTGTTGCCATGTTATGACGTGACATGCACATTGGCTATATTTGACGTGTTTTTTTTAATTGTTATTGGATGTATACTTGTAATTTCTCCTGTTTTATCTGTTAAAGGGGGGGTATTATGTAAAATCGACTTTTTCAAGCTTTATATCATGTTATTATGTCATTCCCTCATTAAACACATGCCTGGAGTGTTGCCTTGGCTCATTCACATATTTTTGAGTAATCAGTAAAAACTTAGACGGCAGCCATTTTAGATGTAGCTATGCCTCAGTCCTCCTAGGAACGCCCCCACCTCCTGGAGACGCCTCTGGACCTTTCGTCACCAGCCAAGCCACCAACCACTGCTCCTCAGCTCAGCAGAGGCCCCTCCCCACACAGTGTTGTTGTTTAGATGCCACAGCAGTGTGCTGAAGGGGGCGTGTCGGAAAGCTTCTTAAAGAGACAGAGGCCTATTTCAAGACGTTCAGTACAGCCATTTTGACAGAGCAATTTTATTCAAGGCAGTTATTTTAATTTACTGCATATACAGACCAACAGAAGGTTACGTCATCATTGTAGTATGCTATAGACTGGTGCTATGTGATTGAAAAAAGCATAATACTCCCTCTTTAATATTTTCATAACATTGTATATGAACTACAGTATCTCCTACAAATAAATAAATATGTCTAGCCTTTTAAAAAATATATTGAATTGATAGCAGTAAAGATCAATCATAAAGAAATTCTGAGTAGTGGACTTTCAGCTTTTGGTAACCCATGGCTGCATCTGAAAAGGCTGCCAGTGCCAGGAAACAGCACTGGTTCCCGCGATACAAGAACTGAAAAAAAAAAAAAAAAAACCTTTTGGCAAACACGTTTTTTTCTCCCCTTCGCCGCTGCCATGTCCCGCCGTGGCTCTTTCCAGCTGCTATTTCTGCCTCAGCCGATGTGTCTTCTGTGTTGCCGCATTGTTTGTTTACGTCCCATGAATGCCACCGCACACGGATGGATTAAGCATCTTAAGTCGTGCACATTTTCCGGTCAATTTAGCTCATTTATCTCCCTTTTTTTTTTTTATTGCCCTGCAGCGCCAGACGAAGCTCCCACCATCCTCTCAGTCACGCCGCACACAACCACGTCCGTGCTGATCCGTTGGCAGGTAAGGAGAGAAGGAAAAAAAAAAAAAAAAAAACAGAACCGAGAGAAAGGAGACACTTAAACGGCTTTTTATGCGTCATTGTGAGCGACATAAAGAAGGATGAGAAATCTGACTATAATGGCAAGCAGGCAAAATGCACTTTCGCTCTGGTACATCCGCGGAGTGTAATAAAAACCCGCACACCTGAATTAGCAGATCATAAAAGAGAATGCTCCAGGCCACTATCCAACTTTTACGGGGAACACTTGTAGAGTTTATAAGCATACATAGACAAGTACTTATGTTTTTAGTCTGGGGGTCCCCTCTGGGCACGCTCGAACAGTCAACTAAAGGGGATTGTTCTGTCTGACTCACTCCAGCAGGGGAGATAGGTTATTATTTTTGGAGATTTATGACCCCGCTTACAGTAAAGTGCTGGCATGTGTACAGAGAGCGGGGAGGTGAGGACATACGTTTTGTTTTGGTGTAATTATAATGGTTGACTGTGAGAACCATCTTTTTTTTTTTAATCTGTGTTTCTGTTCCCATCAGCGGCCATCGGAGGAAAAGATCAACGGGATTCTCCTCGGGTTTCGGATACGTTACCGGGAGCTCCTGTACGACCGTCTCCGCGGTTACTCCATTCGTAGCATCGCCACTTCCTTGTCCTGGGCTGAACTTAACGGTAAAGACACGCACATGACACGTGATTGGTGTTGCGGTTTGTCCCACTCCCGTCACCTAAAGTGTCAGCAGACCCAAGGTTCAAAACATGGGATTTTCTTTAATGTCGATGTTTACAGTGAGATAAAAGAAGGCAAGGCAACTTTATTTATACCGCGCATTTCGTACACAAGGCAACTCAATGCGCCTTGCAAAAGAAGATATGTAGTATGTAGACATCTGACATAAAAAGACAAGCATCTCACAATTTGTTGAAGAGGCCGTGATAATAGGTATTCTGGCAATCCAAACTCGCTTTCCTTGTAAAATGAAGCCTAGGCGTTAATTCAGCCTGGTAGACAAACCCAGCGTCATCAACCTCCAGCCAATGATCTATCCTGAGAGGGCCACACCTCCACCTCAGCAATCAGTGTAAGAGCCACACCTCCGTAGCACCGCACCTCCGTAGCAGCCAATCATCGCCATCGGTCCCGCTTTTAAGCCCCAGCAATCATCGCTTCCAGCTGCGCTGCGACCCACCTCCACCCCATCTTCGCCTCTTTCGTCAACGGCTTCTACCTGCTGCATCATCCGGGTCCTTCATACCACCACCAGTGTCCAGGCTCCGGGGGAAGACATCCCTAACTCAAAGCTGTTCATCTACACTGACTATACATCGATGTCTACTGCCGGGGTCTGATCGCCAAAACTAATACACATGTCAATAAATCTCCCTAATCGCTGCTTTTGTCTGTGTGAGTCTATCCAGGTTGAATTCTATACAGTGGATATATCTGGTCCCTTAGCCCTTGATAGCGATTTATGTCGAAAAGCTTTTTTACAAACTAACCATTAGAGGTCGACTGATATGGGTTTTTCTAATGCCGATGCTGATTTTTTTTTTAGACCAATATTTTTGGCCGATTTTTCCAAATGTCTGGTTTATAATCCTGTAAAAACATATACACTTGGCCACTCCAGCAGTGGCCAATTGTGTTTTAATACTTATCACTAGGTGATTCACTCATAGTTTCTGTCCCTGCTTTGATTAGTTGCCATTAGCCTTAGCATGCTACCATTAGCATTAGCATACTACTATGTACAAAATTACTGAGGTTTAGTGAAACTAACTTCATCAAACTTGTAGCTAGCCCAATTTTCATTGCGATGTTTTGGATGCTGTTTAGGAAGCTGTGGGAGAACTCGCTTTAAAGCCCTGACTTTCCAATGCAGAGAAGTCTCTGTCACTTTCGGTCCTGGAATATCGTTTTTTATCGGCGCTAGATCGGTCGACCTCGACTAACCATGTGTCACCTCGAAATTAAAATCTTTTCGTGTGTTACCTAAATTGCTAGTCTGCGTAATCTGCGTAATCTTAAATGGCCTACTCAGGAATCCTTCGCATCAGACAGGTGCTTTTAAATACATTGCCAGTGGCTTACCAGTTCTGCTAGTATGAGGAAATTTTGTGCAATAATTGCTACTCCTTCACATTTGTACCATCTTGACGGGGACCGTTATATGAACCCGAAATGACAAACCCCAAAAGTTAGAGAGTAATTGCTTATTGTTCCACAGCCAGTTTTGCCTTGTCACTTCATTAAATGCCGACATTTCACTGTAAGACGCTTAATATTCGGGAGCTGCGAGTGAAGATCTAACCATCCCAGCGCCTAACTATGTATTTTGTTGCAAATAGGCTTGTCGTAAACATCCTGATTTGAGGAATATAAGTGCTTACCACAGTTTAAAGCAGTTCATCCTTGCTTATTATCCTAACTCTCTGTCTTTATGTGTCAAGCGGCCCCATTAACTCCATCAAAGACCAACTTTCTCACAACCTCATTCTGCTTCCACAATTTACCCGCCGGTCTTGACACTTTTCAGCAAAACATTTCATCTTGAGATCAGTGGCTGTGGGCTGCAGCCTGTTATTAGCTTCTGCTGGGGAGCGCTGTTTCCCCCCTCGCTGCAACTGAAGCTATAATTTCTAGTCCAGTTGCATCATTTCTCTCGGGAGCAGTGATTACAGCGATTGTGTTGACTTAAACAACCGTTGTACAGCTCTTGTTATACCATTGAATTCATTAGAAGGAATGCAGTTGCCTCCCTTTTTAGCGTTTTTATTTTCTTCTTCCCACAGCACCGTACAGCATCCGAAATCTGAGCGATCCAATGATGACGCAGTTCGAGCTGGACAGTAAGTTGTGCCTCAAAGCGCAAAACAACAGTAGAAAATCCCGAATGAGCTGCTTTTTCTGTTCTACCATGTTGTAAGCGTTGCAGAAAGAGAAATTTGTTTGGCTTGATAAATGGAACGCCTCCACCAAGGCCAAGGAAAGTCGACACAATCTTGGATGCCACATTATTTTGTTTTGTTTGGCTTGTACATGTGGCTTTAATTGGAATTGTGCAAAAAAAAAACAGATGGCTACATTGACCAAGCATAACATTGTGTCTTATATTGGCAGTAGTTTGACATATTTTATGACTACCTAATAATATGCAGCTATTGTAGGCTGGTGTCATGTGACGTTCTTCGAAGTTGAGGCACTAGCAAGCAGCATGGCAGCACTTGTTTGGAAGGCGGGCAGGCTAACGTTTGCTAAAAAAAAATATATATATATACTCTGTAACTGCACTCACCTTTTAAGCATCTGAAAGTATCTAAAACTGACCCGCTAACGCTTGTGTGGCTGTTATGTTTACAATGAGTCACCACGATTACTCTCCTCCAAACGATGTCATTGAAAACTACATTACCGATACACGTACTGTACATGTTTTCATTATTCAAGCTAAACAAAGTAAATAACCTTCAGGTCTGTAATAAGTGGACTGTACTTTTTGATAAATACTGATCGTTGCACAATTGAACAACCCACAGGAGCGGCAGTTTGGGATATTATGCTTTAGCCAAGATGTTCTTTCTCGTTTTCCACACCTTTACCACATCAACTTTGAGCGGAAAATGTTAAGATATCCTTTGTAACCAACGCTATAAGGAAAACTGAATTTGTGTGTGTTTGTTTTAATTATTGTATCATTCAGCTGTTTGAATAGACTTCAGGGCTCAGTCAGTGATAATATTTCTATGTATTTACTTTTATTTGGCTCTCAGAAACATGCGCTGAAATGGAACAGTGCATAGCAGATGGTCAAGTTACAATATCATTACCAATTGTAATTTTGGTAAAGTGGCATCTGCTTGTCATGGAGAAATTTTGCCAAAGAAAATGTTACTGGTGGTGGTGTTGTTGTTATCATCATTGTGTGCTACGTTTCCAAACAGTTTAAATAGCAGAGAATAATGCTTTAAAACTCTATTGTGTCTGTATGACCAATGCCGCTTCATAATATGGCCTAAAGAAGGAGTAAACACAAAACAGGAAATGGCAGATGAGATTTTGGTGGCTGTGTATCTTATATTGCCTTGTTTACCTCCCATACAGAGCTGAGCAAACACAAGCGCTATGAGATCCGGATGTCTGTTTACAATGCGGTGGGTGAAGGGCCAAACAGTCCGCCCCACGAGGTGTTCGTCGGAGAAGCAGGTATTTACAAGATGTCCCACCCAACCGTATTTGTTAACATCAACCACAAACACTGTTTATGTGTCCACAGATGTGTTGCATCTTAGCTATTAAGGCTATAAATATCAGCTAAATGAATTATAAATAGCACAAGTCAAGGCTCTGTAGGGTTAGGACACCAGGTCAGGGAAAGCTACTGAAATTGCTTGAAGGAAGTGGATTTTCCCAAAGTATTGAAATATTTATAAGTCGGTACTGTCTGTACACATTTAAATGAGACAACATGCCCTGAAGATATACAACTCAAACATAAATAATGTACTAGAAAATGCACGTTTTGTAAACGAGTTGCATTATCGTTTCAGCTTAACTTATTACTATTTTGTTATACAGTGAGTCAAAATGGTACCCAATGTTCTACTAAAAGCGTAGCTCCCTTGCTTCTTAACAGAGACTAAGAAACTATAGGCCCCACGCTAAACCATGATGAAAGACAGTATTAAAGCAGAACTAAGTAACTTGTTTACATTAATAAATCCTTTTCTTAGTGCCTCTGGGGTAATACAAGTGTTAATGGGACTGTTAATGGTTTACTCTTCTATTTTGTATTAAATGTTGATTGTTTTATTTTTATGAACCTGTACAGCACTTTGGGGCAGTGTCTGCTGTTTGTAAATGTGCTTTATAAATCAATTTGACCTTTGACCTTTGAATGGGATGATTGGGGGGGTCTTTCATCTCCCCCTGGTGCCTCTGGCCAGAAAACCACGCTTGCAACTTTCCCTGCTCCGACTCAGCAGCCCCAATAGACACTAACGGAATTACAATCAGTAAAAAGCTAACACGCTAAAGGGCAACGCTAACTGAGCGCTATCGCCACTTTAGCAGTATTTACAGACAGGTTTAAGTGGGGAAAAAAACATCTCAATTGTGCAATTGGGTTGTGGCACAATGTACAATATCCTCCTCTCCCTTTGTCTTTTCTGTCAGTGTAGTATTTTCTCATGGACAATTAAAGAGTAAATAAAATGCAACATGCTACGACACCTGCAGTGGCGCTCACGGGCCTCTAGGGGCATATGTTACTTAGTTCTGCTTTAAACTTTGAGACATTTTTAGACTAAACCCCCCAAAACATGCACAATAGGCCAAATTATCCAGCTAGGTAGCCATGACTGTTTCTGACAGGTTTCCCTAATGATACTGAAGGAGAGGACAAAATGTTTCCAAAGTTATACCTTCAAGTGATGGCTATAATGCTGCAAAATCAGGAGAGAGAGAGAGAACTACCATAATCATATATTATCACTTAAATTACGTCAAATTGCAATTATAGACAATCAATTAAATTTGTAAAACATTAAAACGTAAATCAAAAAAATAATAATAATTTCCAGAGTTTTAAAATTGGAAAACAAACAAACAAACAAAAAACACTAAAAAGAAAAGGAAAAAAAATGACCTTGTACGTTTAATTTCTTAGTGCCCACTGCCCCACCCCAAAACGTGGCCATCCAGTCCGCTACCGCCACCCAGCTGGACGTGATGTGGGACCCCCCTCCTGTGGACGCCCAGAACGGGGACATTCAAGGCTACAAGGTAAAAACCTAAGCTGCATAAATGTAGGCACAAAACAGAAAACCCTAGACATTGCACTATACGAATATATTGTTATCCATAAATACCATTACGGCCCCGTGGGGACTATATTATGTGTGAATGCAATTAAATGCACATTTTACCTTAAAACATCCAGTCTGCGGCGTTTTCCAGAGGGGGCCGTAATAAAAGTCTATTGCACTAAAGCACGTTTATGGGGAATAGAGTGAAATAGCAGCTCGTTGCCTTTGGGGAGACGGAAATAGGCTGGAGATTTATTGCACAACACGAGCAGCAACATGGTCCCATAACGTCGGCATTAATATTTATTTACTCCTCTGCTTATCCGCGCGTAGGTTTACTTTTGGGAGTTTCAGCGCAAAAACGAGACCGAGCGATTGCGGACGCTCTTCATGCCGGAGGGAGGGGTCAAGCTGAAGAATCTGACCGGATACACCACCTACATGATCAGCGTAGCTCCGTTCAACGCGGCGGGGGACGGGCCGCGCAGCGCACCGACGAGAGGACGCACTCAACAAGCAGGTAAACGCATGCACTGGTGTACTGTAGAGGTTCTCAAACTTTATAACGCCAAGTAGGTTACCTCAAAACAATATACTTGGCTTTATGTGTACAGGTATGCCAGATCTTACAGGGCTACAACAGGGCTATAGCCAGCTTAAAAGGGGGGTATTATATAAAATCGACTTTTTCAAGCTTTATATCATGTTATTATGTCATTCCCTCATTAAACACATGCCTGGAGTGTTGCCTTGGCTCATTCACATATTTTTGAGTAATCAGTAAAAACTTAGACAGCAGCCATTTTAGGTGTAGCTATGCCTCAGTCCTCCTAGGAACGCCCCCACCTCCTGGAGACGCCTCTGGACCTTTTGTCACCTGCCAAGCCACCAACCACTGCTCCTCAGCTCAGCAGAGCCCCCTCCCCGCACAGTGTTGTTGTTTAGATGCCACAGCAGTGTGCTGAAGGGGGCGTGTCGGAAAGCTTCTTAAAGAGACAGAGGCCTATTTCAAGACGTTCAGTACAGCCATTTTGAGAGAGCAATTTTATTCAAGGCAGTTATTTTAATTTACTGCATATACAGACCAACAGAAGGTTACGTCATCATTGTAGTATGCTATAGACTGGTGCTATGTGATTGAAAAAAGCATAATACACCCTCTTTAAAGTAGGGCTAACTAAGTATGTTCAAGGTACTTTATTTGTCATTCCAGCATGCCACAGAAAAACATGACAGAACGAAATCTGTCTTCAAGGCCCAATGATGTGCCTAATTAAAAAATCTAAGACTATAAATATTCATCATAAATACTGACTTAAAAACAAACCAAACAAACAACAATACAAAGACATAGAGGTAACGCAGCATGAGAGGCGTTCAGAGGCATTCAGTGTGGCTTGTTCACTAATCTCACTGCCTGCAGGAAAGAAGCTGGACCGTAGGCGAGAAGAGTTCGCTTTTTCGATACTCCTCGCGGGACAAACAGTTCGTTGGAGGGGTGTGAGGAGTCCCCCCCCCCCCCCCATGATCCTTGCGGCCCGTCTTCTGCAGTGCTCATTGTATATGTCACTGATTGGTGCGAAAGTGAAGTGAACCAGTAGGTCTGAGTAACACTGATGCAAGGTCACACGCGATAAAAATGGTTCAGCTTCTAATATTCTAATCAAACCCCGCTGGCTGCTCTGCTTTATGACCGCAACACTGGAGGCCGCCATTGCTCCGCCATTGCTGTAGTACCTCCATATAGCCGCTAGTCTCCCATTGAAAAGCATTGGACCTAAGACACGTTAAAGGGATATTTCGGGATTTTTGACATAGGGCCTCATTTCCTAGTTATCCAGAGTGTTGTTGATGTCTGGAGATATTTTTTTCTTAAATTCATGCAGTTCTTATATTTGAAGAGCTTAGTGGCGCTAGGCTAGGGCAAGGCTAAAGCATTTGGTACCATAGAAATGCTTTAGCCTTGCCCTAGCCTAGCGCCACTAAGCTCTTCAAATATAAGAACTGCATGAATTTGAGAAAAAATATCTCCAGACATCAACAACACTCTGGATAACTAGGAAATTAGGCCCTATGTCAAAAATCCTGAAATATCCCTTTAAAAACAAGTTTAACACCTGGTTTCTATTTTTTTTAACACTTTCTACGGCTACATATTCCTCCTGAGATAACCCTGGGTTAGTCACAAAAAAAGAAACCAGCCTGGTTTTCGAAATTAATTTTTTTTGAAATCTCGTACTAATGATGGTCGGACTGTTAGCATTGGAGCTGCACGAGCTACACGTCACGCAAGGGCCGAGTCTACAGTGAGATCCCGCCCTTATGCCCTTTTTAGGAACATGCTTCGTCAGAGCAGGGGAGGAGGAGGAGTCTGTAAATCTGCCATGCATTCCCCCTCGAACATGGTCATTATGGTAAACGGGGAGGAGTGAGGAAGAGTTGTCTATTCTTTTTAACGGTCTATGATTCTAATAATAAAAATGTCATTGTTAAAGTATAGATAAACACCCTATCTATATGTTAGAGTAAGATACACACATTTGTATGAATATATGACAATAGAGAAGACACAGTATTGGTTTATATGGTCAACATCTACTAGCTGCAACAATTGTCTTAGTGAAGAAATATTGATATCTAATTAATTTCATCCTCCCAAGTTCACATGTTAGAAGCCTGAATGGCATGTGGACTTAAATGAAGCCAAAACGAAGATCAGACAATTGTTGAGTTCAGTATCGCAAGGAAAGGAAAGTGAGCAACAGGACATTGCTAGTTTTGATAGAAATCTGTCACAAATACATAGGTCACAGTTGCGCTCCTCTTTTCCTCTTGTAGGTGGTCATAATGTTTTGCCTGCCTGTCTGACTGGGCTAAACAAAATCAAGCGCTCTCCGAGAAATAAAACTAATTCACCGGTGTTCGAAAATTACACGGTGCAAGGGGAGAGCTCAAGTTAAATGAATAAAAAGCCAGCAATAATGTGGTATTTACAGCCCTGTTTACTCATTTGTCACCTTTACGGGCTGGAGCAAGTTTGGAGAACCTTGAGAGTTTAAGAGGGAGGCATCAACCGCTGGGAAGGAATTCACTGGGACGATGGAGCTAATCGTTTCTGTCAGCGCGCCAAACGACGTTAGCCTAGCCACACGGCGCATAGCTCTGTAATCTCCGAGCCGCTCACTCAGCCTCATGGTATGTTTGATAAATGGACAGAAAAGTAGTGTTTAAGTTCTCTGAGCACGCTTTGTTTTGGTCTTTATCGAGAGGAGGAAGGAAGCTTATGACCAGATGACTGCACGGAGGCGAAGGAGCAAGACAAGTCACCCTTCTTTCACTAGACAAATGGCCAGTGTGCGTATATTGTTTTAAACAGAAAAGTAGTGATGGCACATGATTATAAAAAAGAGCCACGTGTTAATGCTCTGTCATTGAGCGTCATCATTATTTTGATCACGGGTGACCTTTTTGTGGTCAGAGTAAATAAGTAAGCCTAGCAGTAATCTTTCAAAGACTTTTCGAGTTGTCATGCTATCAGGCTAAATAGATATCCACACAAATCATATAAATAGAGGAACAGCGACTCGAAGCATCAGCAAAAACCTTTCCAAGCTCCCTTAATGTTTTTTTTTAAAAGCAGTTATGCTCAATGGATTCCGACCTCAGACTGGCCTCTCAACGTCCGTCAAAAACTGCTGAAAGTTCTTTTGAAAATCTTGCTGACTTTGTTGTGGTCCTCTGTTGTAGCCCCCAGCGCCCCCAGCTTCATCCACTTCAGTGAGCTGACCACCACCTCTGTCAACGTGTCCTGGGGAGAACCCACCTTCCCCAACGGCATCATAGAGGGCTACCGTCTCATCTACGAGCCCTCCACACCGATCGAGGGTATTTGCAGCTCCGATACTTCCCACACTGTGTGCCAATGATGCCCTGTTTGCGTGTTAAAAACCTGCTCTAAATGCGTTGTGTTTGTCCAGACTCCTCAGTGGCCTGTCCCGAATGCCTGCACTCGCCCTCACCCCGGGCGTCAGTAAGACCGTGACAGTGGACGTGAAGGGGACCGGCCCACTGTGGCTCAAGCTCAGGGACCTGGCAGAGGGAGCCACCTACAACTTCAGGATCCGCGCCAAAACCTTCATCTACGGACCGGAGGTGGAGGCTAACATCACCACTGGGCCAGGGGAAGGTACTCAAAATTATGAAATGCAGGAATGCTGAGCTCCATTGTTCTTTTTGTGTACATAGATTTAGATACTGGTCTTTGAATAGTGATATCTTGTTGTGTAAAATAGAAACTAACAACACTTGCTGATTTAGTATTTCACTAACCCAAGCCATTGCAATTTCCTCTTTTCATCCGTGTCTATAATGTTATGCTTGATTAGTATATTATTGCGGCAGTGTCTAAATTATGTCCTGTTGTTGACCAGGAGCCCCAGGACCTCCCGGAGAACCCTACATCACACGCCACGGTTCAGCCCTGACTATACAGTGGAGCAGTGGAGACCCCGGACGGGCCCCTATCACCCGCTATGTCATAGAAGCTCGCCCATCAGGTGTGTACTGTCGGTTATGCACCACATTTTATGAATGTTTTACTATGGAAAAGTCCCACTGCAATATACCGTAGTGGTATAAATGTGGATTTGAATATCCAAAGTTGATTTTAGACAGATTTTGGAGTCAGTTTCAAGATAAATCATCGTCTCAAAATCTCCTATTGTTAAATATAGAAAGAGGCACATCATTTGTAATAGTAAATACTCTGCTTTCTATTTTACATTCCAAAAACGCAACTCAAATCATATATAAACTTCTTGTTGCATAATATTTTAGATGATATTTTATAATGGGAATATATTTTATTTTCCTTTTATATAAGGGAAAAGGGGAGAACAGCACCTGGCAGGTTGATTTTACACAATAAAAAACCCATTAAAACGAAAGACAATTGAGCACAGACAAGGAACATGTGACCCGGTAATATGGCAAACTGTGAAAAAGAACCACATTTTTCTGTATTTCCCCACTTTTAATCAAATCTTAAAGAACACGCTACCTCTCTTGCACTCATTTCACTTATCTCCATTGCACTAATCCTTATTGATATCCCTATTTACCCAAAACCAAACGACCCTTTTAACATAATAAAAAATATGATGAAAATAACGACCAAAAATGGTTAATTAGGACTTAGACATAAACGAGAAAAGATTGCACGTCGTAATCTTATTATCCTTTTAATTCTATCCTGATTGGGGTGACTGACAGATAAAAAGGCTAATCTTCCTTGCGTATCTGTCAGTGAGCTGCTAATTGACAGGGCCCGACCCTCCACTTTCTTCCCATTTAAGGATAAAAGAAACATGGCCGCCCCGTCACTTTGATTTTCGACTTCACTTTTAAACAATAACGTCTCTGTCTGTTTTATTTATAGCCGAGCTTCCTTTACTCACAAATTAGTTTTTACGGTACGCCTTTTTTTCTTTTTTTTTTCCCACCGCTGTGCTAAGGGAAAGAGGTGTCATCGCTCGCTGCTTTAGCGTCCCGTGAATGTTAATGGCTTATCGATCGGAGCGCTGCAATGGAGACAAATGACATCTGGTTACTCGTGTGATTGGCAGGTCCTAGGCCGGGTTTTAAAAGGCTTAAGAATGACATTAAGGTTCGCGGGGGAGATGCGTTTAAGCACTTGGGATGGGGCTAATTGAAAAGGTCAAGCCCGTGGATTAACATGGGCGAGCATTGGAGTGCGAGTCACAGCCAACGACGCGAAATTGCTGAGAAAAACTTATTTAAGATCGGAACTGGTGTGGAAAGCATTTTTTCTTTTTGTCAGATGAAAACAATTATGTATCATTATTGCAAAGGTTTTCAATAAGTAGTCCAGGGTTTATACAGGCAGAAGCAAGTCAAACTGAATGCTTTGAATGCCCTATTACTAATTATAATGTCACAAACGATGGACAAAAATTGATGCATATGTACCGTCATTTCTAAGGATTTGCAAACATTTCATCAAACAAAGGAAAGATGATTGGACAGGACAGGCGTTCAAAAGATTGTTATCAATTACGGCCAAAACTGTCATAATTGTCCATGAAATTTAGATTTAATGCCAGTTTGAATCCAGTTTGAATGTTTTTGTTCATTATATTTAAAGATACATTATGGAACTTTTTGGCAAAAAAAAAGTTGATACTTGTGCGTATTTGAGGTATAGTTGATGAGTTAAACTTGGCCCTGTTTTCTTGCCTTCTTGGCAGCTTTCTCTTTCCATAATAATTTAAGCAATAATGTGCCTTTAGAGTCCTGTGAATTTACATGGATATTACTCCGGATTCTTCTCAATTTACTTTGAGACTGGCCCCTCAGAGACTGCATTGTCCATGTTTATTTCTCTGTCTTGTCCAAAACAGCCCTATCTATTACATGTTTTCTATAACTTTTCCAAGGAGACTTGAGATGTATCACTCCAATCAAGTTTTAAATTTAGTCAAAAAAGCACTTGTATTGGGTTGTTTTTAGATTTTACTTCCCACTTTAGAGGTGTGTTGTCCAGTACATATGACAGGCAGGGTTTCCGCGGGCAGTAAAAAGCATGAAATGAATTGTGCCAAAATCAAAGCCTTAAAAGGTGCATTATGCAACTTTTTAAGTGAAAAAAAAAAAGTTGATACTTGTGCGTATTTGACCTTGTACTGACCCAGCGGCTGTATGAGTGGTCAGCATGGCGCCTTTACTTTCCATCACGGTGATCTCTAGGAGGCTCCAGGATCACTTGTTTCCTAGATTTTCTGATGAGAGGGTCCGTTAGCAGAGAAACCTACAAAACTGTTGATCCTGGAGCCTCCTAGAGACCACCGTGATGGAAAGTAAAGGCGCCATGCTGACCACTCATACAGCCGCTGGGTCACTACAAGGTCAAATACGCACAAATATCAACTTTTTTTTTTTTCACTTAAAAGTTGCATAATGCACCTTTAAGGCTTTGATTTTGGCACAATTCATTTCATGCTTTTTACTGCCCCGCGGAAACCCTGGCTGTCATATGTACTGGAAACACACCTCTAAAGTGGGAAGTAAAATCTAAAAACAACCCAAAACAAGTGCTTTTTTGACAAATTTAAAACTTGATTGGAGTGATACATCTCAAGTTTCCTTGGAAAAGTTATAGAAAACATGTAATAGATAGGGCTGTTTTGGACAAGACAGAGAAATAAACATGGACAATGCAGTCTCTGAGGTGCCAGTCTCAAAGTAAATTGAGAAGAAGGGCATCCGGAGTAATATCCATGTAAATTCACAGGACTCTAAAGGGCACATTATTTGCTTAACGTATTATTGAAAGAGAAAGCTGCCAAGAAGGAAAGAAAACAGGGCCAAGTTTAACTCATCAACTATGCAACATTTTAACTTGAAAATAGGCACTAAGTCTCAGTGAATTGCACCTTACACTATGTTCTTAAACTTCTTCAAATTTGAAAAGCCGCATTATGTTTCTCAATTTCACAATGTCCCAACTTCCCTTTGAAACTGGGTTAGTGCAAGTGATAACCCACGCAGTGCATTTCATCATATGCAAATGGCCGCAGCGCTCTCTTTTTAACAGTACAACTTTTCCAAATCAAATTACCTCAGCTGCTTTTCTAACTTCCCAAAGTCGTCCGCGGCAGTCGGCGTGACAGATGAACTGTGCTCCTTGTTTATGTCTCCATACTCCATTAAAACAGTCAAACTTACATCGATGTTTACAAGCGCCCCCTGCGTAATGAATGTCGTCTGGCAGCGTTTCCAAAAAGCACAGCAGCAGAACATCTACCATTAGTTCTCTTGAAATATGGCCCGTACAAGTATTTATGATGTACATTTGGTGGCTGTAAATTTTACGCCAGCGGTGAAATTGATGAATTGGGTATATTGCTTGGAATTATGAATTGGTGACAGGGGCCCCGGAGTTTTTATTACACAAACAAACAGCTTGTTAAAAAGAAAAGACATAGTGAAAGCCCAAACTGTTGCCTAAAAATGAAAATAATAATCACTTCAAGATAAGGTGCATGGATGATAATAATAATATCATACAAGCTTCAGCTAAAAGCATCACATTTTGGAATTATACGGTGATTGTCAGCCATTTTTCTAACCTGTCATGTTCTAGGGTAGCTATGTAAAGCAAGATACTTAAGACCGAGGCTTCTCAAAGTATGGTACAGTTTGCTCCGGTGGAACGCAGACATCTTGTCTCAAATGGATTTTTTCCTGTTTAGACCTATCAGATTCAGAAGACTTTATTTCTCCCCGAGGGGCATTTCATTTACAGCTTCCCAGCCAAACGTTCATCCATCTCATTAATACAGTACATAGAAAAAATAGGCCTAACACATACAAATAAAATAAGTCAGCAAGATAACAGAAACCTGGAGCCGTAGCCGATCTAAGACGACACATTAATGATTAAAATGAGATTCATCCTTGTTTAGCAGCTTAGCTGAAGGTATGAAAGACAACAAATAACGATTCTTTGTTGCTTGCGGCACATTATAGCACCTTCCAGAAGGCAGCAACCGAAACTCGGAGGACAGAATGTGCTCTGGTTGGCTAATGATTTGTTTAGCCTTATCAATAGCTTGCTTTTTCCAGAGTGAACTTACGTCTTTCAGCTGGACCCCTATAATTTTAGAGCAACTTTTTACAATGTTGTGCAGACCGTTCTGGTTTTTTACAGACAACCCATTGAACCAACAAATGAAAGAAAATGTCAAAAGACTTCCAATAAAAGAATTGTAAAAGTTACATAAAATTGTGTCACAAACATTAATAGAACAGAGCTTCCTCAAAAGATACATTCTCTGTTGACCTTTCTTAATAATTGCTTCTGTATTTGACTCAAACTTTAGTTGAGAGTCAAACTCAACTAACTGAGTTCAGCTTACTGAGAGTTCAGTAAGCTGAACTCTCTCTCTCTTCCCTGCCCTTCTTCAACAGCCTCTCAAGGACACAGAACTTTGAACCCCACCCCAGGAATACTAAACACAATGTGTATATAATTTACTGTGTTTTCCGGACTATAAGTCACACTTTTTCATAGTTTGGCTGGTATGCGATTTATACTCAGGTGCGACTTATATATCAATGTATATAATTTCACATTTGAGGGGAACAAAGTGATCTCTTCAGTGGGTGGAATTGTCAGTGAAGGAGATCAGGTGCTCTTCAGGATCCAAAACGTAAGTATAGGCAAAAAGAGGGAAAAAAATCCGAGGCACTCCGTTTCTTAGTAAAAGTCCTTTATTGGATGGACATGATATAATTTCACATGTTTGTTATTTTCACACTGACAGCCGCTAGAGGGCGCTCTAGGCCTGCGCACCAGTATCTGCCACTCCTGTACCACTGTAATATAAAATAAATGGTAATCGAACAACTGAAAGAAAGTTTAGAGTGAGCGGAGGTCAGTCTTTTATTGCAATGAAGAAAACAAAATAAGCTAATTGCGGGCTAAATGCTAAATGGCCACAGCTAGAGGAGAGAGTTCGCAAATGGATGCTTGAACAACATGCTGCCAGGAGAGGCTTGTCAACAGTTAAGTTACGCCCCGGCTGGTGTGGTACGACTTATATTTCGGAGCGACTTACCTGTATGTGTTTCTTTCTTCTTCATTATGCATTTTTTGGCTAGTGCGACTTATACTCCGGAGCGACTTATAGTCTGGAAACCATAGTAGACTGACAGAAGCGAGGCTGCCAGTTTGTACAACCATCTCTGAATACCACCAACCAACCACTCACTCACACTCTCATTCATTCTGGCCTATTGTACATGTTTTTAGTGTACTCGAACTTGAGCTCAACTCTGGCCCATGATTTAACGTGCGTTTACTGTACTTTACATGAATCTTCTCTTTTACAGACGAGGGGCTGTGGGATATTCTGATTAAGGACATCCCGAGAGAGGCCACGTCACACACGTTCAACATGGACATCCTCAAACAAGGCGTCAGCTACGACTTCAGGGTCATTGGAGTCAACGACTACGGCTACGGCTCGCCCAGTCTGCCCTCTCCCTCTATATCCGGTGATTACCACTCGATTAATATGAATTCTTATTTTATTATTCTTGCAAATTCTTATATAGAGTACAATCAAATCAATGGACAAAATATGCACAAAAAACACAGTAATGAGTAACATAGTAAAGACAACAAAAAACATTTCTGTAATAATCTCAAATTGGAGATACAATATAGTCTAAGAATACCTAAGTTACTACCTCACTAACCATACACATATGAAACTGTTTCTTCTCACTCGCTAATGAGAGCTCATTTTTCGGTTTTAGCCCAAAAGGTGCCTCCGTTTTACGAGGAGTGGTGGTTTCTAGTCGTCGTGGCGCTGGTCGGCCTCATCTTTATTCTGCTGCTGGTCTTCATCCTCATTATAAGAGGCCAGAGCAAGAAGTACGCCAAGAAGTCAGAATCAGGTGAGCGAGCGCCGCGGCATGCACAATGAAGACGGGTGTTTATTAGCCCATGCATCAACTTCACTGGCATCCACTCAGGTTGTATGACATTGAACATGGAAAGACGTTTGTGTATACTTGTGACACGTGTGTTGATCTGTATTGCATTTATATTTAAAAAAAAGGACAGACTGATGACAACTAAATAAAAAAAGGTTTCGATGAGCTACTTCTATAAGTCAAAAGATTTACTTCTGTCCAGCGTAGCATTCGTTTTTCCTAAAGCGCTTGTATTGATGGGCTTATGCTCTGGAATCGGCCTTGGCCAAATCATGTGTGAAATTTCTACACAGGAATATATGTCCATGAATCAGGGAAGATAAAATGGATGCCTGGCCTTTCAGTACATTCAGGTAGTCAGCTCACCTCATTCTTTAGCCACACATTGCTGGGCTTTGTGTTTTTTTATTTTTTTATTTTTTTATTCTGACCCAGTTAGACTATAGTACAGTAAAGGACACTCTCATACAATGTTCTCTATATATCAATGGCGTATGCCGTGGTGCCGTAAAAAAAAGAAGAAAACTTTGCACATAAATCATTCGTCTTCCCCCAAAGACATGAATAAAACAGTGTAACTTTATAAATATGACATGTGGGTATATCGTATCGCACATTTCTACCAGTAGGATCGATGAAACATTTCGTGAGAATGTGACCAGAACTCCTAATGTCAGTGCCAGTCTATTTGTACACAGTGAGTGTTCTTGAGAGTTGATGAGATCAATAAAGTCCTATCTTATAACATTTTATCTTAAACACATTACCCAAACATTACTCATTACTTACAATAGAGCACATAGAAGTCTAATCATTAGGTAACTACTTCATTACGACAATCCAACATTTATACAAATTCCTAACTTGAAATAAGAGACAGGAAGCTCTTGTTGCCGGGGGTAACTGTTGTTGAAATAAATCCAGAGATTGACAGATCACATTTGAATAGGCCTCATATGGATTGTACAGTCTTTCACATCAGTGGGCATTTCCCTGAGCTCAGCACTTCAGTAGCTGCCAGTAGAGGGGGGTCCCTGCGGGTCAGTGCCCATCTTTCTGACTGACATAGAGAAAACAAGGCGGTCCTCTCATTCAAACACAAAAGCAGCACTCAATGCCTCCGTTTCCCGCTTTAGGAATCTGGCCAGGCCGCTCACCCCGGTGGTGTTCCTGTTTTTGTGCTGTATATTTGTGTAACCAGCAATTGACCCGAATAGGCATGTACGGTTTGTTTATTTTGGCTGTACATGTACAAACATTTTAGTTTCTCGATGCATTCCTACCAAAATCCCACTTATTCACACATTGCACGACATAAAACATAAGGTCTAAACCCATGGCTTAACGATGCATGCATTTCACAGGTTTCCATGTTTTTTTCAACTGTTACTTAGTTTGATGGAAATAAATGCTGTGCCGTTTCTGAGGGAGTGAAATCAAACACATGAAAAAAAAGCCAGTGGAAACTTGGAACCAGTTTTAGCTAAATTTACGATAATCGTGTTAACTGCACTCTGATGACGCACTTCAAATAAGGTGTAAACTACTGTAGATAAAGCCAAGACTAAACCAGGTCTAAAACTAATTCAGGTTAACACAAAGCCTTAATTGAGAGTTGTAGGTCTAAACTACGATTAATCAGGGTGTAACAATGATCAATTATATTTGATCTGAAAATGGTGTTCATAACAGGAAAAATGTAATCCATGAACAAGATCAAATAAACCGAGACTGCAGTAGATCTACAGCTTTAAACTAGGTGTAAATCAGCACAAAGCCAGACAAAATCTGTTCCAAAAAGCGAATTGTCCCCTATAAACCTGTGGTTCTTACCATTTTGTCTGTGTTAATAGAATAATTTTAACCATTTTGCATTTAAAATAACTTATATTTGAGCAGCATCAGCTTTGTGGCTGTAAGCTAACGCAGCGGCGGAGTGATCTGCGAGAAAATAGTTCCTCAAAATGCGGTAATTCATGTGATACAAGGTCAGTTATATTTCAAAAATTATTAACACAGACATTTATATGGTTAGTCTGGTGTTATAAGTGATTTACCTCAGGTGCACTGTGGAGTGCGCCAGACTGTTTTTAATAAATAAATATTACTTACTTACTTACTTACTTACTTACTGTTTTTAATGCAGGCTGATACCATAGAAATGCTTTAGCCTTGCCCTAGCCTAGCGCCACTAGACTCTTCAAATATAAGAACTGCATGAATTTAAGAAAAAATATCTCCAGACATCAACAACACTCTGGATAACTAGGAAATGAGGCCCAATGTAAAAATCCTGAGATATCCCTTTAAGCCCCTGTTTTCAGTCACAGCTCAGTGAAGAGAGTGAAATGAGGGAGTTGTGTTTCATAAAAAACACACGATATCTCCATTTTTAGAAAAAAAAAACAGTGATTTTGATCAAAACTAGCCTCTGTTTAGGCACAAAAAAGCCTGGTTTAAAAGTCCATTATTGGATTAGGTGGACATGCCAACCTAATGTCCAGCTGATCCAATAAAGGACTTTTAACCAGGTATCGGAGTGCCTCGGATTTTTCTCTCTGTTTTGCCTTTTTATGTTTTGATCGTGAAGAGCATCTGACCTTCTACTACTGACTATTCTACCCACTGAACTGATCACTTTGTTCCTCTCAAAATTATTGATAGCCTCTGTTTAGCTTAGGAGTTCTCGGGAACCGAGGCACGTAGAATTAAACGGTTTTCACCTACTGAGAGCTTAGAGCCTCACCTTTCCATAGCATGTGTCCATAGAATATGCTGTGGTGCTACAAATATCATGACAGCTAAATCCCCCAAAACAGCGGGCACTCAATGTGTTAACTTTGGTGTGACATCAGGACCTACCATCACCTTTGAGACAAGCCACGACCCCAAATCTCTACATAAAACACTCCGCGGGCTGAAAGGACACGCTGCAAATGGTTCCACCGGTGAAGAACCACTGCTGTAAACCGACAAAGCCCTGTTCCAGTTATTACCGTGTGTTTTTGTAGCCAGACATTGACCCCTCTAGGCCCCCATAGAAGCAGCTGCAGAGGTCCCGGCTCACAGCTCTCCTCTCAGACTGTAGTTTTAACCTGTGTTCCAACTTTAGCTCTGCCCCGACATTAATCTGCTTTACAGCGCAGACTCCAGCCCCTGTCCTGAGGTTTATAGGCGCAGACACTTGATCAATATTATGAGTGATTCATATCCAATATTCACACAAAGGGCCAGTCCATTTTTATTGTCAGTTTATAGTAGGCTATTGATATGGATGCATCCAGAGGGCTATAATAAAAAAATAAGAATAAAACAACTTTTATTATATATGTGAAGTTGTTTGGCTGTCATAAGCCCGTTGTATATCATAGTTTCCTTTTTGAACTGCTCAAAATTATTCAGTCAAATGCATATGAAAAAAATAGAAAAATAAGTAAACTTCCTATACATTCATTGCTAACTCTATGTTATAATGTGACACATATAGAAAGACCAATCATAAAAAGGAAGGAAGGACTTTATTGGTATAGGGCCTTTCACAGACATGGTCACAAGCTTTACATGGGACAATTTTACATTCACTCCATTCTCGTTGGTGTTAAGCTACTTGGAGCGGCCGAGCCAGTCTCCAGACCTAAATCCAAGAGAAAATCTTTGGAGGGAGCTGAAATTCCGTGTTGCTCAGCGACAGCCCCGAAACCTGACAGATCTAGAGAAGATATGTGTGGAGGAGTCCCTGTGGCAATGTGTGAGCAACCCTGGTCAGGAACTAGGAAATGTTTGATCTCTGTAATTGAAACCAAAGGCTGCTGTACCAAATATTAACACCGATTTTCTCAGGTGTTCAATACTTTAATGCAGCAAGAAAATACAAATACATTCTTTTAAAATCTTCTTTTTTTAATTATTATTATTCTATTTCACAGTGGAAATGCATCTACAATGTACATTTCAGACCCCTCCATAATTTCTAAGTGGGAAAATTGCAGGGTGTTCAAATACTGTTCCTCACTGTATGTAACTTCAGTTTCCCCTGGGGTAGACTGACAGAAGCACTTTCGCAACTCCACACATTATCATTCACTTTGGCCTTTACTGGTAGGGGAAACCGGAGTACCCGGAGGAAACCTACACAGACACGGGGAAAACATGCAAACTCCACACAAAAAGGCCCCGTCCAGGTGGAAATCAAGGAGCGCTAACCGCCACCACCATGCCGCCCCCCAAAAAGCCATAGTCATAATGGAACGATGCCAAAAAGTATGTTGTTTTGAATAAAGTGCTCAGTTATCCATGGGTTTCCATCATTGTAGTCGCTTTCAAACACTCAACACATTTGGCTGGGTTGGAACGACAACACATAATGGTCATTGTTTTTGATCATCCAAGTTTTGATATAATTCATTAGGAGACGTCCACTGCTGTGACGAGTCTTTTATAATTGTCCTCAGGAAGTGTAGCATTGAATTGTCATCTTCAAAGCTTGTGGCAGATACAGTCATGAGAAATGATTTAATTGGCTTGTTATATAAGTTTCAAATCCTAATAAGCATCAAGGACCCTTAAGAAACTTTTGCGATGTGACTGCTTTTCTTCCACTTTCATATACAGTAAAGGTAAAGCTGGGTTCTTATAATTGAAGAATTATATTTCATGAGACAGGTATGCTACTGTAATAACTATTATTGAAGTCATTTAATTACAGAATACTGGCTTTTAAATCTATAAAGAGTTTTATCTTAAAGACGTAAAGCATTTCATGAAAAGTATTTCTCTCTGTTTTTATATTCTTTTCACATTTTTGCTATAACTGGTTTCACTTCCCTGGCAGCTAGAATGGTGAAAGACTTTATTGATTCACAAGGAACTCACAAAAACACGGTTTAAAAGTAACGTGAATAGTTCTACACAACAGCCTAGGGGTTTACTGTACATGTACTGGCCTAAGTGTTGGGAGTTTGCTTCCTTGCTCCTGAATGTTTCTGAAATCTATCTAATGTCCTGTCTCATAAAGCCAAATGTAATCATTATAAAAAGGAAATGATTATGAAATATCATCATATAGGACCTATATGATCATGAGTATTGTATCTATTTTCTTCTTTTTATTCATTGTATTCATCACTCATAATACCTAACATCTAATACATTTACAAACTACGGCATCAGCGTACTTAGATGTGAACACTAAAATCTCCATTGGCTTAAACACACCCCAATCTTCACTTAATCAAATTGTTTTTATTACACCGCTGAATGTTTTGCATCTGTTTAGCACTGCCCTCTCTGATCCGCTAACCCGCTCCCTGTGTGCCGGCTGTGGTGACACAGTGTCTCTGTACGTCTGTCCAGGGAACAACTCCAACTGCAACGCTCTGACCCACGGAGACATGGTCAGCCTGGACGAGGGCCGCTTCCCCGCGCTCGAGCTCAACAACCGCCGGCTGTCCGTCAAAAACTCCTTCTGCCGCAAGAACGGCGTCTACACCAGGTCCGTACCCCGTTTCAGAACTGATCGACACGGCAACACAAAAGATGTAGAAGCAATGATGGGGTGTGTCTTTTTCTAGCCGACAGATTTTCACAGAGAAATAATGTGTAATATGCAAGCTCTTCTTATTTGTTTTGGTCTAATTTGTAGTAGCCCATCTATGAGTTTCAAGTGATAAACATTTTTATTTATTTATTTATTTATTCATTTATTTGGTAGGGACACGTGTGAACAATAAACATGTACCACACTACAACATTTATAGCCAAGGCTAATTTGCAATGTCCGTCCCTAGAAGGGCTTTTCAAAAAACATGAAACACTGATGTTCTGTCTTGAATGGTTAGTCTTCATAGTGGCATCCAGAACACGGAAAGACCCATGAATACAGAGGACCTTTTGCACATGGTATTAGGTTGACGAAAATGAACTCTTTCAAGTAGGTCGACCATCTTGTTTGGATAAGTAAGTAATAGAAGGATTAACTCAAACAGATCAAACGTTTGCCATTATTAACCCTGCACATTGTTGGAGTGTGCAGGGTTCTTGAGTGATTTAAGAGCCCTTGAGTGATTTAAGTCTTTCTACTGACACACATGTGCACATTAGCATGATTAGTAGCATTCAAGATGTCACATTCTGGTCATGTGTGTATTAAAAATGCTCACCTTTTATTTGGATCATTAGTAAATGTGCAAAAATCTGAATATATTTACTTATACTGTAGATATAAATAGCCACCGTCATTAGCAATTATTGTTTAATCTTCAGCCGCTTCAGAAGTAAAGGCGAGACACAGCAGGTGAAAACATTGATTTTTCACGCTGTGGTCAGTGCTAGTTTTCTCCCTTAACATCTTAGTTTAAATGTCAGAGTTAAAAAAGAAGATGAAACACACCCTGTGCGAGCCGGAGATTTCCCGGGAATAAGTAAAACATTACGGGGCACTGGCCCGTTTCCCTCGTGTATTAAAGCAGTACTAAGTAACTTGTTTACCTTAATAAATCCTTTTCGTAGTCCCTCTGGGGGTAAGACAAGTGTTAATGGGTTGATTGGAGGGTCCTTCATCTCCCCCGGTGTCTCTGGCCAGAAAACCACAATTGCAACCTGAGTACCGGGTCGGAGCAGCAATACACACTACAGTAATGGAATCACGAAGAAGAAGCTAACAGGCTAACAGGCAAAGCTAGCTGTGGGCTAGCGCCACTGAAACAGTATTTACAGCCAAGTTTGAGTGAAAAAAATTATCTCCATTGTGTAATTGGATGTACAACATCTCTCTCTCCCTTTGTCTTTTCTGTCAGCGTAGTATTTACTCTCACAGACAATTAATAAGTTAAAAAAACGCAACGTGCTACGACAGCTGCAGTGGCGCTTATGGCCTCTAGGGTGCACAAGTTACTTAGTACTGCTTTAATTCACAATATTATATTCACCTTAAATGGCATTACCAATAAGTCAGTACTGATTATATTGGTCGATATATTTGTCGTCAGTAATCCCATCACCTTAACATCAGTCAGCCCTACTATTCAGTGCATGGTGTTGTGAAGCTATTGTTGCATCCTAGCTGTTAAACATTCTGTCCCTCTCAACGTATTTGAATTCTACGGCTTATTTTGAGGTTTTTTTCCTTTAGTCGACACGGGGCTACCGGCTGGTTTGAAATTTAAATTAAAAAGCAATCGCTGCCGTAATTGTGTTTTCGTGGGAAACTTTACCTGGAGCCTCAAAGCAAAAACAGTGGTGGAAAAAAAACATTGTCTGTCATCTCAACCACTATTTAAAAGTAGTGTATAAGTCGACTTTGCAGAGAATCTTTTTTTAATGAGCTTCTGTATTTGGCGAATGTCTAACTCGGAGACATGCCGAAGACGTGGCGCGTGTAAAACCAATCACTTTGACTGACACTTGAGCTGAGCGGACTTACTCATACGCATTCAGTGCAAGTTTGCATCCCATTACTTTGCATTAAAGAAGTGTGTCTTTGTAGAGGGAAGGATTTTAAGCCCGTGTGAAAGGCTGACGCTCAGTTTGTCTTTAGAGACTGTATTGCACATAGGCATATACTGTATATATGTTTTCAACCTTCGAATAATGAATGCATTGTTTTGTTTTGGCAGTATATATCAATTTTAATCGGTGTGCATGTGAGCATGTCCTTCAGGCCCTGATCAAGGTTGGCCCTGGTCTTTGAGGGGCTTCCAATTATGCAGCAACTTTGAACGAAGCGAGAACCAGAGGAGGGGGGAGTGAAGGGATGCACAGATGTACTTTCTTTTTCAAACCTTGTCTCTTTGAACTCCGCCGCGCTGTAGAGACACCCAAATCCTCTCACCTGAGCCGCCGATTAGACATTAATGCAGCACCCCCGTCTCCAGAGTGCGCATACAAAAGACAGGATAAAGTCTGGGGTCTTATACGAGATCAGAAATCAAACAGCTCCCCCAATCCCACTGTACTGAGCGCTAATCCAGACCTGTGTATGACAGAGGCAGCTAATGCCGTTTATGGGTGAATTTGGAAAGAGATTAGAGCCATATTGAGGTCAAATAGTGTGCGAAACAGCAAGGGCAAAGAGGGAGGAACAGAGTTTGAGAACTTGATTTTGGATGGGTTAAACAAACAGCAGTTCGAGGCTTATTTGCATCACACTGTAAGGTGTTGTTTCTACACCAGTATCCAGGAAAACGCAGCAGTCGCGTCCTCTATTTTATTAGTTTATTTGAGTATTAGCAGTATTAGCTGCAAAGCTAGTTTTCAACTGTTGTCCCTGGGCAAGGTGTATAAACAACAATTATAAAACATAAAGACAATTTAAAAAGTTGAGGCTACAAACTTACATAACATAGCAGTTCATAAATTCATACATTGATAACATCTGAATGTTCGTTCTGTGACTTGCACAACAGAATAGATTTTGGTGCAAGGGCAGGTCATACAGTTCAAACAGAGGAAGAAAAAGAAGAAGTAGTTTATATATATAGCACCTTTCACAGACATGGTCACAAAGCGCTTTACATGAGGCAATTACACATTCACTCCATAGTCTGTGGTTGTAAGCTACCTTTGTACATTCCGTTTCCCCTGGGGAGACTGACAGACGTGTTGTCGCAACTGCACACATCTGTGCCAACGGTACCACCATCATTCATTCACACACACACATCATTCATCCTGGCCTGTTGTACCGGTTTTTAGTGGTAGAGGAAACCGGAGTGCCCAGAGGAAACCTTCGCAGACGTAGGGAGAACATCCAAACTCCACACAGAAAGACCCCATCCAGGTGGGAATCGAACCCAGGAGCTTCTTGCTGTGAAGCGAGAGCGCTAACCGCTGCGTTACCGCTGTTAACTGTACATTTTTTATAAGGATAAATATGTAACGTTATTATTTACAAAGCAACACCTGTTTAGAGGATCCTGACACTTGGCTCAGTCGTGCACCAGGAGATCTAGGGTCTAATGAGCACATTGTTGATTTGATTTTAGCCAGTTTTTTAATTGAGTCCTGGATGTGTTAAACGTGGGGCATTCTTTTATAGTGAGAGGGATGCTGTTCCAGATGTTACAGCCCCTGACTGAAAGAACAGTCTGGCCAAAGGTGGTATGTCTGAAGGGCGCTTCACAGTCTCTTCTAACCATAGACCGAGTGGCTCTGCCAGGAGACGATTTCAGTTTTATGAATCCCCTTAATGGCGGTGGTGCAAGTCCATTGAGTATTTTGTAAACCATACAAGGAAATTTAAGGTTTTCACAGTTCAGAAGATTGCACGTCTGAATAATGCAACAGTGGTGGTACGAAACAGGTTTTCTGGCAAAAAAATGTTAAAGCTTTTTTATATAATGATTCTATTTGTCTGTTTCATTTGTAGGAGACCAATTTGTAAAGCAATATTCTACGTGCAAGAACACCATAGCATGCAGAAACCTATATATATCTAAAGTTATGAAGACTGAATTTAATTGTTTTTAAACATTTTCTTGACGTGACTTTGGAAAGTCGATTGAGAGTAGATTCAAGAACTACTCCAAGGTATTTGAACTCTTGTACCAGTTCGAGCTCCACATCTCTGAGAAACACATGTGAATTTGCAGTTTAATCTCGATCTGCTTTTACATGAAAACGATGAGGCGTCAACAAAACCAATCAAACTGCTGTGCACGGCGCGAGTACACAGACACAGTTTATGTAAATGTGAGAAGCTTCACAACACGATACATTGAGATTGTGAGTTTAGCCAGTCAGTGTTGAGACAGGGCTGTGAAGTGACCGCTCTGCGTTCGTTCAGGCCGAGCGGCTGAGAACGGCCTCCTGCTGAGACCTCCTCCAGAGTTTTCAGTGACGCTCGATGTCAGGCGATACAATGTGCGTTGTGAGTGCGTGTTTACCAACATACCGCTGTTTCGTCGCCATGTCAACTGCGCCTAATTTAATGAGGAGGATCTGGATTTTTACCCCCTTTGAAACACGGAAGCTCCCTCAGTCCGTTTGCACTGGAGCCGGCGCTGAATCAATACTAATGCGTCCCCTGTAGTGAAAGATCCCGATAATCTGAGATAAGAACGGGCTTGTTTGCATCAGTAAAACAGAACTGGCATTAGCATTTTGTGCAAATCCTGTTTTGTTTTGCATTGCGTATGGGCTGGAGTCAAGAGGTCCTCAAACATCATGAACATGATAAGTCCCACTGGCAGTACTATCAAAAATATGCCTCAAAGAGAGGTATCTTATTTCCTATCACAATGTACTGTGCACCAACTGAATTTATAAGCACAAGTGGATCGAGTGGACTCTTCTATGCCCGGGCCCGAGCGCTGATAAATTATTCATCCCACTCTCAGACATGTTCAAGACTCAACTAGAGCTAAAGTAGTCCTAAGTAAGTTCATGATTTGTTTGTGTTTTTTTGTTAATCATAATGTCCCAATACTCTCTCAATAAGACTCCGACTTTGTTTGTTTTTCTCTAAGTGGTGCTCGGTGCGAGGACCCGCCGAGGAATGCCAGATGTTAAAGCGGAGAGAGCCCTTTCGGGGATTGGAGAGCAGGCACAGAAATCTCAGGGTTGCGCCGACACTGCGTTGTGAGGTTCGCCCGAGTGGGATTACATCAGTGGAAAGTGGCGCCTCCAGAGACTCGTCCGTGTCAATTTCTACATTTTTATGAAGCCGACAAAAAAAATCAAAGCCGCCCACTCGAAGATTGCACTTGTGATCTTGTATGGACGTTTCGAGAATGCCAATACGCGCTCGCGCAACTCAAAAGAAGGGATAGAGAGAAAGATGGTACATTAATATTTGAAATTTCGCAGTTTTCAGGATTTCATACGATGCAATTACTTTTCCTATTTTAATATACTTACTTTCTGTGTATGCAGTAATCTTTAACCTCTTATCCCCCATTTTAACCAAGCGCATTTTCTCCAGTGCGGCTTCACCATAGACTGTTAAAAAGAATAGACAGCTCCTCCTCACTCCTCCCCGTTTACCATAATGACCACGTTCGAGGGGAATTCATGGCGGATTTACAGACTCCTCCTCCCTAGCTCTGACGAAGCATGTTCCTAATAAGGGCATAAGGGCGGGATCTTCACTGTAGACTCGGCCCTTGCGTGACGTGTAGCTCACGCAGCTCCAATGCTAACAGTCCGACCTCCGTTAAGTAGGAGATTTAAAAAAATGTATTTCGAAAACCAGCCTGGTTTCTTTTTTTGTGACTAACCCAGCGTTATCTCAGGAGGAATATGTAGCCATAGAAAGCGTTAAAAAAATTGAAACCAGGCGTTAAAGTTGTTTTTAACGTTTCTAAAGTCCAATGCTTTTCAATGGGGGCCTAGCGATGATATGGAGGCGATGATACTACAGCAATGGCGGCCTCCAGTGTTGCGGTCATAAAGCAGAGCAGCTAGCGGCCATTGGGCTTCACCCAAATCTTAAAAGCTTCTCGATTGGAGAGCTTGGCCAGTGCAACGCCTCATTTGAAAGCTAAGACCTGCAAAACTGATGGTCACATTTTTGAAGCATTTTTGTCATGTTTTAGTCTTTCTTTTTATCCGCTTTTTGTGTGTGTGTGTGTTTTCATAGGTTTTTTGTCGTGTTTTCGTCATTTTTACATCACATTTTTGTCACTTTTTTGTGTTGTTTTTTGTGTGTGTGTTTTCGTCACGTTTTTTGTCACGTTTTTTGTCACTCGTTTTTTTGTCACACTTGTTTTTTTGTCACACTTGTTGCTTTGATGTTGTGTTTTCGTTACGTTTTCATTACGTTTTCATCACGTTTTTGTCACATTTTTTGTGGTTTTTGTGTCTCGTTTTCATCACGTTTTGTCACCTTTTTGTCACTCTTGTGGTCATTCCGCCTTTGCTCTGCCCAATCCCGTCAGACCTTAGAAGCTAAGCAGGGAAGGGCCTGGTCGGTTCTTGGATGGGAGACCGTTTGCTAACACCAGGAAGCCTAGCGAATGTAGTGAGCGAGTGGTTGGTGGTGGTCGGAGGAGCCGATGGCGCAGACTGGTTGCCTCGCTTCCGTCAGTCTACCCCAGGGCAGCTGTGGCTACAACAGTAGCTTACCACCACTGAGTATGGAGAGAATGAATAATGACGACAGTGTAGCGCTTTGAGAAACTTGGTAATACAGGCTTGTAAAGCGCAATACAAGTGTAAGGCATTATTATTATTATTACTCTTGTGGCTTGTTGCGTTTTTGTCACGTTTTTTGTCACTCTTTTGTTGCTTTCATGTTGCTTTTTCATCACTCTTTACTTTAGTCGTGTTTTTTGTCACTTTTTTACTGTTATTGTTTTTTATTTTTTGTCACTTTTTTGTTCAAGCATTTTTGTCATGTTTTTGTCTCTTATCGCTTTTTTGTGTTTTCATAGTTTTTACCGTGTTTTCGTCAGTTTTCCATCGCATTTTAGTCACTTTTTTGTATTGTTTTTTTGTTGTGATTTCATCCCTTTTTCATCACGTTTTTGTCACGTTTTTTGTCACTCTTGTTGCTTTGATGTTGCTTTTTCATCACTCTTTACTTTAGTCGCTCATTTGCCGCTTTTTGTCACTTTTTTGTTGTGTTTCATCCTCACTATTTTGACGCTTTTTTCAAGAAGCTTATAGAGCTTATAGATCAGATGGAGGTTAAGAGGTTAAATATGTTATGAAATGCCAGTGTATCTAACAGTGTAACAGACTTCTTTTTTTTTTACATGCATAATTTCTGTGGTAATATCTACCAAAATTATGAGCTCATGATGTGGCGCAATGTTTTTAATGATCATCTATTTTCATTTAGTCTCAAGTCAATTACCCTGAATCCTGCTTTCTGTAGCCTAATTGAATTACAGCTAACTTCCTGATTTCCCCAAGGACTTTTTCATATTTGTGCAGCCTGAAAAAAAGAAGAAAAAAAGAAAAAAAAACACGGCTATGCAAACCACTGGAATTCACCCACCACATTTTTTGCGATGCTCTGTACTGTACAGGGATGCTTATGCAAATGTATAATGGGCAAAGCTGCTGTGTTAAAGCTCATTGGCAGACCCTTACTGTGGTCTGGACAGTGAGCAGGAGACTGGATGTCCCGGGCCGCGCGGCCAAACCAGCACCAATCAGCAGAAACAGATGGGGATTTGTTTAGACCGACCGGGTACAGCGGAAAAAACGGGGCAGCTCAGGCAGAAAGGACAAGCCTGCGTCGTGTTTACACAAAGCACTCCCGGCTTCCAAGCGCCATTTTTGGACAGATTTTACCCAGAGTTCACAGTGCATTTTTTTTTTTTTTTATCTTTATGTCTGGCAATATTATGCAGAGCAATTTCCTACTGCTGCTCAATTATCATATGCCGATGGAGGAATTTGTATTATCCAATGTGACCATTTACAGAGATAGTAATTCTTCTTAACCTTAACAGGGTTTTCTGGAATTAAATCTAAATTCATTGGAAAATTATGACTTGGTTCAAAACGTTTTACTGTATAAGTGCATCACACATACCAACATTATGGTTTAAAACATACTGAGTTGCAGATTTGGCTGAAACTGACCACATTTTTTTGCTTTAAAGTTTTGTCCAATTCTCTTTCCTCTGCTTGATGATTTTTATTTTATTTTTTGTTTTTTTTTTTACTGCGTTTGTAGCATTGAAATATACTGTAGTATGTGTGATGGAAACCACAAAAGAGCAACAGAAAAGTGACAATAACGCAACAACAAAAAAGCAACCAAAGAGTAACAGAAAAAGTGACAAAAACGATGAAAATGTAGCCAAAATGGGACGAACGCAAAGGAAAAAAAATGCAAAAACGTGACGACAATGTGGCAACGAGGTGAGGTAAAGATCTGTTTTGTAGGTCTTTCAAATGCGGCGTTACTCTGGCCTATAGGCTGTAACCTTTTAGATTTGGGTTAAGCTGAACTGAAGAAAATGCAGTTGGTTAAGGCGGGGGGGTTAAATTGTCCACTGTCTGGACCAGTCGACAATTTAGCCATCACAAGCTTCTTACTTTAAGAACTATATTTTTCAGTTGATTATTTGTTTGTTCCATTAAATACCCCAAACAATCAGCTCTAAAACATATAATTAAGGATAAATTATCTCATTAAAATACATACTTTGATGTAAAACACTTTGAGTGCCTAATGTAGGTAGGAAAGCACTATATATGTGATAATTTGGCCATTTTAACTCCAGCCCCAAGGGGTCAGTAATTGAGTACTTTGATTTGAACCTGAAACATCGAGGGGTACAGTATCTATCTATCTATCTATCTATCTATCTATCTATCTATCTATCTAGTTAGTTATTTGCATCTCAAATTCAGACAGATAGATCATTTTTAGATTGAGTATTGAGTTAGGTGTTTTTCTGGTTTGAACATGGTTTACACCCAGATTAGTCTCGGCGTAATTTAGTCAAATGTAGGATCTAGACCATTTTGAGACCTTTTTTAGTCCTCATTTGTTCTTGACGTAGGTCTGGTGGTTCCAGGAAAGTCAAAGCGCATTTAAACTGTGTTATATCAACTGTTAGAAGGAGCTAATGCATTGGCAGAGGTCTACACTCCTATCCCCCACATCACAGTCTGATTGCCATATTTGATCACAGCGCATGCCTCTGGACAGTTTTACTCCTCTGTGATTTCATTTGCTGCTGCTGGCTCAGAGTGTCGTGTGGTGTGTGTGTGTGTGTGGACTGATTGACTGCCACACATTATTATTTAGTCACAAGGGCAAACAGTGGCTGGCAATTCCTCAGCCCACAATGAGGTTTCAATGAGGAAGAATTATTCATTTTAGGCCATGGAATGAGCGTCCCATGATTCTTATCAAGCTACCACTGGCACATGCTTATGCACACAGCGATACGGGCAAACTTCAAAGAATACATTCGTGTCGAAGCCCCGAATCTCACTAAGGGCCGAGAGACACTCAAAATCCCCTTACAAATTAACAAAGTCTCAACAGGAGGGTAAAAGGGAATATTAACTACATGTGGGGTGCATAATTAATTATTCCCCCCTTCTTTCTAAAGGGGGAATAGGAATTGTAGTTACCCGAGCTTCCCCTGAGGTGGGAACTGATGTGGCTGTGTCTCAAGGCTACTTGTATTTCCAGAGGCTAATAAAAATTACCAGCAAGGTACTGGATCACGCTTAAGGCTTGTGAGTTATTTTAGCCTCAGTCTATTTTTGTGTGCGAACTATCCACTATTCATTATATTTTAGAACTTCCCTGTCCAAGCACAAAAAGTTATGTTTTTATGAGTGTGTTCAGTTGCATCACTTCTCGATTCTTTCAGTAAATACTTAAATATTCTCAACACAGGAAAAAAACAAAGTCAGGAATGGTGAGTGCATCAATGGGTCCAAATATGTGGTCACAGGTGCTCTTCATGGATCAGGTATCATCACTCAGAAGTCATAAAGAACAAAAAAAGTTAAGAGTCCTTTATTTTAACATATGGACATGAACACAATTGGTAGAGATCCACTGGTGTTATGCAAGGTCAATAGTATCTTGGAGTGTGAGAGAATATCATTATTGTTTAGCCCTTCAATGTCAGAAGTATGTATCATTGAATTGAATTTAAAATGAAAAAGAGTGTAATAACTGAAAAACAATTACCTCTAGCAGTATCAAGCAACTTTGGCAAGATGTCAACTGTGATTGCTAGACATACACAGCTCAGTCAGAGTATCTCCTAAACTGAATCGCTCACCGCTTATTGTGATCATGGACCTGTTTGTTCAGAAGATATTCCGGAGCTTTTCATGAGCTATATTTCATTATGTGGCAGTTCACTACAACAATTTAAATGTTGTTTGAAGTTAAAATGTATAAAGAAACAAAAAATATGAACAAAAAGAAAGAAAAAACACACAAATCCCACCCCTCCCTCCACTAAAAGACCAGCAATAAGACTAGAAAAGAACAAATGCAACAAATAGTCGACTTGTTCAAAATGAGGAATCCAAGTCATTTCAGAGTCATCTTTTTACCAAATGCAAAATGTTTTTGGGGGTGAAAAATACGATTATGGCTCGTCAATTGTTTCTGTCTGGGGTCAATTTGTAATAATACAAAGATATCAATTCCTATTTTTTAACCAATTGTATGTTACTGTTCTACCAGGTCACCTCCAAGACCAAGTCCAGGCAGCCTTCACTACTCAGACGAAGACGTCAGCACAAAATACAACGATCTCATCCCCGCTGAGAGCAGCAGCCTCACTGAGAAGCCCTCGGAAATCTCAGACTCCCAGGTACAGAAGCCTCAATCGACTTATATTTCCATCACGGCCTAAAAACTTCTGCCTGTACTAATCACGTTATATGTTTGTATCAGTCCGCGTCCCCACTCTTCATCTCTTCGAATTCTCCAAACGAATTCAGTCTTGCATTGTCGGCTTGTCGTGTCTATGTGTGGTTGTCCTTTTCTCCCTCATTCACAGTAATGCATCAAAATTGTGCCCAAAAGAAATAGCTGATGGAGAGAGCGAGAGAGAGAGAGAGAGAGACTGAGGGAGGTGAGATTAATGACTCGCTAAAGTGGTTCTAGCATCAGCCGGTGACCTGTGGACAATGTCCCTCTGTAAACACTCACCTAAGATCCAGGCCATTGCCTTCCGTCACTCCACTCGTTATGTAAGACCAGACTGGCTTCCATGTGTTGCCTGTATTAAAGCTATTTCTGAACAAATGACGTATTGGGAGTTTAGTTTTCCAAAGCAGAGGCAGGACAGTCCAACTTTCCCTTCTCAGTTTCAGCCCCTTACAAAGTCACAAAAACAATAACGGTAGGGCCTTGACAATATCCAGCCTAGCCAAGTACTGGGAGACTTCAGAATGATCTGCAGCCTCGCTTCCGTCATTTTACCCCAGGGTAGCTAAAGTGTGGAGAACAATGAATAATGGCAACAGTGTGGAGTTTCAAGAACGTTTCAAGCTTAGCGTGCCTATGTGGAAGCTAAGATACATACCGTATTTTCGCTCCGGAGTACAAGTCGCATTAGCCAAGAAATGCATAATGAAGAAGAAAAAAACATATATAAGTCGCTCCGGAGTATAAGTCGCACTAGTCAAATAATGCAGAATGAGGAAGAAAAAACATATATAAGTCGCTCCAAAGTACAAGTCGCACCAGCCAAATAATGCATAGTAACGAAAAAAAACATATATAACTCACACCTGAGTATAAGTCACATACCCAGCCAATTTATGGAAAAAAGGTGCGACTTATAGTCCGGAAAATACAGTAATGTGACTTTTCATTGTCTTAAAAAATGCATAATGAGGAAGAAAAAAACATATATAAGTCGCACCAGCCTTGGCAACTTCCTGGGCACAGAGGTGTAACTGCACCGTTGGCAAGCCTCTCCCACACAAGCATAGAGCGCCCTCTAGCGACTGACAGCCTATTGAAAACAAACATGTGAAATAATATATTTTGATATATAAGTCGCACCTGAGTATAAGTCGCACCCGCAGCCAAACTATGAAAAAAGTGTGACTTATAGTCCGGACAATACATAAATGCCAAGTCTTCAGTGCAGTTTAGCATTTCTTCAATTGAAATACACAGAATTTTATGGCAGCAACACATCTCAATAGATTGAAACAAGGTCAAGGAAAATAAACAGAACAGTGTTTCCCTTTTTTTGTCTTGCTTAGGCCTACTGTTCTGAGCTTTGAGTTACAATATAGTGTCAATATAAAGCTTTGAGTTACATTGTCAATATAAAGACACCCCCACCAAGGCAAACAACTCTTTTGATAATATATTTTTATTCACCTTTTACACAACTTCCGAGCTTTCATATAACTTTGTTGCTGGTCAGTCATCTTTGCCACTACGGCTTTCTTTCTTTCTTTACCTTTTGAAAGTTCACAGACAAACCGCGATCAATAGCGTTCCTCTCCATCTGCCTCTGCTGTCGGTCTGTGCCACCCACCTCATGTCTCTAATTCGCTTTGAATCTCCTCCACAGTCTGCCTGTTATATGTCGTCCATGCATACTGTATGTTATTTCTGTTTTCCTTCACGTCGCAACGCTAGTCCTTTGTGTCTTTACACTTGGTGTCTGGTTTTGATCTGACTCGACTTGAAAGCGTTTGTTTTTTTTGTGGGGGGGGGCGACATCTCGGGGAGTTGTATTAAATTCCCTCGGTTTCCTTGCAGTTTCCTTTCATCCAAGAATTCTTTTGCTCCGGAGTTATCTGCCGACATCTTTTGGCCTAATACATTCCTTGTCGCAAATCCTTCTTCACCTGGGCTTATCGGATACCCCCAGTTCCCCATTAATGGATGAAATGAAATGAGCTTTTAGCGACAGGACGTTTCACGCTGTCCCCAAATGAATCGTCACCTCTTGTGGCATATCTGTCGCTTGAACTTGTCAAACTTTCTCTTGATTTCCTGTCTCTGGTTCTCCTTCATCTCTGCTTGGGACAGCAGTGCTTCCCTGTGAATTGTTACGATTCTTTGAAGACAGAAAAACTGAAAATGCTTTGCCCCTGACAGGTCGCCATATCAACCCCCCCCCCCCTCCCAAAAAAAAAAAAAAAAAACGACCCATGAATTCCCTTTGAAGCCTTATTGAGCGGATATCTTTGGACTATCTGTATGCCATTGTGCTGTCTGTCCCACGGGCCTATCCCAGCAGGTTGAAGTCCAGCTATTGTACTCAAAACGGTAGATTTAAAGCACATCGACTCATGGCATGACAGCAAGGCCACCATTACCGCTTTGCTCCCCTGCAGGTTACAACCCTATTGACTTCTCCTTCCTTACTGTAGATTGTCAGTTTTTCCCCCACCCAGGTTCTGGGTATGTGGCGAGCAGGCTTTTTGTGTGTTGTTTTAAACCGGGCCCAGACGGATGATCTAATCGCAGAGGCAGGGATGGATTGCAGATGCTTGTCTCTTTGCGGAGTGGCATTCGGAGAGAGAAAGAGAAAAATGAAGGTGTCAGGGCTCACATGCACTACTTCTCTCTCTACTCCTCTGTCTGTCAGACTTCACTGGCAAAACAGACGAGGATCTATGTAGTAGTGCGCTGTGTGTCTGGTAACGGCGCGCACCACTTTGTTTTCGACTGGATCGAGTCAACGCTGATGTCATGGGTGAGGACTAGAGGAGCAGATATGTAATCATTTTAATTGTGGGTTTATTTGGTGGAGGGTTAGATAAGACGACAGAAAATGGGGGGTCAGGTTTTGTAAACATAATTTATATTTACACAAATGTCCCTCATGCATTGCACCAAACAAGAAACCAACACGCTTTACGGACACAATACACTGGACGAGACAGATTGACAATAACCAATGCATTTTTGCTTGAACTGGTGGACTCTCGCCATCAATGTGTCTGCTTTATTTAGCACCCAGATATGAAATCAAATCAAAAATACCATTTATCTTCAACTTAAACCAAACTTGGCATCTGGTTAAAACTATTTTAAAATGTATTAGTTTTGCTGATGATAACTGCCGAAAATTCAACAAAATAATGCATATTTTCATATAGCGTGAACGGAAAACTAGCCTTTCCTATATTGGGGATGTTGAGTACAAAACATTGAGAATGGTTGCATTAGGGCACAAACAGGTCGCACATGTATCAGTGCAGTGATGATGTCTACTATGGTAAATGGTAAATGGACTCAACGTATATAACTTATGTAGCGCGTTTCTACCTTCATTCGGCCCAAAGCGCTTTACAGTAAGGAACCAGTCACCCATTCACACACCAGTGTATGCAGACTCTGGATGCATGGTGGGTGAAGTGTCTTGCCCAAGGACACAACGACAGTGGGCAGCTTTAGGAGCTGGCATTCGAACCCCCGACCTTCGGATCATGAGACGACCCGCTCTACCACCTGCGCCACCGTCTCCACAATATATACTATGCATTCTACTTTCCAAAACTCTACTAGAAATCACACTGACAACTTACATGATATATTGTGAGCACAGTTTTGTACAACGTAAAACTTCTGGAGGAGCTATCACTGCCTCCTTCTTGTTGTAAGTGTTCAAGTAAAACACTCTTCGTTGGCCAAAGTTTAAAGATGAAGAGACTTTGACAACTAAACCCAACTTAACTTTAAATTGATATCCGAGCATGGCTCGGTGCGCTCATCCTCCTGCCCTTAGGTTCTTTCTCGAGCCACAAACCAAGATAAACAGTTGAAAAATGTGTGCGCTCAAATGTGTCGGGATTTTTATAATCTCCCTCCAGCCCATAAACTGTTATTGTCTGTGGGTCCCCTGCTGCGCTCACCAAATCAATAGTGGCGTACACTGCACCCCATCAGCCCCACTCCCCTCTGTCCCCCTCCGTTGCAATAATCCATAACTTAAGGACAAAGGACTGACCCGCTCTGAGTCACTCGTGAGTCCTTGAGTTCATTTGAGGGGGATGGGTGCATATTTGCCCCAAAATCTCTACCCACTACAGCCTTAAGCCACATTACCGTTGGGTTTTGGTGTAAGGGCTTAAGAGGCCTATACTATAATATACTAACAGTGACATCATCTAAGTGAGACATGATGACTTCATTGGTGTGGCAGCCCTTTAACTCACAATTCATTGGATGCTTGAGTACGGCTTGTCATTGATATGCATTGATATGCATAAGCCTAAAAAAGTATACAAATACTAATATTATTTCCCTACTTTGTAAATGCTTATATATTGGTTGTTTCGAGGGGAAATTACCAACTGAGCAACAAAGTCCACATACTGCATTCATAATGTGAACGGAAACATGATGAAATGAAATGAACATGAAAAATGTTCTCTCACCTTATCTCGCAATGGTGCAGGTTAGAGGCTTTCCAATCCACACGGTTGGCTAAAAATAGAATCTAGGACTGCAGTTAATGTTTCCATTCATTCATTTCGATTCATTATGTATAAGTATAGGTGAGGGACAGGAGTGTATTAGCCAAGCTCACCTCCATCATGGACAACACCTCCCACCCACTGCATGGGACTGTAGAGGAGCTGAGCAGCTCTTTCAGTGGGAGACTGAGACACACTCCGTGCAAGAAGGAGCGCTACCGCAAGTCCTTCATCCCCACTGCTGTCAGACTGTACAGCACTACTGTAACGTAACATGTGCAATAACCCTCTTGCAAAAATACATGCAATAATCTCTGTATCTGCGTCACTTATAGACCACTTGCACTATGACTGTAAACCTGCACTGCTAATATTGAAAGTTTTTATTATAGTATATTTATTTTATTTTTACTGTTTGTACTTTTTGCCCTTAAGGTTTTTGGTAGTCATTGTATATAAGATACCTCTACTATTTAATTGTAATTGCACATTTCCTGTCTATTCTGCACACCATGAGTGTTTTTGAGAGCTGAGACTGTATGTCGTCTTGGAACCTGTTCTGATGTGCAACAGATATTGTGTTCATTGACTAGTTAATATTTCAGGCTTCTCTAAAATGTAAAATGCTTCTGAACTTCTTTAGAATTAGCACTAAGAACCGAATATTCAATTAATTAATCCATCACTTATTTTGTATTGCCCAATATCACAACAGAGTTGCATCACAGGACTGCGACATTAAAACAATGAGACAAAACAATAAACAAGACAATGTAAAGTTCAGGTTAAAAAAGTACCCAGATAAACATAATGTCCACAATAAGCGTCGGCAGCAGGTGGTTAGACTCTCCAGCACGGCGAGGAAAAACTCAAAAAACCCAGTGGGAGAAAAAAGAAACCTCGGACAGAACCACAGAAGGAGAGATCCACCAAAGAAATGTGGCACATGTGGCACCTTTTTGTCAATTTGCAGATAGCCTCATAAGTGAAGAGCACTGCAGTCTGACATAAACGGTAGAAGGCTGCACAAGTCTAGTGCTCTGACCTTTCTGCACTAGCTGACAATGAAAATCCCTGGCGCACACGTGACCCTTGCTGTACCGCTCCAGTGGGAAAGGTACATTTGAAGTGATGATTTCTGGGTAGCACATTAGGAGGAAGGTTGAGTGAGGTTCTTATCAAAGCCCGAGCTACGAGTGCCAGCAGACATAAACACATTTGCTTTGCAGTCGGGCCAGCACACTCCATTGAGAAAATTGCGCTAAAGTTTTGCTGTCTCATTTCGTACCGCAGTTACCTCAGAAGCACTTGATGCAATTCTGTAAATAAAAAAGTCATGAACATTTTCGTTGGAACAAAAGTTTGACTCATTTCTCGGTAGAGTCTGGAGTTGCATTCGGAAAAGTGCTAAAAAAATAATTCCCCATCGAGGCGGCATTTCACCTGACATTGATTTTTGCCGTTTAAGACGTCTGCCTTTAGCAAAGCGCATGTTTTATTTATATTAAGTCCACCTGCCTTTTATAAAATATGGATTTCTTCAACATAATCCCCAGAAACCTCAAATATCTTATGCATGCTCAAATTGGTATACATAAAGAATTCATCACACTATAGCTACTGTATAGTAACTCTACTGAAGGTGTCTACAGGCAAAGTCTATGCATTATTAACAAATCCAAATGCATGTAATATAATATATACAATATTTACTGATTCTCGGTTTTAAAGAACTAAAGGATTTCAAAAGTACATTTTATAATTTATAAAAAAAAGTTGCAGGCTTTACATTCTCTCAGTATTTATAGCAAAAGTACTGATTGTTGTTGTTTGCAGTAGTATCCGTAATAGTGGTAAATAATAGCAGTAACACTTTAAGTAGTTGTAGAAAGAGTAGTAGTTCTAGGAGTCAAAGGAACAGGCCACCGTTTTTCCATACTGAGACCTCGTCTTACCTGAGCTTTGTACACTCAGTCTCGCAAAAAGACAGCAGATGTTGTTAGCATTTAGCCTCTCCTCCTCTCCTCTATGGGACCAAACGGGGGTGAAGTTAGAAGCGACCAAACTCTTCCACGTTTTCCCCTATTTAAATACGGTTACATGAGTAGTTTGACGTCCGCGCAATAAAGTGAAGATATTACTGCGTGGACGTCCAAGTACTTCTAAGGTGGTATTACACCTTACAATATAGTATCCCTTTTTATTCGCTTAGAAAATCGACATGTTTAATTTGTGTAACTATACTTGGATCGTGTAACTACTCATGTAACCGTATCTAAATAAGGGAAACGTGGAAGAGCTTGGTCGCTTCTACCTTTACCCCCATTTGGCCCCATAGAGGAGAGGAGGAGAGGCTAAATGCTAACAACATCTTTGGTCTTTTTGCGTGACTGAGCGCACATGTAAAGACCAGACAGGTACACATGAACTTATCTAAGCTCAGGTAAGAACATATCTCAGAATGGAAAAATGGTGGCCTGTTCCTTTAAGAGAAGTTCATAATAATAATAGCAGTTGTTGTAGTAGAGTACAGGCAGCCGTATCGGGGACTTTCTCATTTGTTAAAGCTGTAGTAAGCAAATTATGTTCTTGTAGTTGAGGAAATTTCATTTGGTTTCATAAATCATTGTAAATGCCACATTTGTGAAAGGACAGACCATGTGCGCTGTTGATGAATGTTAAAATATATCACATTTTCCTCCATCATAGATCAGGAAGTCAGAGGCTAAATTTGCACAGTGTTAGCATTAGCTGTCCGCCCTGTTCACGTCTCAATTCTGTCTCGCTAACTTGCCTATGAACTCTGGCTGAGATGAGCTTCTAATTAACTCAATTAAACAATCGGGATCTGGATGTGCGGGAGCGTCTGTGAGAGCGAGAAATGTGTTTAGGCAACAACTGAGAGATTTTACTCAACTACTTCTTTTTCTTTCTTCAAAGAAGGTACTTGAGTCATCTTCTGTACTTGGTAGTTGAGGTCTCCAAACGTTTCGCCTCTCATCCAAAAGGCTTCGTCAGTGAACAAGATTACACTCAGCACACAGCGTAGATTAACACCAGTTGGGAGGAGTTGGGGTTGGCCCGGCTCCTCCCCTCTAATCATAGCTACTCTCCCCTGTGGGTACACACCTTTGAAGTAGAGCGTCTGTAACGACCTGCTCCCCCCAGTATCGGTCAGTCCTGTCCTATTCATGGCTGATCACTGCTAATTACCTGCCTATTGTTCTTTTGTTAGCTGAGGTATCGTCTTCTTGGACTGGCCGTGTCCTGTCGGTTTTCCCCGAAGCAGATTGGAGTAAAAAGCAGAAAGATTAAATCTGAGTCCACCATTTCGGTTCATGGAGGGATTTTCTTTTCTGACAAAAATAGCTTATTTTACTCCTCTTTCAAAACTCCTCTTTTTTTTACACAAACACATGAATTTATTTAAGTTTAAATCCATTTCAGTTTGAACAGATTTACCGACAGTCGAAAGAAAAGCCAAAAATTTAACACAAGTAAGAGTTCTTTTATTTTCAAATAATATTACACAAGTTACATTGTAATACAGTTACTTCTAAAATGTATTATTACCCACTTCTGTTTATTCTCAAGTTTTTTAAGTCCTTACTTGATTATCCAGCTGTTTGTCCATGATAGATAATAAACATTCATTTAGCCACTAATCGACGAGATGTCACTCAATGTTTTTTAGCCCATTTGACACAATAACGACGACTGTACAGTAACATGCTCAGTGTCTGCTATCCGACTTCTGCTTCTTATTCTCTGGTAAATAAAATGGAGATTCTCCCTGGGGCAGGAGAGCAGCGCTGCGTCTTGTGCCTTAAGGCTGTTTTTTTCCTGAGCATTTCGGCTCATAATTAGCTTGTAATGAGAGGAAGCAATGAGCGGTATATGGCGCACCTCCAAGCATCCGTGTATTACTGTAGAGACATCTATTTCTACTAGTTTCCCTCCAAAATTGTACAGGAGGGACGGTTTTATTTTTGTTGATGAACTGGGTCGACTTCATTTTCTTTCCCCACAATATTGTTAAAGGTGTTTGTGATAAAAATTACATTATTATTTTTTGGTCGCTTCAGCAATCTGTTTATACCCTTTTGAGCAGCGGATTGCATATTGATTTGTCACACTGTACTTGTTATGGCATATGCAATCCTCACACAACTTGACAACCAGACAAAGCTCTGGAGAGCCTCTCGTCTCATCCCCCAGGTTGAGAATCACTGCTATGGGCAATAATTGATTTCGGATAAGCTCTCACCAAAACGTAAGCAAGTCCCTGTGTGAAAGTCCTCCACTCATCTCTATCTCTATTTCCAATACAGGTTTTGTTCCAAAGTTTGAAATTGGATTGCGTTTTTGAGAGCCTGGCATCTGCTTTACATGAGGACAAGGCCGCTCTGAGCAAAAACTTGTATTGTACTTGTGCACAAGTGTCGCACTGCCAGTTCATCTCTCACTGCTACTGTACGCTAATTCTTCCTGAATGAGGTACTCGGAATAGACCAGGACTCTTGGTGGCCGGCTGCGAACGGCTCTGGTTATTGTGTTGTCGCGTTGCTAAATGTGCTGGCATGACCGGAATGCATTTCATCCGTGGTCCTATATAGGCCAACATGTTACCATCATTATATGGTTGACTTACGTGGACATGAACTGCCTATATAGCCAGTCTTGAAAGCCTTATTTGAGAAATTTTGATCACTATCCTAAATGTATTCCCCCCAAAAAGTGTTTAAAAAAAAAGCTTAGGTCTAATTTTGTTACATTGAAGGTGATAGGCACCCAGAAGTTGTAAGAAAGTGAAGAAAGAAACCTCTGAACCTCTCACAGTTTTAGCCGAAACCGTCAGGTATGAAACTAACACTAAGGTCTGGCTATAAGAAAAAAGTTACATAATTTTTAGAAGACCTAATGAACCTAATCGGACTGAAGAAAGAATCCATCGGAGGAAATTGTAAGCAAAAGAAATGCATAAAAGTATAATGCACTGTCATCACGTTATCTAAAGTTAGTGCTGTTCCTACGCTGTACATATTCTAGTGGTTCCTACTATTAATACCTGTAGTTTTATCGTTTCATTCTATTGTATTTTTTAGTCTATAAATGTCTTTATTTTCCAGCTAAACATGTTCATTTGTATTTTATTGATCATGTAGCTTTAGGCTGTTATCTGTTATTTCTCCCTTGCAGTCAACACTTTCCCTTCAAGGCCAAGCCACGGAGCTAAACCAGATAGAGCTCCTTGGCTCTATTTTGCATAACACTGACATTCAGGATTATAAACAACTGCTCACACCCCACCCCCAACCACGCCCCGTCGTTCTACGTCTGCCTCAACACGTTCTCTCAGCTGAACCCCCGGTCAATGGCCGCTCATCCTTCCTGTCCCCAAGAAAAATTCCAACACGTGACCTTGTGTACTGTGTATTTCCCATGTCTTGATGTTTTTATGTATGTGCTTTGCCTTAACTTAACCTGATTAATTTCGCATATCTTCTTTTGTGAGGCGCGTTGTGTTGCATAACTGCACAACATTCTCTATTTATTTACTGATATACTTTTGCCTTTTCTCCATTGTAGGTCAAATAACGGTTTTCCTATCTTTGAAAGAATCAAGCAAGTACCGTATATTCATTGTGGTCTTTCCCAAACCCTGGTAAAAGGATGGATTGTCTGATGCAGGGCTCGAGCAAAACAAAATGCCACACACACTTAAACACGTTGCTGTGGCAGAAGGAAAATACAAGTAATAGACACTTGCACATATTTGTTTTCCTGGTGCTTGAATAGAATCTAAGACTTTTTATGAACTGCTCAGATATTGTGCAGAGTTGTATGAGGCAGAGCTCTTGTAATATAGGGGGATGGCATAAGGGACGTGCAGAGTACAAGAAACACGTAAGAAATCTGAGCCCAGATCCATATGCGGCACATATGTGCTGAGCCGGAGAAATAGGCCGGAGATTCTCCCAAGTGGCTGCCAGCAATCTCCCAACAATCAGAGCTGAAAATAACAGAATAAACAAATGTAATAGCGTATTTATGAAACAACTTGCAACAAACTGATGTAAGCCTTTGTGTAGGTTTAGACGCCGTGAACATGCCCAGCACTGGAGCATCTTGAAGCCATTAAATCTCGTCATGTTTTCATTATACTAAACATTTCAATTACTCGTACCCACTTCATGAAATTGGCTTACTAAAAGGACACAAACTAATACAAATATCGGCTGCGAATAAAAGAAAGAGATCAAACGGTGATTTATCTGACAAATATCCGGCTGCTTAGACTGAACGTTGATTTCACTCTTAATTAACAGTTAAACATCTACACGATAGTCACCGACAAAAAAGGTTTAAGTGGTCCAATGAATCCTTTCAAGTGAGATCTGATTGGACATCGTGAGGAAAGTTTTCAGCAAAGTGTACGCGCATTATTTCACCAGGTAATTAATCTCAGTCCTCAAATACCGCTTCCTTTCATTGGAGTCAGTTGACCATGAGGTGCTAGCCCCGAGAATTGAGCCTCGGCGATGCTTTTGGTTCGACAGATGGAATGTTACTTGACACGAATACAATAGTGTTTCAGCAGCAGCCTGAAGCGAGATGTCGGGGTTCAGACTGTGCCGGCGGTGCGCGTACGGGTGAAATGGAAACCAAATTAACTTTAGCAAGCATTAAGGCATGAAATAAGAAGCTACAAATGTGGGGTTTTTTTACAATTAACTAAAGGGAAAGCTTATTTGAGGGACGATTTCGAACAGTTAACGCCTTCAATGAAGATTACCGATGCATGATGGGGATAATTTCTGCAATGCCATCTGTTTAAAGTTGAGGTGTTTTCGGCAGCGCATTACATTTTCTTGGCTTGGAGTCGAAAAATGGGCCGGAAAGATTTAAACAAGTTTGACAACGGCAAAATTGTGTTGGCCAGTCAACTAGGTCAGGACATCTCCAGAGCTCCATCTGCAGTGGTCAGTTTCAATCAGTGTAACCGCATCGGAGGTGATGCGCATGGGGAGAGAAGGATGGCCCATGTCGACCAGTGCAAGCGACGAGCAAGCTGCTTCCACGGCCCAGATTATTCAGGAGGTTATGCTTGTTCCAGAAGAAAGGCGTCGGAATCCACAGTACATTACAGTTTTGTTCCGTGTGGTTTTCAACCTTTTGATCTCCATCCATAAGCTTTGTGTCACTCTTGCGTTTTTAAGGCAAGGCATGGCTCATATTTAAAATGATAATCGCAATACAATACAGAAAAGGAAAAACCTCTCACCTTAAGTATTCACTACATATATAAAACTCAAGGTCGTTTATCCCTCTGCAAACATGTTTTCAATTGCCTGCGATGCATATGCTTGTGAAGGGTCTCATGCGTCCAGGAAGTGTTCATTGTGGTGAAGTTTAAAGCAGTACTAAGTAACTCTTGCCCCTAGAGGCCATGGAGGTGTCTTAGCAAGTTACGATTTTTTAACTTATTAAATGTCTTGGAGAGTAAATACTACGCTGACAGAAAAGGTGAAGGGAGAGATGGGTGTTGTACATCCAGTTATATAATGGAAATATTTGTTTTCACTCAAACTTGGCTGTAAATACTGTTTAAAGTGGCGCTAGCCCGCAGTTAGCTTTGCCCGTTAGCCTGTTAGCTTCTTCTTCGTGATTCCATTAGTGCTTGCTCCGCCCCGGTGGCAGTCAAGTTGCAAGCATGGTTTTCTGGCCAGAGACACCAGGGGGAGATGGAAGACCCCCCAATCATCCCATCAACACTTGTATTACCCCCAGAGGGACTACAGAAAGGATTTATTAAGGTAACACCCCCCTGGTGTTTCTGGCCAGAAAGCCACCCTTGCAACTTCCCTGCCAACTTCGGAGGCGCAATACATACTAATGGAATCACGAAGAAGAAGCTAACAGGCTAACGGGCAAAGCTAACTGTGGGCTAGCGCCACTTTAGCAGTGTTTACAGCCAAGTTTGAGTGAAAAAAAATGTGTCTATTCTGTCAGCGTAGTCTTTACTCTCACGGACAATTAATAAAGTTAAAAAACAAAAACGCAACATTCTACGACACCTGCAGTGGCGCTTATGGCCTCTAGGGCATGAGTTACTTAGTTCTGCTTTAAATCGTCGGCTGGGTTGGTTGAGTTGAGGACGTTTCGCTTCTAATTGAAGAAGGCTTCCTCATTAGCTCTTGTGGTCAGAAAAGCGTGACGACTAGACACCGAGCTAGAGCGGTCAAAAAGGCTCGTCACAGCCCCCTGTCACTGTACTATAAACTCGAGCATAACAAAGACTTGCTAATATAGTGCTTCTGTAAACGATTTCAGTCGATGTCTTGTTCGTGGGAGGGGCTTGATTCTTATATAGTTTAGCAATTCATATTTCAGTCTTCTCTCAAAGTTTAACACTTCTGAAGTTATTGAAAATGTGTACCGTCAACAACATTTTGAAACATACAGTAAATCAAAACTCTACTAGCTATAAGATTTTTGTTTGTTTTTTTCTCACATTTGTACAGCCCTTATTCCGTAGTAGCACTGTTTTCTGAACAATTTACAGATAGTTGACACAAGGACCGTTATTATTCTTACACTTTTTTTATTTTTGATATTTCTGTTAATAAGCATTCTTAAAAAAATCATACAAATCACCACAATGATTTAATCCATTTCATTTTTTTTCTTCTTTCATTTCCATGTTCCCCCTGATTAGGAAACAAGTCTTCAGGTAATGATACTGTTCTACCTGATGTAACTTCCATCCATTCACTTTATTTATCATGACAACATTTAAGTGATTATGTACTGTAAACCCCGTTGTTTTGTCCACCCATAGGAGGCGCTGGTGTTTTCTTATGGGACAGGTGGCCTACATACACTTCCACTGCATTTGGTGAGGTTCCCGCGGCTGCCTGCTTTTCAATGTTTACCCCATAGACCTCGAATCTCTCTGCCCTACCCGCTTCCAGCTCCCATATCAAACCCCTATAACAAGCCTCTCCGTGCCGCCTGTGCTGTGGATGCAAAAGACGTTGAAAAGGCGACACGTTTTGATTAGGGTTACAGCCCCTTGACAATGAACAGTCTTGTGTTGATGGTCCATTGGCAGTGCACGCTCATGCTTAGAGTCCATTTCTCCATGTCATCATTCGGTGTGTGTTGTGTCGTCGAAGTGTACGTCAAAGTAGTGGCCGCATGTCTGTGTCAAAGTGTATGTGATTTGTTTGGGATAAATATCTATAACTTCATACCATTTGCATAATAAGCGAAGCCCGAAATTATTCATGCTCTGGTAAAGTGTTTTTTGTTTTTTTCACAACAAAGTTTTATAAGATACAACAAATCATATTGTTTGTTGTTGTTACTAAGAAACTGTAGAAAACTGTATTGCATTTTATCAGCCGTTTGGTTGAAATTATTTTTTCAGGTTCTACAAACTTCATATAGGATGTCAAAAATCGAACATGGACAAAAAATGGCCCATAAACATACTAAAGCCAAGAATAAAGAAAAAATGATTTCCAACAGCTCCAAATTCAATGAAGGTACTTGAGTCATCTTCTGTACTGGGCCCGGACCGGGCCTTCCCCAACTCCTCCCTATGGTCTTTATCTACGCTGCGTGCTGAGCGAGATTTTGTCCACTGATGAAGCCTTTTGGATGAGAGGCGAAACGTTTGGAGACTTCAACTACCCAGTACAGAAGATGACTCAAGTACCTTCATTGAAGATGGACAACTCCTGTACGACTGAGAACTTACACAGACAACAGCTCCAAATCTTAATGTGAATGTTATTTTGAACTTTATACATTTTTAAACCCCCCCCTCCTGGAACCGCCACTTTAACGTGGTGGAGGGGTTTGAGTGCCCGAATGATCCTGGAGCTCTGTTGTCGGGGGCTTCGTGCCCCATGGCAAACAGGTCCTAGGTGACGGGTCAGACAAAGAGCGGTTCAGAAGCCCCTTGTTGATGGGAGACCAACAGGCCCGGTTAGAACCAATAGGCCGTCCTTCTGTGAACCCACCACCTGCAGGAGGAGCCATAGGGGCTGGTGTAATGTGATTTGGGCAGCTCCAACAGCTGCCCCCACGACCCGGCAACGGACAAGTGGAAGAAGGATGGATGGACATTTTTAAATCAGAATCAGAATAGGTTTTAGCGCCACTGTCAGTGAAGGTACATTCGCAAACTAGGATTTTGTTTTGGTACACTGTGCAACATGAAATATAAAGTAGCAATGAGATAAGTCTATGAGGTCATGCAAAATTATAAAAAAATAAAAATAAACAAGATATTGTCTCCAAATCTTATATTGTTTCACCAGTACTGGGATTTGATGCAGTATGATGACGACACAATCCCTATAAATCTATCATTCTGGTCTGACGTTGCTTTTGTTTCTATCTTTTTCCCTGTCCAGTTCTTTATTTTGCCTGTGGGCTGAAGGTTGTTGTCCAGAGGCAAGAATAATATTGGGCTTCGCTGTAGCATTTCTAACTGTCCCATGTGAAAACACTGCATAATCAGAGCGCAGTGAAAACAATGTCTCAAAGTATGACGTCTGTCCACAGGGGAGCGACAGCGAGTACGAGGTGGACCCCAACCGCCAGAAGACCCACTCCTTCGTGAACCACTACATCAGCGACCCCACCTACTACAACTCGTGGCGCCGTCAGCAGAAGGGCATATCGCGCGCGCAGGCCTACAGCTACACCGAGTCGGAGTCGGGCGAACCGGAGCACTGCACGGCCCCCCCTCCTCTCCCCACTCTGCCCCCGCTGCCCCCCCAGCTCAGCTCCCCCACCCCCCAGCCACAGCCGCCGCCGCAGCCGCCGCAGCAGCAGCAGGCCCAGGGGCAGCCTCAGGGCCAGGGCACCCTCTTTAGGCCAAAGGCAGCCGGACTCCCACCCCGTCCCAGCAGAGCGCCAACACGCCCAGCCAGCACAGCACCCTCTACAGGCCACCCAGCAGCCTTGCACCCGGCTCTCGGCGCCCATCGCGGGGTTCTCCTCCTTTGTTTGAAGAGTAACAATTCGGACTTTTAGATTTGTGGAAAATATGGAGGATGTGTTTTGGAGGAAAGCAACGCAATCAAGTCATTTGCCTTTTTTATGTCTTTTTTTTTTTTTTGTCTGAACAGTAGTTTTACGAGCACATTATGTTACACTTTCACTGTAGAGTTTGAGTTTTTTTTTCTATCAGTTTTTTTTTTTTTTTACTTTCACATTGTTCTTTGCATGGATTTGTTTTTCCTCATTCTAAAAGTTGTCTTCGATTCTGTACAAAGTGGCACCAATCTGAATCACAAGTATATAAATATATAAATATATACTATATATAGTACATAGAAGACTTAAGAGCAGTCTCTGCCCCAGGAATCTATGGAGACTCTGATAATCTGATGGAGCCATATTGTGGAGTACAAAAGAGACGTTCGCCTGGATTTAAATATGAACATGGATGTATAAAAAAGGTCATGACAGCCTCTTGGATAATGCCAAATCGAACTATTTAAATGTCTTGGCCTGGAGACTCGGACTCCGGTGGTAAATGAGGATATAATCATGGGTTTCCGTGGAAACCGCTCTTTGGCCGCGAGCGCACACAAATCTAAAAGTCTTGACGACGAACGGCCAGGGCTGGTCAAATGTCAGCAACTGTGCAGCGCCTGAAGGATCAAAGGGATATAAAACTACTGTATATCTGCTCAAGTGGAAATATGTCTTTTGTGAGTGTTTTACAATGATGCCTTCACAGAGTCGCACTTATTTAGGTTATAGCACCAAAAGGACAACTGGTGTCATTGACTTGGGCATCTTAATCGTTTCAACTGGGTTTTAATCCGACCGGCACAGGTTGTGTGTTTGATTTGCATACTGTACACTTCACCAGGGTTTTTCCGACGCTTCCGTCCGGTAAAGCCTAAGGACCTTTTGCAGAAATCACAGACTGCACCAGAATCCCGCGTCCAGCTCTTCTTCAAAAGTACAGTTTTATTGAGTGGATTTTTCCTGCTTTCGTTTCTGATGGTATAATTGTTCACTAAACATGCTCACAATGCGGCGCCAAGTGTTTGTTTGTTTCGTTTCGCGCCAAGAGATGATGTCATCGAAAACGCTTCACCTCTTTTCTCCTTTGTGTAATCAATCTCTGAACTCCACAATGCTAGCTGTACGCCAGTGAAAGAGAGCGTGTCAGGAGCGGCTGAGATTTATAGATCACTCATTGTGCGTCTGGTTTTCGCGAACAACAGTCCCGCAGCAACTGTAAAACCTGCCTAGAGTAGCGCCACCTAGATGCCGGGCGCACCGTCCTGCTCTGGCGCGCTCATAATTGCTATAGTGAAGAATCAGTGGTGTGCTCTAGACTTCAACGCTTTGAGAAAAAAAGATGAAAAAAAAAAAAAGGCTCATTGACATTTTTTTCTCTCTGTAGGGTGATTTCATTGTACGCATCAGCTTATCATGCCGAATCTGAATGAATATATGAACACAGTACATTTCTGAAATAAATTATTTTTCAATGTTACCTTGTCTGGAACGGCTGCTTTTTGTTTTGTTTTCGTGAGTGTAAACGGTTTTGAAGGTTGCGAGAAAAAGACAGGAGATGATTGGGGAATCTTCTGGACACAGCAGTTACTTGGAGGTTTCAAAGGAATGCCGCATAAGGTAAGCACGTGTTGCGTAATCATATCCGTGGAAACTGCAACAGTCGATCCGAGGAGTAATCCCACTAAGGCGCCTCATGTGTGTTTTTTCCAAAATGAGATGATTGTCATGCCAAAAAGCTACAATTTGCTTTGATGTTAAGTCACACACACATTTGGCTAAGTACAGCAATTGCGGGTTGAAAATGTAAGTCAATGGGCCGTTCAAGCATCCCAGAGGTTTTCTTTACAGAATGTGTGAGATACAGCATGTGTTATTGTTTAGCCTTGCCGTAGGCGTAGAGTTTGGAATTGAATGTTACAAGCAAACATTGGGCCTCATTCATGAACATCTTCTTACAATATAGTTCTCCTTTTTTATCCGCTTAGAAAATCCACATTGTTTAATTTTGTGTAATCATCCTTTATGGTGTAACACTTCACGTAACCTAGGGTGACCAGATGTCCCAGTTTACCCGGGACAGTCCCAGTTTTGAGTCATCTGTCCCATGTCCCCACACATTCCTCCAAAACCATAAATTGTCCCAGGTTTACACAGGATCTGTCCCAAGTGTCCCAGTTTTGGCCAATATGATCCACAAAGTAACAAACTTTGCTTGAAAATTCATGTCTTTGGGCCATGCAAATGTCTATTACAAAGTAGAAACCAATAAAAAAGATCAAGTCTATCATGTTAATGCTGATTGGTGCATGGTGTAAGATACTAACAAGCAGATTTACCATTTAGCGTGGGAAAAACAGTCAATAAATGGCTCCCTGGTTGACCATGCAACTAAAGCCCAAATTGTGTCCCAGTTTTTTAATCAGAAAATCTGGTCACCCTAACGTAACCATATTTAAATCGGGAAAACATGGAAGAGTTTGGTAGCTTCTATCTTCACCTCGTTTGGAGCTATAGAGGAGAAGAGAGAGGCTAAATGCTAACGCCGTCTGTGCTGTGTTTACGTGACTGAAGGCACGCGTGAAGACCAGACGGGTACAAATGAACTCGTCAAAGCTAAGGTAAGAACATATCTCAGTATGTAAAAACGGTGGCCTATTCCTTTAAGAACAAATTGTATGTAAGAACGTGCTGTGAACGATCGTAAATGAGGCCCATACATTAAAAAAAAACAACAACATTAAAAGTAGTGAAAAAGCGGTGAAACAACTGTAAATACAACCCCCTGGAGTGTCCCTGCAGTGCATTTATGTGAATATAAATTCCAGGATAAGCTACAGCAATTGCAAGTTGAAAATGTAAGTCAATGGGCCGTTCAAGCATCCCAGAGGTTTTCTTTATAGAATTTGTTAGATACAGCATGTGATATTGTTTAGCCTTGCCGTAGAGCAGGGTGTCCAAAGTGCGGCCCTCAGACCAATTTTGGTGGCCCTCTGCCTTCTTGCTGAATCGGTACACATCATCAGAGATGGTCTTTATTTAAAATGTAATCATTCGACACAATTCTAACCTAACAACTAACGTTTTATTGTGAGACCGAGCTGGCATGAAGGTTTTAAGCATAAATAAAGGTGTGGGGCATAATTTAAACCTCTGCTAGTCAAACTAACCACCGATTTATGGCCCTTAACCCTGTGTTCGCTTCAATATGCGGCCCCCCCATGAAAAAGTTTGGACACCCCTGCCATAGAGTTTGGAATTGAATGTTACAAGGAAACATTGAGCCTCATTCATGAACATCTTCTTAAGAAACTTCTTAAAACCCGTTCTTACGACGGCAGTGTCAGGAAACTGCGCCAGATTCACGACACGTTCTTAAAAAGGGAAAATCCTTCGCAACTGTGTTCTCAAGTTTGTGAATCCTAACTTGGAAGCGCGTGAGGACTAATTAGCATATGTCACCGCCTCTTATTCACCATATAAGGACAAAAAAGTGCTACGTGCAAACGGCAGTAAAGTGGGAAATGAATGACCAAACACAAATCCAAAACTAATAACCAACCAAACCCCAAAAGAAAGGAAATCTCAGCCATCGGCGCCACACGCTCAAGGACCCTCCGAAACCTTTGGGAAATGTACTTTCATTACAAAATGTTTAAATAGATATAACCAGTAAATTGCGAAAGGATTTTCCTTCTCTTCCCGCGGGTCAGTCCCTTAAATGGATGCGGCGTCTACTCATCACTCCGCCCAGTTAGCTCTCCAAATAGAGCGCACGCCTTTGGAAAACAAGTTTGCAGGATCGGGGCCCATGATCGTCTTTATCAAATAACGTTAATGCAGCACATTTGATGCTGCATTATTTGTGAACGGCGGCATTCAAAAGTGTTAGCAGTACAGTAATACATTACTTTACTCACTATTAATACAAGTAGGCTACAAGTGATATTACCAACTTATTTCTGTATAAAGGCATCTGTAATTTATGATGATATTTACATTGTGGAAACCTAATGATTTAATATGTACAAATATATATGACTCAGAATGTTGGTTTCCATCAGGAGCATTGTACAGAACTGGAGAAAAAAATATCCTCCAGACTGTTCTTAGGATTTGTTCTTAGAGAGGAACGTTTTCAACTAAGAACAACTTTTGTGAAGGCCAAAAACCTTCCTAAGAAGCCTGAACAAATTTGTATGTAAGAACGTGTTGTGAACGATCGTGAATGAGGCCCATTGTCCATAGAAAAAAACAACAACATTAAAAGTAGTGAAACAACTGTAAATACAACCCCCTGCAGTGTCCAAGTGCATTTATGTGAATATAAATTCCAGGATAAGCTTCATTGGTTTATTATTATGGAATGGGCCAGGAATCCCAGAAAGCTTTGCCATTTTTATGACAATCCCGAGCTTAGCTGTTTAACGAACGCCAAGCTCTCTATACAGATTTAACCAATCAGAAAACAAGAGTGTGTTTCCGTTAATGTTCTACAATAGAAGTGGAGAAACAGTGGAGATTACACCAAAATCCATGCGCAAATTCACACATTTAGAACAACAGCCTTTAGAGCGGCCACTGGATCTCTTCCAAAAAACAGAAGCCCAGCGGCGCACAATACGAGGCGTTGCGGACACTGATTTGAATGCTTTGGGGGGGTCAATGCTTCAGACACGGGATCTGCGGCTTCCACACTGTGTCAGAATAAACCAGGAACAGTACCAGATGAATACTGCATGTTGAATACAATGGAGTAAGTCAGGCGGCTACCAGGCTATGTGTCTTGGGTTAAAGGAACAGGCCCCCGTTTTTCCATACTGAGATATGTTCTTACCTAAGCTCAGACGAGTTGATGCGTGCCTGTCTGGTCTTTGTGCGTGCGCTCAGTCACACAAAAAGACCAAAGATGTTGTTAGCATTTAGCCTCTCCCAGCATATTCCTATGGAGCCAAACGGGGTGAAGTTAGAAGCGACCAAGCTCTTCCACATTTTCCCTATTTAAATACAGTTACATGAGTAGTTACACGATCTCCATGTATAGTTTTTCCAAAATTAAACATGTCGATCTTCTAAGCGGATAAAAAGGAGTTGTAACGCGTTATAATGCGTGCAGTAATATCTTAACTCCTGAAGAAATCTGATGATATTACTGCGCACACGTCGAAGTGCTCCTAAAGTGTTATTACGCCTTACAATATAGAACACCTTTTTATCGGCTTAGAAAATCGACATGTTGGGAAAACGTGGAAGAGCTTTGTCACTTCTAACTTCGCCCTCGTTTGGGTCCATAGAGGAGAGGCTAAATGCTAACAACATCTTTGGTCTTTTTGCGTGACTGAGTGTGACCGGTGGACTTCTGCGTTGTGTTGTTTGTTCAGTTTGTGGTGCATTAAGAAGCCACGAGACACAGCGGTAACTTTTTTGGAGGCGGTCTCCGTTTACTGGTGAATTTACGGCCATACCACCCTGAACACGCCCGATCTCGTCTGATCTCGGAAGCTAAGCAGGGTCGGGCCTGGTTAGTACTCTGCGTTGTGGCCGCAGAAACCCCGGTTCGAATCCGGGTCACGGCACCAAGTGTGACCGGTGGACTTCTGCGTTGTGTTGTTTGTTCAGTTTGTGGTGCATTAAGAAGCCACGAGACACAGCGGTAACTTTTTTGGAGGCGGTCTCCGTTTACTGGTGAATAGACACAAAAATATAATCAGCAGTGACAACAAGATCCAGCCCAAACTCTTCCCAATATCGGATTTACAAAGGGCACATAACAACATACCTGGTGAATAGACACAAAATACAATCAGCAGTGACAACAAGATCCAGCCCAAACTAAAGGGAGAAGACAATGGACAATATTAGCATCTCCCCGCATTTCTCCACATGAATAAATTAAAACATCGGGGCAAGGACGAAGCTCAATATCAACATAAATACAGGTAAAATGTGTTTGCAGAAGAAAATAAATGCAACATATTTTAAAAAGGACTCTTAAAACATTGGATCACAATGGATGACTGACCTCTTCCCAATATCGGATTTACAAAGGGAAGAGGCGGGGGTCAAACCCCTAATTTATACCAGGGGCATGTCAAGGGTCACACGAAGAAGAAACAAAAACGTAGAAGAAGTGGCTGGAGGACCAAGTCTGCACAGTGTATCAAACGCCAGGTATGGACAAAATTCAAGTCAACAAAAGGACAATTTTGTGTAATTATAACGTTATTACACATGAACGGGTTACATGAGCGCACGCACAAAGACCATACAGGTACGCATCAACTCGTCTAAGCTTAGGTAAGAACATATCTTAGCATGGGCTGTTCCTTTAAAGAGGGGGTATTATGCTTTTTTCAATCACATAGCACCAGTCTATAGCATACTACAATGATGACGTGACCTTCTGTTGGTCTGTATATGCAGTAAATTAAAATAACTGCCTTGAATAAAATTGCTCTCTCAAAATGGCTGTACTGAACGTCTTGAAATAGGCCTCTGTCTCTTTAAGAAGCTTTCCGACACGCCCCCTTCAGCGCACTGCTGTGGCATCTAAACAACACTACTGTGCGAGGAGGGGCCTCTGCTGAGCTGAGGAGCAGTGGTTGGTGGCTTGGCTGGTGACAAAAGGTCCAGAGGCGTCTCCAGGAGGTGGGGGCGTTCCTAGGAGGACTGAGGCATAGCTACACCTAAAATGGCTGCCGTCTAAGTTTTTACTGATTACTCAAAAATATGTGAATGAGCCAAGGCAACACTCCAGGCATGTGTTTAATGAGGGAATGACAGAATAACGTGATATAAAGCTTGAAAAAGTCGATTTTACATAATACCCCCCTTTAAAAGAGAAGACTTCTGATATATTATGGTTTTAATTTCTATTGCTCTACACTTGAATATAGCAGCTACACATGCATATTACTTAAGATAAAAGCGATCATGAAGGTACAGTTCGGTACAATCAAAGCAATCTGACTAATTAGTTGATTCCAGCTAACCCTATGTTCTTCTCAAGGCGACGATAAATTGGATGAGCGCAGGCGGTGTGAAATCCTGTTATCTGGTTACAAATGTCCCCTCATGACTTGGCCCCGGCTGCTCTTAAACCCCACTATTCATTAACGCATTATTTGTTCCATGGGCCGGCTCACTCTCCCCGCTGTCATCTCCAACAGCACATCAGGGCGCGAGCGAGTGAAGAGGCGGTAGTTAGTAAGCTCTAAGCGGGAGGGGGGTGTAACGAGTAAGTGTAGACGGTTGGCTTTTTGGAAACCATTAAATTGTCTCTGTCGAGGCCAAAAACGGTAAGTCTTGCTTTATTGATTGAGTGGGGAACTGCTACAACTACTCCCAGTGGTCACTTGACTGGACATACGCGGAGCTTTTTATTCGCCATCACTGTCAAGAACTATTTATTTAAAGATTTTCTTTTAGAAGTAGTATGTTTTCCTCCTTGAAAACCAACTCTAGCGCTCTAGCACGCTATCAGATGGTGTTGGATGCTAATTGGATAAGAGTCTAGTCGATCCAGTGGTAACCTACTAAAGACAGGCGCGGGAGAGGAGCAGATTAGATGTGCCGCGACGGATCGGGGAATTGGAACATCCAAACGCTAATCCCTTTTTTGAAAACACTTGGGAAATTTCCCCCTCTCTGACAGAAAGTACTGCTCTAGTGTTCATTTCCTCTTGACAGTCTCGCCCCTCGCATGAACGAGACACTATAGAGTGAGTTGGTGGTCCCCGGTATAAAGGAGGGGGCCTTGGGTCCAGATTAGCCATGACGAGCTTTGAGAACCCACAGTTGTTGAATTAAAGGATCCGAGCCAAGGTGGAGAAAGAAAAAAAATGTGAATTTAATTGCCTCATTTGTGAGCTATGCTACACTGGATTCAGTGAGTGGATCAGAAGTGGATATTACAAGTCCTGTCACTGAAAGAACACCACTGGAGTTGTTCCCTAAGTGCAATGAATTCTCAATGTACTGTGTTGGGGATGCTTCAATTAGTTTCAAGCTGTTGCCAAAAGTGGAAGAAGTACTCCAGTAAAAGTACCTCCAAAGAAGTGCTCCATCAGGACAAATAGTGGACCTCTTTGCTTTACGAACAGCAGATTGTATGTACTATTTTGCTGAAAGTGGTAGTACTCAAAAAAGAACAGTCCCAAAAAATAAAGTTCAGAAATCATTTGTTTTAATTATACTCATTTTCAAGCTATAGAAAGCCATATTATTTCACAGTTGACCACCATGTTAAACTACCCGCTTCCCCAGCAATTTGGGAGATCCAGGCCTCGAAATGGAAGTAATTTTAGCAGCCTTTTCCGTGCAGTTGACCCAATTCAGCTTCAAAAGACGGTCTTTGATGGCCCAGATTCATTCTCGCTATTCAAACTGTACCTATTATATAACACACAGGCACAGAAGGAAGCAATAACGGAATAAGAGGCCCGGTCTGGGGAATAGTGCCATCAAAGTCTTTGTTAAAATGGTTTCTGGGGCTCCAGAATAGAGCTGCATATATGAACGGTGCGGCTAATTGGTCCATGGTGTTGCGCTATAAATCCTGATGATGTTTACAGGTGGGCGTCTGCGGTTTGTGAAGTGAGTTATTAACCTTTGCGCATGAAAACCAGATGACGGCAAGAGGAGCACCCATTGCTAATAGACCTGAGCTGTTTTCACGTCACTTATTTAATCATGCATTTGTGTTCTTGTTAAACAGATGCTATTTTGATCCTCAAACTGTTCAAATAGGGTCCTTGTGTCAATGAACTTGTGAATGAAATTGACAAAAGTTTAAATACATTTCATTAATATTTGGTAACATTGCTTTTAAACTGTATAGCTCAGGTCAAACATTTTGGATATCCTTCCTCAAGCTTCTCACACTAGTTGACAGGAAGTTTGGTCCATTCCTCCTACAGAACTGCTGTAACTGAGCCAAATGTGTAGGCCACCTTGTGTGCACATGTCTTTTCAACTCTGCCCATACATTTTCAACTGGATTGAGATCAGGACTTTGTCAGTTAATTCTGGTTTCATAAGATAAGATAAAATAAGATGGACAATGGAGAATTTCACTTGTTACATTCGGCACTCAATAAGATCACTCAGGGTGTGCAAAATAGACAGGACATATGCAAACAATTAGTAAAAAGAGGCATCTTATGTACAATGAGTAAAAGCAAAAATCTTAAGAGGCAGAAATATAAACAGTAAGGAAATAAAATAAAGATTAGAATAGACTATAAAAAGTAGAATATCAGTATTGGAAGTGCAAAGTTACAGTCCTAGTGCAGGTTGTCAATAAGTGACACTAATACAGGGAATAAAGTGACGCTGATGCAGAGAATATTGCACGTAGTTTTGCAAAGGGGTTATTGCACATGTTACTTTACAGTCTTGTTGTACAGTCTAACAGCAGTGGGGATGAAGTCCCTACGGTAGCGCTCCTTCTTGCACTGAGGGTGTCGCAGTCTTCCACTGAAAGAGCTGCTCAGGTCCTCTACAGTCCCGTGCAGTGGGTCGGAGGTGTTGTCCATGATGGAGGTGAGCTTGGCTAACAGTGGATAGCAGAGGCTACCACAGAGTCATATAAGTCGTCGTTCCACATAGCGCGAACCGGCTGCGCAAGCCACGATCTACGTGCACGTATCGACACTAGCCTGCAGACCTTTCACATGCATTTGTTGTGGGCGGAGCCCACAACAAATGCATGTGTGTACAGATCGTCATTAAAAGTTTTGTAAGCCGCAAAGAGAACACATGTGGACAAATGCTGCCTTCTGGTGGGAGTTATGGAATCACTCAGAGGAGCCAAGCTGTATTAAAAAAGAAAAGAAAACACTATATGAAGGTAAGCTACATGCAAATGTTATGCTAACACCAGCTAAAGCTGCGCTAACAGCAGCTAAATGCTATTATCGGTAAAATCCCCTTTTAGCACAGTGGTATGATGTTGTGAAATATTAAATCCATATGACCTGCCTGTCAATAGTGAGGGCTGTCCACTCTCTCGTTGCCAATCAGAGGCCAGCAGTCTGTTCACGTCACATCAGACACGGGCTAGTGCGCTTTGGCCACAGAGGTCGGTCCCAAAACCTATACCTGGTCAGACCGGTTTGGCATTGGCCTTTGTTATGGAAAAGCTCAACAAAGCGGGTGAAAGAGCCATTCGGCTGACACGCGCCTGCATGTGGAAAAGAGCCTAAAAAGTCCTGAGCAAAGGCCTGCTCACTCCGAAGGACCTCTGTCTCCTCAGAAGGTGGAGGCGACTTTGGCCCTTCTCGTTGGTGTTGTGGGACCAGTCCAGTCACCTGGACTTTTTAAAAAGATTATGTTGAAACATCTGACCGACAGCTATCGTTGTGACCTCTAGTGACGGACACTATAGCCTCACACCAGTGTGTTCCTTCTTTTGTGTGTGACAGTATGTTTTTGTGTCGAGTGTTGATTCTGTGTTTGTGTGTTCTGCAGAGCAGGAACCTGCTGAAAATCAGTTTGTACTGAGCCAGGCCTGATTTTGTTCTTTAAATCTTTCCTGCCTAATAAATAAAATTAAATGAAATCATCCAATCCACTGTATTCATATTGCACTTTTAAACAGCAACAATATTTCCAAAGCGCTGCACATAATGCTGCGTTTACACATAACGACGACGAGTCACGAATGCCACGAATCCATATTCGTGGCCGAGGATCACGAATGTGATGATTCGGGGTAGAGTTTCACGCACCGCCACAAATTGTTGCGACCTGTTACTACGCGTTACGATTAATGGCACGAATTATTACGCACGGTCACGAACATGCGTCCCGCAATGCTGCGGGCTGTGACGCTCTGTTGCGTGGTGTTGCGTGGTATTGCGAGGTGTTGCGGTCTGTTACGGGTCATTGGGAATTGTCGAGTTCTGTCAGAAATCTGTCAAGAATCGGGCGAATGTGGACAAACCGCCTGCCGCACACACCGGGTTGGAGGCGGAGCAGAGGCGTCTTGGTCCGCCGTGCTCTCACCTGCCTCATTGGGCTCTTGCCAAATCGGGTTAAGCAAAGCAAAGACCAGCTGAGCGTCGGGACTGTCCATATACTGTAGAATAGCAAACGTTTTTCACAGTCTATGAAAAACTGAACTTAGATCAAACCCAAACTAAGTCATATGCTCCTGTCAAACACTGAATCTATCAAGACAAACTATAGCAATAAACACACGCGCTTTATGTCAAATGAGTCTGTGCAACAGCGGCACATTCAGCCTGACTTTACTCCACAGAATAAGCATAAAAACACTACACTCACTGCGCACTCGATCTTCTGGGGATCTGTCGTAGAACTCTTTACCTCTTTATCCATGACTCTCACTCATCTGGTTGATCATTAGCTCCATTTGGCAAAACTTCTTTGCATAATCCAGAACAACAGGCCTGTCTCCACCTGCCCTACGCCCATCACCGCTTGTTTTACATGTCTAAAGTTGTAAATAAGTCTTAACACTTATCCATGTTATAGCTGCTGTAACCACGCGTTGTTGTTTGGGTCAGTGCGTATGGGAGCGTGGGAGATGCATTCAGGGACAGTAAACAGTGCGGGAAAGGCGCACTTCTTACTGTCCCTTTTCTTATTTCCACAAACGCGCGGAAAATCGGGACAAATATATAACAGTCGGGTTCTCCAGCGGGGCGGCAATAGGGGGTGGCAGGGATTGGCTCCCAAACATTAGGAGGAACGACTACAGGAAGAAAAGCCCGCGTAACAACTTCAGCACCTGAGGAGCGGCAGGAGCAGGTGCTGTCCCGGGCCTGGAGCACGGACTGGCCGACTTTGTGGGACTTTTCTTTGGCATAGTGCAGGTACGAACATTAACTTTTCGGCGTAGCGTGTGTTTCTATCAATTCTGAGCGTGAAAACAGTGATTCTGCACTACGAATGCTTTACGAATGCTTTACGAATGCTCTCACGCTGAATTACGAAGCGCCACTACGCATCACGAAAGGACACGCTCTGTTGCGAACTCCACGAACAGAGGGTGAATCGTGACATTCGTGGAAGATTTTTTGACAGCCAAAAACTTTCTCCACGAACATCACGAATGTCACGAGCTGATGCGTTCTATTAAGAATCCCATCAAGATGCGTTAAGTCAAGTCACGAACGTCACGAATGACGGAAAAATGCCATTCGTAACGCATCGTGCTTATGTGTAAACGCAGCATAACATATAAAACAATAAAACACATCTGTGACACTTTTGCCACTTGTAGTGGAGAAGAATACACATACTTTATTAGAATATTACTCAAGTAAAAGTTAAAAAAAAGTACCATATGGTCAAACTACTCTAAGAAGAGCAAATACTTAAAAAAGTTACTCAAGTAGGGCTACACGTACTTGAGTGAAGCTCTTATCATTCCTTAGAACAGTGGTTTAAAGACCTAGCAAATACGTGCCCATCGTCCGCTAGAAATCATTTGAAATCGCTCCTCTGTTGTTATTCATAAGTAGATGACTGTCTCTTTAAATCGCAGCATGGGGCGGTGCTGTCCTGCGGTGGGGGGAGGAGGGGCAGTGTGGGAGGGAGTGGGAAGGAGGAGGAGGAGGAGGGTCGGCTGATGCCTGGTGTTTGCTTTGTACGCCACACGGACACAAGACGCGCAACGAAGGCCATTGCGCACCGAGTACACCTTCTCCTGCCTGCGATCAGCCGAGGACACTAAAAGTTGACGCTGCTTGAGGGTTTTACGACTGTGAGCGCTGTCAGGAAGTTGAGACATTGGCTGGAACTTCCCCGTGGACTCCCCAAACCAAGGTAACTTTTTAGCGAACTCATCTTGCTATTGTTTAACGTACGTGCGTAAAGTCCAAAGTTAACTTGACTTTTCTGACAACTGCTGATGATTTCTTAATCTAACACAATGTGTCTCTCTATTTAAGTTAGTTTGACTGTAATACGTATTTTGTACGAATCTGCATCTCATTTGAATCTCATGTGTTATTAGTGGCAATGGGGACTCCTGGTTGCCCCATATGGAGCAACAAAGGGGCGCATCTGTGTGTATGCTGTCACGTTGGAGAGGGAGGGAAATGTCGCTTGTTTATGTCCAATCTGTCAAGTTTATGATGATTGACAGTTAACGACTAACTTTGAAATTATATTGTGCCATCATTTACTTTTTAACACTTTCAATATGATATTAGTCAAACTTCAGGGCAATAGGATATTATATCCGACAGAGCATTGAAAATGTGGATAGCCTTAAAGTCATAAACTTTTATATGGATCTTCTGTGTTACCTAACTGGGCAAGGGATTTTGGAAAATAAAGAGGGAAACTTGGCAGTCACATGGGCAGGCTTTTCTGTAGAAATGCAACACCTACCAAAAGAACTACTTCTGATTGTGGTGCAAACCAAACAAGCTACTGTATATTTTTAGGTCAACAATAGTGACCACCAGTGCCAATACTTATGCAACACATTGAAAAGGTTAAGTGTTGGGCATGTTTATGTTTCTGTTGTTTAGGTACATGCCCGGTCTATTCAAAAGGAGATATTCTAGCGAAACATTTATTACATATTTTCTAGAGGCAGTTGCATGTTTATAACGTTAAAAGTGAAAGCATATTTTTAGTGTTGCTGTTTAACCATCATAAAGTCAAGTCTAGTTACACCAAGAGAGCTAGTGCTTCTTACCACATTATTATTGAGTCATTATCTGAGCACAGCCCCAGTTCTCCAGAGGCCTAGCCCGATTGCACATTTTTATTGCTCCATAAACCTTCCGAGCATTTATCAATATAATAATAATAACCTCTTCTTATACAGTGTGTAGCAGATTGAGCTGGCTTGGAACCGTGTCCCAAATACCTATTTCTGGATATGGCTTAATCAGACAGATGGAGCATGAGGCGGCAGTTCTCGTTGAAGGAGTTACGTAATGATAATTCTCCATGGAGGCACAACGCACTAGGCCGTTATAGTGTCTCCGCTGCTCATATGTAAACCCATCAATCATATACTATAGGACGTGTCCGCGTTACCTTGCCATCATTTCAAGATTGAAGCATGTCCTCTTGTGGTCACTGTGCCTAATAAACCATACCATGTACTACCACAGTATTGGCATCACTCCTTTGCACCTGCCCATTGCAATTCATCAAAGCTAATTGGAGCGTGCTTAGTCATTGCTTGACAGTAACAGCTTTGCCATAAAACCTGGAAGTCAATTTTATCCCAATCACTTTCATTGTTTGTTACTTGTAATCAATCCATCTCGTGAAATGGAGCCTCTCAGCCGGAGTGCCTAATGGCGTTGATTTGTTTGTTTGACCTTTGCCCGTTGACCCCTCACACTCACCACGTTTCCACACCTTAGCAACAGAGCGTGGTTTATCATATCGCTTAGTGACTGAACCGCACATCAATAGCAGCTGCAGATTAGTCATGAAATCATTGACGTTGGCTTCATTGTGACCTATTGCTTGCGTTCCATTGTTTTGTAGTAGGAACTGTAGCTATTGTCAGCCAGTCTTTCCAAAGCGTCAAAAGTTAAGTTTAGAACACCAGCTACAACAGCATTAGTCATACTATATTTGGTAAATGACAAAAATTGAGAGATGTGTAACTACATGTTTTCCATAGTAAGCCCTGCATATTTGTTCATTTTAATGAATAATATGTATATATTATAGAACACGACACCCCATTGAACAACTATGATAAGTCTAACAATGTGATATGGGCCTCTTTTTCCAAAAGTTCCTCAGGCCCCTGAAAGTTTTGAGGTCCTGATCCCCTGGTTGGAAATAATCAAGGGGTCTAAGTTCTCGGGCTGAAACGAGTAATCGATGACTAATCGATTATTGAAATAGTCGACAACTGTTTTAGTAATCGATTAATCCTTATCTGGTTCACACAGACTCAAATAGAGCAAAAATGACATGAAAATTGTGTATTTTTTATGAAAACCGACATGTCTGTGTCTCAATCAATCAGAAAGCAGAATTAGCGCTAAGAGCCTCCAACAAACATTTACTTTAAGTTTACTCCATCAACACATTCTCAAGCGGCGCCACTTTAGCTTTATGTGATACTTTTTTTTATAATTTAATTTTCCTACACCATTCACAGGCAAGCGATTAATCGATTAATTGTAAAAAAATATTCGATAGATTAATCGATTACAAAATAATCGTTAGTTGCAGCCCTACTAAGTTCACATATTCTCCATGTTTAGAAAAAAAGTACAAATTATTATTGGACTTGACAAGACTTGACTTCATTGAAATAAATGAGTATAAATAAGGCCGCCTGCTCCTTGTAATTTCAGTGTTTGACAAAGCCTCCATGAAGAAAGGCGAAACGTCCATTATACTGTAACAACCACAGTGCAGATGACAACTTGTGCAATCAAAATATTATTTCTCCCTTCAAAATATTATCAAGATTTTTTTAATTATTATTATCATGATTTTGTAATTTTGAGGCAAGTTATTTGTAACCTTTGAGCATGAGAGAGAACAGCTTAAACATTTGTTTTATAACATTTTCAAATATAGTTATATATATAATTCATATATACTTTTATTTTTGCCTTTGTATATTATACAGTAACTATGTAGATTTCTGATGGTTCACTGCATGAACCATTTGCAACTTTCAAGTGCAAAATCAGGAGAGAGATAGAGAAGCATTTTGAAAGTAAAAGTATCACAGTCCCTTTCCCAGCCCTCCTAATCGGACCTGAAAGCCACACTTTGATCCCTGTGCACGTGATCGATAGACCGGCTCACAGGAAAGCTCGTCTCATTGGTCATGGCAACGGAGATTCTGATTAGTTGCTGGGCCCCGTTAGAAAAAAAAAATGCAATCTATTAAATTTGTTATGTATTTCAACTTCAGCCCGCAATGGATAACGTTGTCAATGTTAAGACACAATGTTGACTATTGTAGAAGGTCACGTCCTAATATTTTTCTTGTCAGGCTAAATAGTGTTGTCTGCACTTTCTAATCCAGCGGGCCTCACTTTTCCTTGAAGTTAACGGGAGCAATTTAGTTCCAAGGTCGAACAGTTGGCTCAGCATCACGTCACCAGCCTGAGTCACCCCGGGCTTAGCCTAAAAATCATTCTTTTCCCTGTCTCTTTTTTCCACAGTGGCACATTATCACACACACACGTACTTCCACGTTCTATTCAGTGCCATCTTATATATATATAACGCTACGACCGTTGGCTGCCAGGCACATATCTCTCCTGTTACGATCTATTGTGTGCAGCTGGAGAGGGGAGGCGGATCGGGGGGGGGGGCAGATTTCTGCATGTGTCATCTGGGTTTTTCTGATGGTACTGGATTTTTAGTGCGCTCCGGAGGCTGCTGTTGTGAGTAAGCTGGCTGCCTGCCCAGCTATGAGATCATCACTGTTTTATACTGGAATAAGGGAGTACTAGTGGGGATGGGGGCAGAGACAGACGAGTCCATTTACAGTCATGGAAATGTGTCCTACCCATTAAGCTAGTTAAAGTTAATAGTGTTCATATAGTCACAGCATGTGCCATCTCATAACATACTTTATTTCTCACGTGCTCTGTTTGCAAACATCCAGGGAACTATAAGGAACAGTAGGAAATACACAACACCGCATTTTGAGAATCACTACTAATTACTTCCTGTCCTGTGTAGTGCAGCGCTTTACATAGAGAACAGAAACTCTCACGTATTTGGCGAACACTCGTCAGTTTCTCATGCGATCTTTTTCGTAGATAACTGCAGCTTCCCATGCTACAGGAAATGCCTATGTAAATTATCTTCAGTTGTCTAATCCACCCACATCTCTTCCAAAACTCTACAGGGGCACAGGGATGGAACAACCAGGGGAAAAGCCTTGGCATTTGGTCTTCTTGGCAAGGTCACTCTTCTTTGGCAGACACAAAAGGTCAGAGTGTGTTGGTAAAACTTGGTCTGAAAGCGTTTAGCTTTGAAGCGCTGCGGTATCGACTGCAAATTCTTGTTCAGTGTCATCACCGCTTTCTCCACTTCATGCCAGCTCAAACTGGATAGTTTCAAGCGAGAAGAATGAATTGACACAGCTGCGAGTAGAAAAGCATATAGTGTGTACAAATTGGAAGGAAGACAATGGAAAGTCACATTACTGTATTTCCGGACTATAAGTCGCACTTTTTTTTCATAATTTGGCTGGGTATGTGATTATATATAATGTTTTTTTCTTCTTTATATGCATTATTTGGCTGGTGCGACTTGTACTCCGGAGCGACTTATATGTTTTTTTCTTCCTCGTTCGCATTATTTGACTAGTAATTATCTCCGGAGCGACTTAGTGTGTACAAATTGGAAGGAAGACATGGAAAGTCACATTACTGTATTTCCGGACTATAAGTCGCACTTTTTTTTCATAATTTGGCTGGGTATGTGACTTATACTCGGTGCGAGTTATATAATGTTTTTTTTTTTACTATGCATTATTTGCTGGTGCGACTTTATCCGGCGACTTATGTTTTTGGTGTCTTACTTTTTACTATAGTCTTCCATTATTTGGCTGGTGCGACTTATACTCCGGGCGACTTACAGTCTTGAAATATGGTAATCTGAAATCTTAACATTTCAAATACTGTACAAGGTAATTTGAAGTTTTACTTATCTTTACAGATAATAACTATATATTACTTACTAACTTTTGAAAACATTTACTCTCACAGTAGTTTCTTAAATCTTTTACTGGAATACATGTGTAGGAAAAAATACACTCTGTTTCTTGACAGACTGAGTGTTTTTCCTTTCCTCCTGATATAAAACAACTCTAGCTTTTGAACTTTAGCCCATAATATCAATCTACTAGAAGTGATAAAACTTTCTCTTCTGCTTTTACTCGGCACAACAGTCCTTGGGCAACAGATTGCAGTCCTCGGCCGTAGGTGGAGGATCAGTTTGTTATGGCTGTCGTCCGTGTGACCGGCCGCCCCATATATAAATAACCAGTCGAACAGGAAGTTTGTTACAATGAAGTGGAAAGAAGCGACGTGTAATTCCTTTTCTGCGGTTGATGTAAAGCCATTATTCTGATGCTTGTGTCACTGTTAATGTCCGTGCATCACTTGACACCTACTCAACATCACCTCATTGTGGATTTATTGTTCAGTATCGTCACTCTTGCAGCTTGTTTAGGTGGTGGCTTGCATTGTCGCAGCTGTTGAACAGGTTGGTATTACGGTCTTGTCATGTCAGTGCTATGCGAGTTTTCAAATGTGACAGGTTTGGCGGGTCTGCGTAAGCTTCTCTGAATGTGGTTCCGGTGCAGGGTGATTACAGAGGAACTTGAGTCTGTCATCGCACTTGCCTTTTCTGATGGGAACCAAACAGCGAGAATGGATGCGGGTTTAGTAGCGTGTAATATTAGATAACCAATACCTCTGTTCTATTGCAAACATCAAATAAGCAGCATGTTGAGAAAGAAGATGTTTGTCAACTGATCTTAATGGTTTAGGATTAGGGAGGCTGATTAAAGTGAATTCAACAGGTATCATTTGTTATGGCTGCGATTGAGTTCACAGGCTATTCATGGTATAATCCTCAGGAAACCACAAATAATCGACGTTATTGTGGCTCATTCATATGGTTCACTAAAAGTAATCCGGACACCCATTTGTCAATGCGCATTACTGCTATTAACTTCTTAACCTCTACCTGAACCGAGCACATTTTCTGCAGTTTGGCATTATTGAAAATCTTCTTGGAAAAAATATATAAAAGCATCAATATAGCAACAAAACATAAAAAAAAAACATCAAAAAAGCGACACAATAAAGCCACATAAGAGCAACAAAAAGCGGTGAAAGTGAAGCAAAAAAAAATCAACAAAAAAGCGGCAACATTTTTTGACAAAAACACAGTTTATTTTTGAGTAATCAGTAACAACTTAGACGGCAGCCATTTTAGGTGTAGCTATGCCTCATTCCTCCTAGGAACGCCCCCACCTCCTGGAGACGCCTCTGGACCTTTTGTCACCAGCCAAGCCACCAACCACTGCTCCTCAGCTCAGCAGAGCCCCCTCCCTGCACAGTAGTGTTGTTTAGATGCCACAGCAGTGTGCTGAAGGGGGCGTGTCGGAAAGCTTCTTAAAGAGACAGAGGCCTATTTCAAGACGTTCAGTACAGCCATTTTGAGAGAGCAATTTTATTCAAGGCAGTTATTTTAATTTACTGCATATACAGACAACAGAAGGTTACGTCATCATTGTAGTATGCTATAGACTGGTGCTATGTGATTGAAAAAGCATAATACCACCTCTTTAAAAAAAAAGCCACAAAGGAGCAACAAAACGGTGACAAAAAATTGAAATGAAAAAGAATGTGAAAAAAGTGACGACAACACGGCAGCAACGCGAGGAAAAAGAGCCATTTAGATCAGTTTTGTAGGCCTTAGCTTTCAAATGAGGCGTTACTCTGGCCCATAGGCTGTAAACTCCAGTCAAGAAGCTTTTAGATTTGGGTAAAGCTGAACAGGAGAAAATGCACTCGGCTAAAGTGGGTGGAAAGAGGTTAAACACCTTTGTGAATTTAAGGCAAACAAGCAAGCACAAACATGTTTGTAATTGACGACTTTTAGACTTTCGCCAGTATTGACTTTGTGGCGTTCTAAAAGTTGTTTACTATAAATAAATAAGGAATAATATAAATATTTGTACAGTAGTTTTAGGTATTAAAATTTTACTCTGTTTACACCGCAAAACGCAGCTCACAGCAGAGTTCACAATTTAAAAAAGAAACCCAAAAGTTGCCATTTGGTCCTGCTTAGGGCTGCTTTTGTGAAAATCTTTCTTTAAGCTTTGTTCAGTTTTATCTCGGTGTGTAAAGTGAAATTCTCAAAATCTCTTGGCGCCACTTTTCTTTGGTCTCGGGCTCTACTGAAATCCTATATCCAAGTATAATCAGCGCTGACTGAGCCATGCATCTGTACTACATTCTGCCGTGCAAAACAAAGTCGAGCGTTAGCCGCCAGTGCGGGGGATATCACTGCTTGTACAGAATCGTAAAAGACTTTGGCAAATTCCAGGATTCCAGATTTAGCCCCCGTTATCGAAAAACACGCACGCTGCTCCGCTATGGGCCTGGGACTGTTTACGGTCCAGGGACTGTTTACGGTCCAGTAAGCGCTCTTTGTTTTTGCTGGGTATAGGAACAGGTGGTCTCTCCAGAGCGTGCACCGCGGAGACAAAGACGGACTGTTGGTTTAACCGCGGTCACCTCTGGGCTATACGTGACGCAGCCATGCAAACGAAAACATGGGGAAAAGCTACATCATGGATACTTATCGAAGCCAATCCTCTGAAAATAATGTCTGTGTTGGGAGAAAATCTGCTTTACACATGTTCTTTCCCACCCACACACGGATGTTTCCAGGACAGCAGGGAGGTTTTTGATGTACTGGCAACCCATTATACTGTATATCAATATTGAAAGTAAGACTCCAGAACAAATTCCATCCTTGTTCACATCATAGGGCAAACGGGGACATTTCCAGGTCACCAATCCCTGGCCTGCACTATGAATGGACCTGTACTTTAGTTTGATATTACAATACGTGCTGAGATAACGATCAGGCCGTTTGTCGTCATAAATGACTGAATGACTGATCACAGTAATAGGAATTCCTGTGGGGCTTGTGCCTACCGCGTTTTTTGTTGCCATGTTTGCGTGCGTGTTGGGCGTGCCGAATGGGTTTGGTCCCCTTCTTCCCCTGAACTAGAAACAAGGCTTTGTTTTTTGTTTTTGTACTTTGGCCATTGTTGTGCTTGGTGTGACGGTGCAGCTTTGCCCATTATAGTGTTTTTGGACCAATAGGCAATGAACAGTGTGTCCGTGTGCCACTGCAGTTTATAGAAATACTGTAGGTAGAGTGTGTAGAATAAAATCTGCGTACTGGTAAATACGTTATACAGTGGTTTATGATTTAATTTCATCTTTTAAAAAACACTTTCGGCTATCCCTTTCATCAGCTGCATATTGATTTGGCAAACAGCTATATTACTGTGTCTGGCCTGTAGCGGGTGATTAAGTGTCTAGACTATGAACAATAAAACAACATAGGCACTTTACAGACTTATACAATACAAACGTGTAGAATATAATAAAACAAGCAAACATAATAAAAAGGAGAAAATAATAGGTATAACACATTTACTATGTTTCAAAGGATTCAATAGGATGTTTCTGGAATGTGTATAAAGGAGCATTTTACAAAAAAAAGACCATAGGTTCTGTTTGTACTTGGGGCTAAGTACTATACAATAATTACTATTGTTCAACAAATGACAGCTAAACAATACATTTTTGAGTCAATATTTATCGCCATGCATTCATTTGCATTTTTTTCAATGTAATATTTTAGGGAATGTAAGTACTTTTTGAACAGAGCTTAATTTGTCATTTTTAAGCTTAGCTAAGTAACTCATGCCCCTAGAGGCCAAAGCCCATTGCAGGTGTCGTAGCATGTTGCGGTTTTTTTTTAACTCATTAATTGTCCGTGAGAGTAAATACTACCTGACAGAAAAGACAGAAGGGAGAGAAGGATATTGTACATTGTCCATAATCAATGACACAATAGATATTTTTTTCACTCAAACTTGGCTGTGAATAATGCTAAAGTGGCGCTAGCCCGCAGTTAGCTTTGCCGTTTGCCCGTTAGCTCTTCTTCGTGATTTATCAGTGTGTATTGCCTCGACCGGAGGCAGGAAGTTGCAAGGGTAGTTTTCTGGCCAGAGACACCAGAGGGAATGAAAGACACATTAACACTTGTATTACTCCCAGAGGGACTACGAAAAGGATTTATTAAGGTGAACAAGATACTTTTTTCTGTGGCATCATAACATGTTCAATAATATTGTTTATAATATAGTTTCCTGCCTCAATATACCGACCTTTAGATTTTTTATCATGACTGGCCTTCGCTATGGCATTGTAATAAATCAGGATTTTGTACAGAACATCTGTGCAAATCTGTGTCAAGTTAGTATATTTTTCCTCGCTTTATACTGTGCACAAACTCCTTGGGGTATAGGTTTGTTGTTTGTATTGGGAAAAACGCTGTCAGGAAGCCAGCTCTCCCCGATGACCCTTGAGGTTTTTTTTTATTTTTATGTCCTATCTGACAGCAGCACACGGCAGCTCGAACGCAGAGCTCACCAACGGACAGCCACACGCTCACTGTAAATATATGTAAACACGGGCACAAGAGGGCCATCTGTAGCTAGCTTTACGAAACGTAGCAATTCCAGGAAGTCGCAACTCGCCTGCCAAATCCCATAGACGACGATGATGAAAGGAAAACCGCTTTTTAAATGAAAAGAAACAGCCATATGACAACACTAATGATACTGATGGGTTCCTGACGAGATGTGGAGATTAGTTCCTCGGAAAGCCCCACAAGTTGGCATTGCCTTCTGCTACTTGTTGACGTCTGGAGAGTACACTGTATTAAGTTGAGCAGATGGAACGACTTTTTGGATGAAGTATAAAACTTCTCTGAGCCTAAAAACCCGATCCAGATGGCTACTGATTTATTGATTTAGAATGTCATGACCAGAAGAGGAAGACGAGAAGACATTTGATATGATGAAGTTTGGAGAAGAACCCACAACAACACTATGTTACCTAAATAAGCAACATTCCTTTTTTTTTTTTTTTAACATAATTGTTATTGTGTGAGAGCCGGTTTCACCAATCAGCCTTTTTTAATCCAACAATCAAAATGTGTTTTCAGCCAAGACGCCGGATGTCAAAGTTCAAACGTTCTCATAATGATTGATAGATAGATCACAGCAATGAAGTCTACAGTTGTTGTATAGAGTCTGCATATTCTTGTCACTATGTTTGATCGTTGTTTACTTCTTTTTTTTCTCCAAAAACTGTTAGATTTATTTCTCTTTTCTAGGTCAAACAGCTTTAGAAGCAACAAAGTCAAGTATAAGTGTCACGAAAATCTGGAAATGTTTTGAAGCCACTAACTCGAAGTCCGTCTGCATGAATCGAAAGCAACTGCCTTTTCACTTCTAAATATCGACTTGCAATGCTAATATCATCTCTTTAACTACATTGCGTCACTTGCTCCGCGGTTGCAGGCGACGCAAAGCTGTTGAGTCAGCGTTTTGGTGTGTAGCCAAATGCGAAGCAGTACTTAGAGATTGCCGCCACCCAACTGCCCTTCCATCGCTCGTCGCAGTGAAACTTATCCGTTTGGTGATGTGAGCTCCACACACGTGACCTGCCCAGCTGCCCTTAGACATTCCTGCAAAGTCACTCCGGGCGACTCCAGCTTCCACTGAGTCTAACAATAACAAGGCTATCCCAAAGTTTCCAGATGGATTCAGTCTGGATTAAGGCAATTCAGCGAGTCTGGAATAATAGATTGAGATTTCTTTTCATGGCCAACGCTGATACTGATTTTAAACTTCAGAGCAGCTGATGGCCAAAGGGATCTCCAAACGTTTTTTCTTTTGTTTTTAGTCCTGGAGCTAAAATTTAAGTAAGAAAACTGGCACTGAGCGAAAGAAAATATATATGTACATATTTAGAGAATTCCCCTCTAGATCACTCTGCCTTCTTTGCCTGTCAAGCTAAACCAAATCAAACAAGAAAGTAATCACGCTAACAATGCCGCTCAGTCGACACGCGCCGGTCTTGATCTTTGTGTCTTTTCTGCCGTTATCGGCGTCAAGAGCTCTGTTTGTCGTCGGCTGTTGGCTCATTAAAATTAGGACCATGGGGTTTATGAACTCTTCGTGGCGGTTCAGCGCTTTGGAGCCGGCTGTGACTTTGTTCGGCTTTTAGTGGAGAGACCCTGCGGATCATAATAAAAAAAAGTCCAGAGAGTGCTTCAGAAGTTGACATAGTGCGGGAGAGGTTACTTGTCTTTTGAAGTTGAATGAAAATATGTCTATATACTTGCTGAATGTGACAAAATTTACTTGAAAGATATCATGTGGGAATTAGCTGACAGCTTTTTTTTTTTGTGATAACGTTTACTTAGTAAAGAGTCCATGTAAGCAAAATGTGGGGTTCCATTATTGGAGACATTTGTAAATGTGCTGACCTTTCCCAAAAATGCTGAAAAACAACTTTCCATGAGTGTTGCAAACTTGGAACCTGGCAGATCTGCAACCTTCTTGGCAGTGCAGCTATCTGTCATGTCCAGTTGCTCTTGGATCTATCCACCTGGCTCCATCCTTGGTATTTTGGTGACCGAAAATGCTTGGGAGGATTCCCATGATTAATTAGACATGTTTACTCAATCCCACAGTCCACCCCAGTCCTTTTACTCTAGTTTTAATGAGGATTGTCTGGTAGGTTTCCTGCCGGACAGGGTGAAAGAGCGTCTGTTGCTGTGGCTTGGCATGGCCCGCCACAGATCGGTTCCAAAGAGTTCTGACGCCCCTTGGTCACCCCTTTGAGGCGTCGCTTCTGTCTCCTTCCTCCATCTGTGCGGTTTCTCTTGTCAAACTCCCAGTGGTCATGTGGCCTTTTTTACATTTTCTCTTCCGGACATTTTCCCATCTTCAAAATAAATCAGAATCTTTATGGAATGGATTGCATTTTTAGCAGCCTCTGCGACCCCCAAGACATCAACTGCTTGGAGTTTTAATGTCAAACTTAACCGGTTTCACGACCAATACGGATATAAAAAAGTTCCCACGTAGCACAGCAATGATGTACTCTATGGACGATTACTACAAGGTTAGTTGTGGGTTGCCAGATAACCATTATTAACTCATTTAGAGAATATGCAGGACCTAATTGTGATGGAATGAAAGTTAAAAATAAAGTAAAGCTTGCGTTCCTTAATACTTAAGGAATTTGGCAATCTATTCACAGAGTTCATGTCATCCTTGTTTACATGTCGTTGAGTCGAATGTGCTGTTAAAGCTAGTCCGTTCTTGGTTAAATTAATTATAATATTTGACATTTAAAAAAAGTTTTCTGTGATCTTAATATTTAAAGTTACAGTATTAGCCTCTTAGTGTGTAGCATGGGTGAAGTGTAGAATAAAGCTGTCATAATGTTATATCTAAAATTATTATTTATTATTGCATTATGTGACCAATTTTGTATCAAGTTAGGATATTCATTTTGCTATCTTCTTCTTTTGCTATGTATCCTTAAATGTTGATTGTGTATTGGAGCAGTTGGCTATTAAATAGATGTTAGTTTTAGAATGCTCCACTATCATGTTAAGTGACTGTAATGTCTAATCATAATTGTTTATTTGATTAATCCCGACATCCCGCTGTGATTTGTGTGTTTTTGAGAGGTGTATAATTGGCATCATCCCGGTCCCAGAGCGGAGGCCAGCCCGGGCATGCTGCTTGTGTTTGTCGCTCCGATCGCGCTGCCCTTAATCCTCCTGTGGTTTTGTTTCTGCCTGTGTGGCATTGGGGCCCCGGAGGTCGGTGTATTACAGTGTACACACACACAGAGGTGGTACTTTGGTGGCAGGACTGCTGATGTCGGGATATTTGCTCAGTATTCGCCCTGTTAGGACCTGCCTTCTCGAATCAATGTGACTCCTGTTCATCTTCCTGTCAGGACCTAAACCAAATAGTCCTTTGACCCTTGTGAAAGACCCTCCTTAGGCGAGTTTCAGGGTTAAATATGATGTGTAGAACAAGTAGATGTTTTATTCTGTCAGCCCTTAAATTATTCTTAAACTATTAGCTAAAAAACAATTAGCTTTTTACAAACATGGGTACAAGCCCAGACAACAGAAAAGGTTATAGCCTGAAGAAGGCCATAGTATAATTTGCCCGAGGTTCTGAACTCGTTTAGCATCAATAATACCCACTCTCCAGAAACAATTGAATCTATATAATGTAAAATTATGTTAAAACCTTTAATTTCCCACAAATTACTGTTAAATAAGCATTTACAGTCAATAACTGATTCCCCCCCCCCCCCCTCTTTGCAAACAATGAAAGTGGGAGCACATGCATTTTTATTGTTTGCTGTAGTCCTAACTTTCTAAACATATTTATCACATTCCAATTCTTCCCAGGGATGAGTTTATAAGGATGTTTTACTTCCAGTTACCAATGTAAACAACAGTCACTAGCTTTCTAGTTCACAGTCAATAAAAGGTATTTTTCACTGATGTGTCCTATTTGATGACTGGGAAGGGCTCAAGAGTCACGACCAACTGTTGTGTCCCGGCCCACCAGCTGAGAACCACTGACCTATATGCCAAATTGATATGCCATTATTACAGAGCACAAAATGACTTGTGATTCTGCCCAACGCATCAAATCATATGCCAATGCAGTGACATTCAAATGTGCCTGCATACGGCAAATCGTGACCCTCTTTCTCTGTGCTTGGGATGCCAAAAAACGTATACAGTATTGATGGCAAAAGTGAAATGACAATTTTAGAAGGATTAAATCTAAGCAAACCAAAACAATACTATATTTACTGTAATACCTTTCTTCTTACCTTGGGAGCAGTTGGAAAAAAACCTCATTTAAAACGTTTCCACACACCCAGTGTTTTGTTCTGCTCAATTAACTTTTGTAATGCAATACTGTCATTGCCTAGTGTCTAGTCATGGGGACAGTGTGTAATACATTTTTGCCTTGGTGACTGTAAACAGGGAGCGCTGCATATTCAAAGTGGCCCCAAGCGGCTCTACCTGTCATCCTAACGGTGTTTCGCACCCATTTGTGTTGGTTAATAACCAAGCTTACCTGTGTCAAACCTCCTCAACTCCGCCGTTCGGCGACCTGGAGGCCATTGTGTTCACAATATTTGTGCAATTTGTCCCCATAGTTTGAGGCTTGGGAGCTTTGTGTGGAAATTGGTGAGACAAGTTTAACTGGTTCTATGGCTCGCTTAGACTTTCTCTCATTCACTCTAAATGTGTTCAGCAGCAACTTGAGGACAATTAGCAGGAATTTGTATGCAGCGAGGAGATGTTCAGAACTTAAATGAATTGCGCTCGCTTGCATTTTTATAGAGTGCGCCGCGTTCCCATAACACTCGAAGCAGCTTTTAGTCCTGTTACACCTATCTACCCAGCGCTTTGAAGCTGCGCTGTAGAAATTTCATGGTAATTTGGCAAATGTTGAAGCATAAATCAAGTCACTCAATTGAAAATACAACTTTAGATGAAGGCAGAAGATGTGCTCGAAATGCTATTGAAGTGGAAGTAAAATTAATCAGCAAAAGTAAATTGAGGCAAAGTATGAAAAAGATTTTTTTTTTTTACAGACACCTTAGTCATTTGCATTTCATGTTTTGGAACGTTCAATGGAGCAGCTTAGCCCTTATTCAGCGAAATGCATAGATTGCGAGTGACTCAGCTTCCTGGTAAGATACTACTCATGGTCTAACCGGATTCTGTGTCTTGTTTGAAGCTCGTCTCTCTCCCTTCCCCCCGTGAGAATCTCCACTCTGAGTTGCAGGACTTGGGCCTCATAACGCTGGGCCAAATTAAGTTTGCCCTCCCCCTTTGTCCCGTGTATTCCATTCTTATGCAGGCCCCATTGATTAATTGATTATGAAATGTTGCTCGGGCTAAGCTAACTTGTATACTCATTAGCACATCAATGGAGCGGGTGATGGAGCTGCATGGCCCTATTGTTATGGACCTGAACAATAGAGGAGATTGTCCCTAGTTCAAGGTTGTGTTAAGGCTAGTCCTGATTCAATATATCGTGGGTCAAAGTTGCTATCTCACTTGCTATCCAAGGACTTTTTCTTGTTAGTCAGATTTAAATACTAAGAATGCTGAGGCACCAGTTTGTCTATCGATAACACAAACGTGTCCTTAGGGTTAAACATGGTCACCATTGTATAACTCTTAACAATATTTCTTCTCAGGCTACAAGGATTTGTTAGATGCCAGGCAATTTCACAATCCTTATACAGTGTCACACTTAAGGTCACCCACCAGATAACTGAACAACAGATAAATAAAAGTTGTTTTGCCACATCAACACTTTTGAAAACTTTGATTCTAATTGAGACACTAGTACTTGCATATTGATACAGCCAGAGTTTTAGCTTGCTAGTATCTGCAATCATTTCCTTTAAAGAGATTGTCCCCATAGATCCAACGTGTTAAAAGAATAATATGAATGGTGTTTATTTACTGAACTTTATGGAAAGAAATTGAAATTAAATTTACATTTTTTAAGAGCAGTGATCCTTTGAACTGCCATGGCAACTGAGTTTGTTAGAATTGGTTCAAAAAGCATTAATAACTTTTTTTCTATTTTAGCCCCAGTTGTTTTACCTTTGCCTCAGCTTTTCAGACATCACCATTTACCTGACACACTTTCACACTCACAGGGAGTCTTCCACGCAGCATGAATAAATGATTGTCCCCTTCCTTCCTATTGAAATATTCAGATGTTGTTTAGACCATCCCTGTTGGCGTAACCCAAGGGTGTTGACTGCCTAATCCAACCAGAGCCAGTTTAGGCTGCGTATTCTGCTCGGGGGAAAGTGCTCAGCAGACGACTGTGTACTGTCTGAAGCTGTGGATTACAGGAGGAGCCCGGATGCCTCTGGAGTGAACCGGTGATGTCACTGCTGGCTTTTAATCATTCATGGAGTCGTGCTGCTATTTCAGATCTCCGTTTACATAAAGGTTTTGTGCAAGACTGGGAACTTGACGAAAAACCATACTTGAATCATGGAGCAACTCGATCATAGTAGCCATTTTCTTTGACAAAAGTACCCTAAATCATGAGCAACCGAAAGAAAGATGTAAGATGTACAGTTTTACACATTGTACATCTCAATGCAGACAGAGAACATAAGTTTACCTAAATAATAGCTGCCTTTACAATTTTCTAAATGAACAAAAAGCCAAACATCTTTGACTGTTTAAACCATTTCATATTGATTCTGTATTCCGTAACAAAATGATAAGCAAGCAAGTAAGTAAGCAAGTGCTTTATTTGTTATTTCCCAATTGTACATAAAATTGCATTCAGTATTGGGTTAGTCCTGAGCCGCTGGCGCCCATTGTGGGCCAACCTGACCGCATGTTTTTGGAGGTCGTGGAAACCGGAGAACTGCCTTCAGTGCTCGTCTGAAAAGGTGTGTTTCCAGATGCAGGCGCGTGTCAGCCGAATGGCTCTTTCACCCGCTTTGTCGAGCTTTTCCATAACAAAGGCCGGTGCCAAACTGGTCTGACCAGGTAAGGTTTTGGGACCGACCTCTGGCTGTGGCCAAAGCGCACTACCCGTGTCTGATGTGACGTGAACAGACTGCTGGCCTCTGATTGGCAACGAGAGAGTGAACAGCCTCACTATTGACACGCAGGTCATACGGATTTAATATTTCACAACATATACCGCTGTGCTAAAAGGGGATTTTGCCGTTCTTAGCACGGCTTTAGTGTTAGCATAACATTTGCATGTAGCTTACCTTCATAGTTGTATAGCGGTTTCTTTTCTGTTTAATACAGCTTGGCTCTCTGAATGATTCCACCAGAAGGCAGCACATGTCCACATTTGTTCTCATCGCGCTTACAAAACTTTAATGACAATCTGTACAGCGTCTCCTCTGTGCGGCTCCGCCCACAACAAATGTGTGTGTGTGTGTGGTTGTGGTGGAAATAGAAAGTTCTGCGGGGTAGTGTCGATACGTGCACGTGCACAGTCGGGGTATATGGAACAACGGCTAAACAGTGCACCGCCTCCTGGGTTTGTCCATTCCAGAACGCGGTGTCCCTGCACTGGTCAGTCTTTCACATATTGTGGCTTAGCTGCGAGTCTTGCCCGGATACCTCCTCGTTGTCCCTTTTTTTTTTTTTCTGTTGCCACTTGTGACGTCTCCACTGTGCTGCAGTGTGTGGGGGGCTCTTGGTGCCTCTTCAGTGTTTCAGAAGAAGACATTTGTAGTTCTCAAATATCTTTAGCTCATGCGTTTTATTTTTTGGTAATGATGGTAATGGAACTTTGTATTTCAAGAGGTGATCCAAGAAACAATTGACCCGACCAAACATTTTTCTTGCCTCCCTACAGTATATGCATAACTGTTGCGTAAACCTTATGGTGGGTTTCTGTTTAAGTCTGTGTTTCTGAAGGATCTTGCGTAAAACTTTGACTGTGCTTTGTTGAGTATTTTTCACAGGTTTGCAGACTGTAAAAGTAGCATCACAAGATACACTTTATATGCTAAACACGCACGAGCATTTACAATCAGTCCACACTGTTTTAAGAATCGCTCGTTGAAACAGTTATTGCCCTTGACATTGCCTTTCGTCTTCCAAAACTGTATTGAAAATAGAGCGTGAGTAGGGCTCTTTTTTTTCTTTTTTTTTTGCCTTCGGGGCTTTTCTTCATCTTTCATCTTCATCGTCTGACAATATGGCTGTTTTGATGATCCTTGGGGAGGGTCGTCTGAGAACTGTGCCTCATCACAAACCGAGTGGCCCCAAAAGACTTTAAATTACTCCATTGCTACAGCGCGACCGGGGTGCAAGTGTGGGACCTTTTGATATTTGCGCACCAAGTGACCCTTTTATACCAAGTTGAATGTCCCCTGACAAGCCACTTCAAAAGCATTCCCGGTAACAGTAGCATTGTGCCGTCCCTCCTTTTGGCCCCCCATGAAAGGTTCATCCATCTCCTGTGAAGTGATCTTTCTATGTAGGGGATAGGAAAAAAAAGAAAATCTGAACTGGCCCCACTCCAGCTCAGAAACAGGAAACCTTGGTTGGATGACACTGCTCATGTTGCCATAGAGAAGTACAAAGCATGTGCCAACAGGGGGCGGTATTTCCAGCAGGGGCCTTTCTTTAGTGGGCAGGCATACATTCATTGGCCTTTGTGTGGCATAGAGTAATTGGCCGTTGCATAAGGCATTAAGTAATAAAGGATTTAGCTAACGATGATTCTATGTTAATGTACCCGCCACGGACCTGCTCCCAGGGCCTTGCTTGGCATTTGCGCTGAGCCATAATCTTTCAAGTTGGCAAAGTTTACGCAGCTTAAACAGCTTTTGATGCAATAATGCCATAATTATGTGGCAAGCTTGTTATACACGCTGTCTGAAATCCAGCTCTATTGTTTCATGTTGTTGTGCTGTGTATTTGTTGATGATTTGAACAATTTGAAAAAAAGCAATGGTTAAAGGTGCACTTTATTGCCCGGGGACCCATCTCCAGATCTTGAGCTAGGTTTGGTCAGCAGTAGTTGGAGGTCTTTGCCTATTGTTCATGTGTTCGGTTGAGTAATGGAGAGGACATAAACTCGACAACAACAAAGAGAATCCTAAAGGGCCAAAGAAGAAGTCAGAAAGGGAAATGGTGAAGGAAGGAGCAAGGATTCTGGAAATCACTCGAAGACAACCCACCTTACAAGGCCACTGTTCTTGGTGCAATTCTTAAAAGAAAACTATAAAAGACATACATTGTGCATGTTTCTGTGTATAGCTATGACTTCACTCATTCCTGAAATAATGTAGTTTGGTCTATCAATTTTACAAATAGGATATAACGCTGTATTTCGACAAATTGTCACAATACAGTGTTACATTTCATATCTCGAAATGGTCACTGAGACATGTTAAGGTAAAGGCCCCCAAGTGTACTGTATTTCTCAAACGTTTCACAGTTCACACAGGCACCACCTTTATAATGTACAGTATTTGTTTGTAAATCCAGACTTAACCAGGTGTGAAAGTGGCTTATGCTTGGACTAAACCATGACTCAACTGGTTGTAAAATGACAAGACAACCTTTGACTTTAAAGAGGGGGTATTATGCTTTTTTTCAATTACATAGCACCAGTCTATAGCATACTACAATGATGACGTAACCTTCTGTTGGTCTGCATATGCAGTAAATTAAAATAACTGCCTTGAATAAAATTGCTCTCTCAAAATGGCTGTACTGAACGTCTTGAAATAGGCCTCTGTCTCTTTAAGAAGCTTTCCGACACGCCCCTTCAGCACACTGTTGTGGCATCTAAACAACACTAAAACACAAAGAACAGACACGATTTTATTCAGGACCCTGTGTACCACATTAACAGTGGCTCTGTTCGAGATGCATTGCTCTAAATTCCACATTATTAAAATATATTTGTCTCGGGACGCTTTCTTAAAGTGGGGAAATGTCTTGTGCAGTGTCTTGGCAGTATAGATTGGCAGTATCACTTGTTGTTCACCTTGTTTAAACACTGCTTCTGAACTATCTAATTACAGTGCCGAAACACTCGTAGCACTGCGGCCCCTATCTAGTGAAGATCTCTTGAATGAACTTGTTGAGTGTTGAACAATGCCCCTTGTCATCCGCGTTTATTGAGAGTTCATAGACACACTCGCAGTCTCTCAAATCCCCTCTCTGTTCCCTGTAGTGCCACTGTTGCCTTTCCAACTCAATGGCGTCTTGTTGAGCGAGCGATGCAAATATTCTCTCTGCTGACGTCGCTGCTTTTCGATTATTCTCGAAGGAGGCCCATTCATGGACAGGCCCAAGAGCGTGGGTATCTGGCTCGCTCTTGGAAAAATACTGGGGAGGGATGGCCTCGCTGTCTGCATGCTACAATCGAGCGCCTTGTTAACGGTGCACGAGGCCAGTGGGCGGTGGTTAACGGTGTGATTCGGTTAAAGATGCATGCTGGGGAGCTCACGTCATCGGTGACTTAAGGACACTTGTGTGAAATCCAGCTGAAGCGGGTCATATTAGATTTGTATGCTGGAGGTGTAATAGAAAGGGAATACTGTTTGCAAACCGTGTCTGCTGGAGAGTTGGAGCTTTGGTAAATGTTATCAAGTCATTGGGCTATACTGCTTTAGTTCAAGATTTGAATATACATTTCAACACTCAGACAGAGTCATCATCACCAAATAAAAATCAAGTAGAGTAGGTTACAATCGTGCGTAATCTGCTGGAAGTGTCGAATGAAACCTGTCTGTACTTGGCTCTCGTGGTGACATTGTTGGTAGCCATGTTTTCATCATTACGCAGATGTGTATAGTCATAGTATTCATTTTGTTAGACTCATTTTCTACGAACCCAGATGACTTCTTTTAACCTTGCTGATTGAGTGTTGTCAGACAGAAAGAGTCGTTTATCAGTTCAGTGCGAGTTCGCCCGTATCACTGCTGAGGCCTACTTCCACACAACACAACCGTGCCGATGTTAAACTACCACTTGGGGAATATTATCTGTTTGACCAAATCCTGCACTGTCTCTTTAAACAAACCAGATAAAATGGTGATGATTGCTGTGAGATATTCCGCTGGACACGTCGAAATATTTGCTGAAAAAACAAACAGAAATCTTATCTCCTGACGATAGCACAGTTTCAACACAATGCAGGCGATCTGGTCTTTTTTTTTTTTTTTTGCAGCTAATGCTGTCCCGCTGTATTTTCCCCCTCTCTTCGCTTTTCTTTTATTCCTGCCAGCGTGAACTGCTCAGACGGCTGGTATCCTGTGTCTCGCTGGTTATGCAACAGCTAGAGGCCTGAATGGATTATAAAGCACAGTAGTGATACTCCGTTTGGAAATATGAAAGCGCCATATGAAAGGTTTAAAGAGAGACCCACCAAAAAATTTAAGCAATGGGATGTAACCAGTTGAGGCTATTTCTAATGGCTGGCTCAAAGCGTTGTGAACTTTAGCCTAGAGAGCCTTTCTTTGCCATTATATAAGATCCTTTCAAGCCACTGAATAAAACAAAATACCCAAGTGGTGTTCAATGTCTGGCTCTGTTAAGATTGAAGTGTTAGTAGCTTTGAACATGCCTATGGGGGCTCCATTACATGCCATCTTAAAGATATTCAAGATGATTGGTTTCAGAGCTGCTTGCAATGGCTTTTCAGGGTAAACAATAACTTGCACCAAAACGAGGCAGAGGGGTTTGGAGGACCTAGAGAATAGTTCACAGAATTTGTTTTGAGACAGAAATTATTATTGATAATCCAGCATTCCAATCAAAAGAATCTCTTTGAATTTCTTCGGTAGAAATTAGATTGGTTACTATTTTGATTAAGATCTAAACCATGACCAAAACTGAAAAGTACTGCCCCACCGTAGTAAAGGCTTGTTTATTTGGTTTGAACAGTACATGTTGATGAACCCAACTCGCACTTCTCAAACACAATCTCATTCATCCTGGCCTAATGTACATGTTTTTAGTGCTAGGGGAACCCAGAGGAAATCTATGCAGGAACATGGAGAACATGCAAACCTCACACAGAAAAGCCCCATCCGGCCTGCTGCGCCACCGAGCCGCAGTTTTGGGCCGTTTTTTGGCACATCGGCTTTATTCGACAGCACTGCACTGGGTGAAAGGAGCTAAAGTTCGGGGAGAGACATTCAGCAAATCGTTGGAGCGTTCCGCCACATGCGCTGCAGCCACTAACTACTGGACAATCAACCTGGGAGTTGCGAGAAAATTTCACTGGGTCGCCAGATCATATGAAAGAGTTATTTTATATGTATTTTGAAGAGAATGCATTGTGGAGGTTGCGAAAACTAGCAATTGTTATAATGGGGGTTGAGAAAACTTCTCTACACTTTCGCCTGCACCACCATTTGTAGTCTGGAGTTCTAATGTAGCCCTCTTCTCTCTTCCAGGTCTGCCTACCCTGATCTCTACCGTGTGGACCACAATGGATATATGTCATCTCCTGAGGTTCTTCTTGTTTTGAGGACTATAACACTCACCGATCGGAAGTGAACAGCCTTTTCAATCTACTCTCCATTAGTCCTGTGCGTTTCTTCTCCTAAAAAGACTGCCATCATGCCAATCCTGAAGCAGCTTGTGTCCAACTCCCACCAGTCAAAGAGGCGGTCCCGTGCCGACCTGACCGCAGAGATGATTAGCGCCCCCCTCGGAGACTTTCGCCACACCATGCACGTGGGGCGAGGGGGCGACGCGTTCGGGGACACATCTTTCCTCGCCACCCGATCAGGGGAACCTCCGAGAGAGCAGGAGACGAAACACGACTTGACCAGCTCCAAACCGAGTCTGCTGTCTCGCACTTTCAGAAGCAGTAAGCGCTCCCAATCTGTAAACCGCGCAGACAACTACGGCATGGCAGCCCCCGGTAACGGTTCCTCTGCTTATGTGAAAAACGCGATCTCTCTGCCTTATCTAAACAACGACGATGTAAGCAGCAATGGCGCTAGCCGCATCCCACAGAGCGCCTCGTCGAGTCCAATGAAGAAGCTAACGGAAGTCGATCACAAGCCGGCTAACGGAGCAGCGGCTATGGCCTCGCTAGACGTCGAGTTTGACGAGCGGAATTTCGGCGAACTAACGGATCTGCCACCGTCGATGCCCAAGCCAGTCGGGCTGAAGCACGCCGAGTCCATGATGTCTTTCCATATCGACTTGGGGCCGTCCATGCTCGGGGATATCCTGAGCGTAATGGAGAAGAAGGGATGGGAGGAGGACGATCTGGGATTCGAAGAGGACAAGGTTAGCGACGGAAGAGCCTCGCCGTCTTACATCCCGCACATTGACGACGACGACGCCGAAGTGAAGGCGCCCGCCAGGCCTCCGAGGAGTCTGAACAGCTACGCGCAAGCGATCCAGGCCAGAAACGACCACAACAGCCACGACGACAGCTACTCCGTCTCCAGCTCCGAATCGGTCGGCGATGAAAAACGACAGTACATCCACGAGGATACGGATAGCGCAAAGTACAGCTCGCCGCGTCACGGAGAAGATGGCGAGTTCACCTTTATGGACGACGACGATGACGAAATCCGGGTGTAGGCTAGACATTTATATTGAACTCGTTACGCATCGAGATTCTCTATTTTTTAAGCATCTAAAGACCTTGAAAAGACTTGGAAAGAGGTCGTACTCGCCTCTTGAAATCATACCTTGACATCAACAGTAAACTTTTAAGCCTTATCCGCAAGGGAGATTGAGCTCGTTGAAGAATTCTCGTTTTAATGAATAATAAAAAATTAACTCTCTATTTGAAAAGCGCCCTTCTCAAAAAGAGCAAAGACAAGGGTAATATTTGAACGAGCCATCGGATATTACTGCGACAGTAGCTCATTTGAAGAAAAGGATTGTTTTTTTTTTTAAACTGTTTTTCAGATGACACGGTTAAAGAACTGTGGTGGACTGTCACATGAAATCCATACGGACCGTGTGAGATTGAAAAGGTCATGTGTCAAGCTTAAAAAATTACAAGATTTAAAAACTGTATACACTACGCAAAGTGGAAGTGAAACTAAGAATTGTGACTTCATGGGGCCTCCCCAATGTTGCTACACTTTGTTGATGGACTTTTTGTTTTAGTAACCAGTTTACTGCATTCCTATCAGCACAAAGATGATGGTATAATTAATAAGGGACATGTTGTATCTAAAATGTAGGCTATACCATACAATCTAAAGATTTTGTGGGTTTTCATTGCTTACATACTAGACATGGTCAAAGTGGACACAGGGGTTGCACGATATGAGAAATATGTGATTTGAGGCTAAACTGAACCTTATTTTTTTTTAAAGGTGCAAATCTCAGTCAGATGGAAGACCTAATCGTTTGGCGACATATTGTGCAGCCCTAATGGGTACATTATGACACTTACTTGACACAAAGAACACTCCTAACACTATCAGGGTATTTGAGCCGAGGTGTCTGAAATCACTTGCTGCTTTTGAAATTTGAAAAATGTGAATAAAAAAAGGATGTCATTGTCAAAAGTACCCAAGGACGTGTGGTGGATACCAGTTTTACGGTTAGCAGGTGCAAGTCAAACGATAGACAACAGGCAAGTGATCAGGCGTAGGAACACTTATAGCATCAAACATAATCATTAAACATATCTAGACATGTTTGTTTAAAGGCACGCTCAAATGTTATGAAAGCTTCAAAGATGGTGTGTCTTATTTCCACAGAATCAAACATTAATCGATCAATCGCGCAGCTGTAAACAGTTTTGACCGTTGCAGACTTTGGCGCTGTCCCAAAAAGCGAGGGACAGGTGTGCACTAGTGTTATCTGGCACTCAGCTTTCTCATTCATCACACTGTAGTCAATAATTACAGGTTTTTACGCAGCATGTTGGTATTCCGATTGATGCGTGGTTTTCTCATTTTGAGCGAGGGGAAAAAAAGCTCTAATTGCAGAGTTTAAAAGTGGGCTTTGATGCAGCTTTGAGTATCGCGAGCTTCTACGGCCTGTTGGATGAAAGATATGTCGAAAGGTGATGTGGAAAAGTAGCCAAGTGTATTTTTAACATTGTGGTAGCAAGACTATGTTTATTTTTCTACGTAATGTCTAAATAAGCAGTCTTAAATTTTTTATCGGGCCAAATTTACAATGTTTTCTTATGATCCTTAATATTACTTAGACAGCTGCGGCCATGCTGCAGAATATGTGTACATACACTATGGAAAACCTTATACATATTTTCAGCTGTTTCTAAAGCTTGTGAATGAATAACGGTGAACTCCGTTATCTGCTATTTGACCTTGCAGTACTGGCACGAGAAGCGGTGGGAGGAATGCCATGTCTTTTGTAACACTAAAGAACACACTTTGCGGCCAAACTATTCGGGAAAGAACTGTACGTCTAACTGTGCGGACTTGTGGAGATAACATCTAGGAAATAATATGGTTTGAATTTCTTGGTACTTAGGAAAGAAAAGAACGAAAGTCGACCAAAATAATGTATATGAGGAATATACAGTAAGTGCCCCAATGGACTGAACAAGATGGCCCATTGTTTAAGCTATAATGTTTTTGTTTTTGTTTTTTTTGGCAGCAGCACTATGCCAAGTTTGTACTGTTTCCATTCCTCCGCTCTGGTTTTACATTATGTTAATATATTCATTTCTCTCACTTTCCTCCTTTTGACTTAACAGCTCTATTTTTCAACAAATAAAAGCTGGTAATCTTTCACTATGCCTCCGGTGTTTTGAATATCAATCAATGTTAATGTTTGTTATGTTCATTTTTAGTATGCCCTCATCCAAAATATGCAGATGGGGAAAGACATATTTTACTTAAATGTTATGCTGTAACCTTTAAGTAAATGTATGTATCAAATATTTATATATATTTATTTTCACATTTGCACTGGTATCATGTTAACTTAAAGTAGAGTGCAGAAAAAGCATGAAAGTGTTTTAAGCTCTTGAAAGTACAATTAAAAAAAAAAAAGATAAATCAACTTTGCAATGTGGTAAAAAGCTCAGAAAAGACAACTTACTGTAATTCTTTGTGAAGTGAATATTGTTTTTTTAAATAAGTATTAATAAGTATTTCCTGACCTAGATGAAAAGTAGTTTTACGTGAGTCCACAGTAGCTGAAAGTCGATATATAGCCCTGCCCCGGATCCATTCTAAAAGGAGTATTGCATAACATTACCTCACATTACATCACAAAAGAAATCTTGTTAGTGCAATGTCATAGCAGAAATATGGCATCAGCCGATACACTGGTCAAAAATTGAGGTAGGGTACAGAGATTAATTGCTGTATAGCTGTAGGAGTTGGGATAGCAACAGGAAATAAAAACAAGTATTTGGTGATTTATGGTGAACGCATTAGTGGGGTATACACTTGTTGTTACATAAGTGGTAAAATGGTCTCAACTTGTATAGCACCTTTCTACCTTCATCAAGCCCAGAGCGCTTTACAGCAAGGAACCAGTCACCCATTCACACTCTCATTCATACGTGAAGTGTCTTGCCCAAGGACACAACAACATTGATCCCCTTCAGGAGCTGGGATTCGAACCCCCGACCTTCCGATCATGAGACGACATTACAGTTAAGCGTTGTCTCTTTTGGTTGTTCCAGGTCATTTTCTTTTCACCCAAGACTGAAGCTTTAATTTTCATATTTATCTTCAAAAGATCCAGCGTTCGTTTTTCAAGATCTCGTCTTGATGATGGGAGAGTGTGACCACAGCGCAAAACTTTCCCCAACACATCACAGAGATTCTCAATGGGGTTAGATTGGACTCTGGCGGCCAATCCATGTGTGAAAATAACGTCTTATGCCTCCTGAAGCACTCACAATATGACCCCGATGAATCCTGACATCTTGGAATCTTGCAATATGTCCATCAGGGAAGAAGAAATCAATGTATGGTATAACCTAGTCATTCAGGGTGTTCAGGTCGTCAACTGATATATAACCTGGTCATTCAGGATATACAGTAACCTGGTCATTCAGGGTGTTCATGTCGTCAGCTGATATATAACCTGGTCATTCAGGATACACAGTAACCTGGTCATTCAGGGTGTTCAGGTCGTCAGCTGATATATAACCTAGTCATTCAGAATGTTCAAGTCATTCAGGATGTTCAGGTTGTCAACTGATATATATCTTGGTCATTCAAGATATACAGTAACCTGGTCATTCAGGATGTTCAGGTCGTCAGCTGATATATAACCTGGTCATTCAGGATACACAGTAACCTGGTCATTCAGGATGCTCAGGTCGTCAGCAGATCTCATATTTTGGGCACATAGTGTTGCTGAACCAGACCAACTGCAGCAACCCTAGATCATGGCAGTTTGTTAAATCCAGGTGGCGACCTTTTGTAGCCTATTTATTTATTCATTTGGTCAGGCAGTATTACCTTTTACTCAATTAAAGAAATGGCCTTTAAACATACATATTGCAGGTGTAAAACCTAAAGATATTAACCGTGAACCGTGTTGCACTGTATTTTAAACAGGGCAACACATTCATATTTACGTGGCGTGCACATTACAGTATCTTTTCTCACTGTGCATCCAATACTTTATGTGGTAGCGATATGAGCTGACTTGCACACACATGAAGAAGAGTTACGACCTTTTCCAGCCTTTAATCAAATATTATGGGCAAGACATGGCTTGTAGCTGAAGCTCATCAAAATGTTCCAGATTAAACCAACCATTTTAACGCAACATAAACGTTTTGTGCAGAGAGTGATTGTGCTGGAAACTGGGAAATGTGAATCTATTAATCTTGGCTTTCAGAAATAAAGCTGTGTTTAGCACTCTTTACACCATGTAGTATAATTTGTGGGAATTTATCAAGCAACATTAAAAATCAGAAACTGTTTATACGTATGAGCAGATTTTCTCCAGTTTGGCTTTACCCAAAATCGAAAAGCATAAAGAGGTTAACGTCCATGCAAACTACGGTACATCACAGGCCAGAAAAAGGGAGACTGAGCGCTGCTGGAATTTACGGCGTTCATCGACCGCCCTCTAGTGGTGCACTGATTAAAATGTCGAAATGAATAAGAGGACTATAGTTTTAAATTTTACTGCAACGAGAAGGCAGTGATGATCCTTGTTTGGAACTGGACGGTCGTTCAATTTGGCAAGGGTTTTCTGCCACCCTTTGTCACGTGACTTTTAAGGGTAACTACTTGATAGGGTATAGAAAACAACAAATCCTATTATGTCCTTCCATTTAGGATATGTTACCATTTTCAGTCCATACCACACAGATCACTTCTTTTTACTGGCGAGATTTTAATGACATTCATTCATTTTTGAACATTTTATTTTATTTGACTAACTAACACAGATGCGAGAGAGCTAAAACCGCAGTCTGATTCCGCTATGAAGCCTCAACACACAAAAAATACATCTCTACGCAGCCACTAGATGGCGCCAGATAATTTCACTGTACACAGTTAGTGTTCCATCTTGCATTGGTTCCTGGTCTGACTCTTCTGTCTGTTCTCATGTACGAACATCTGTTTCTGTCTGTACTCTATCCCATTGGTTCCCAAAGTGGGGGTCGGGACCCGTCGGGGGGTCGCGAGGCATTGGGTGGGGGTTCCCAGATGATTTTAGGATGAAATGAAAAAGAAAAAGGCAACTGAGAAGTAAGAGGCAATAACTTTATACAATGGGGGTCCCGAGTTGTTTACGCGTCAATTTTTGGGGTCCCAGCCAAAAAAGTTTGGGAACCCCTGCTCTATCCAACACTTCTTATTGTGTCTATCAAACTTGTATGCGTGCCTGAATGCCTGCTGTGAATAAGACACCAACTACATAGCCACGCCCTGTTTAGTCTGAAGTTGTAGATCCCTTGTAATCCCGAACTGAGCCCTATAATAAGACAATGAAGGAGTTATAGCTATCTAAAAAGAAAAAAACAAATACCATACTATACCATATAGTCAAATGTATATGATTTCCCTCCGCATGATTGCATTGTATATTCGCCAAAGCGCTGGCTGTGTTGGCTGACACAGTGCAGCTCATCACAGGGAGATTTAAAACCGTGCACATACCTCGGGAAACTCAAATATTTATTCTGAGTCAGACTGGGGCGGTACGACGGACAATTCATCTTTGTAAAATGAGAGCGTGGTCAAACAGAGAGATGAAAGCATAATGAAACAACCTCCGAGTATTTATTATGGGCCGCTTTTTGATGTGTTGTTGTCTATGCTTTCCACATCTTCCAATGTTTCTTATTTAGCTATTTCTGCTTCAGGCCAGATGAGAGGGCATATTTTTGCATTTTCCTTTCATTTCCCTTTTCTATGTATTAGTCTATTTGACTATAATGCTGTCCGCTTCCGCAGCCGAGAGTGCTGCACGGACAAATGTGTTCAAGGTTTATATTTCCTTGAATCGAATCCAACCATTTTGATTAATTCCTTGTTAACAGAACATGGTTTAATGAAGTTTACATCTGTTTCGTAACCAATTCAAGTGCTCTTGATTTATGAAGCCCATCCATCGCATTGTAAAAAAAAAAAAAAGGTTCACAAGTTGTCATCCGTACTGTTTTAGCATGTAGCACAATCTAATAGGCCTCTCATCTAAAGAGACGATTTCTGCAACCACCATTGTTTTAAGCAGCAGGCTGGAATTAATGGAATCTACTGGTGCTTTGTTATTGGTTCCATCCATTTCCATTCTACTACTACTCCTACTTTTCTTTGTTTAGTCTACACTATAACAATTACATGGTTCTTGAAATAGGTGTATTTGCCCTTGACTTAAAACTATATGATAAGCTTGTTTTTCTTTGTTTTGTTGTATTCATTGTAAGTGCAAAATGACTCCACACGCAGAGTCTTCTACTTGGCTAGTCAAAATTACTTAAAGCAGAACTAAGTAACTCATGCCCCTAGAGGCCATTAGCGCCACTGCAGGTGTCGTAACATGTTACGTTTTTTACTCATTAATTTACCGTGAGAGTAAATACTACGCTGACAGAAAAGACAAAGGGAGAGAGGGATATTGTACATCCAATTACACAATGGAGATATTTTTTTCACTCAAACTTGACTGTAAATACTGCTAAAGTGGCTCTAGCCCGCTGTTAGCTTTGCCCGTTAGCCTGTTAGCTTCTTGTTGTTTTCATTGTAAGTGCAAAATGACTCCACACGCAGAGTCTTCTACTTGGCAAGTCAAAATTACTTAAAGCAGAACTAAGTAACTCATGCCCAAGAGGCCATTAGCGCCACTGCAGGTGTCGTAGCATGTTGTGTTTTTTTAATCATTAATTGTCTGTGAGGGTATACTACGCTGACAGAAAAGACAAAGGGAGAGAGGGATATTGTACAACATCCAATTACACAATGGAGATTTTTTTTCACTCAAACTTGACTGTAAATACTGCTAAAATGGCACTAGCCCGCAGTTAGCTTTGCCCGTTAGCCTGTTAGCTTCTTCTTTGTGATTCTATCAGTGTGTATTGCGCCTCCAACCCGGAGGCAGGGAAGTTGCAAGGGTGCTTTTCTGGCCAGAGACACCAGGGGGAGATGAAAGACCCCCAATCATCCCATTAACACTTGTATTACCTCCAGAGGAACTACGGAAAGGATTTGTTGAGGTAAAAAAGATACTTAGTTCTTTATTTGAGGCATTTGTATTTATTTGCAGTGTAACCAGTAAACCACTCCCAACAAGATTCAATAAAAATACATGTGCAGCTAAAAGATTGTTGGTTTCTGACAAGTCCGCCATATGGTGAGAGGTAAAACGTCTACAATGCAAAGATTTAAAAAAAAACAGTATCGATGACGGCTTAAGAACCGTTTTAATCCAATTTACTACTTCCTGTGTAACTGAAAGCCGTCTGTACCCGGCAGCTTTCTATCAAAGGTATCGGCTTAGTTTCTGGCTTGGCCCCATCTTCATTCAAACCTGCATTTACTACTTTGTGTTTGGGACGTCACCAGAACAGAGGGACTCTCCATAATACTTCACCTCGCTCTGACCTGACATGTCCTGCCTGTTGTTATTTAAAAAAACACTCACACTCTTCCTGTCCCGTTTCCTGCAGCCTTCCCGCTGTCAGGTTTTCCCGGTCCAACTCCCTGCACTTCCTGGCCCTGGGATCTAACCTCTGCCTTGGCGTTCCTCTTTGGGGCAATAGGGCATCAATGGCCAGTGGCACCAACTACTTTTCTTTCTTTTTTCTCTTACCCCAAGGAGTGCCGTTATATTAATATGAAAAACATAGGCGTTTCCTTCACATTTGGTCCTGTTTGAATGAAAAGTCTAAGGGTGGAGTTGAGAGATGCTACAATGAAAAACAAAGGAAATAGACAAACGGGGCATCACTACTGGAGCACCTCCCTTCCTCTTTGTTTTGAACCAGTTGTATGTTCACTTGTGCTATAGGCTTTCCCTGCGAACAGTGAGTCAATACCCAAGGATGTAGGTGGCAGTTTCTGGGATCCGGAAGTCAAATGGCGTAATCGCAATGAGAGAATGGCAATGGTGGTGCATGCGCTCTCTGGAGATCAATATCCAATATCGAATCCAATCAATCCAATGAAATGAGCACAAAAATACAGGCAATACAAGTCCTTCTCGAAAACACAAGTTAAATCCACACTATACGGAGGAATGTCCACAATAAGCACAACCATCATTTTGTCAAGGTGACCTTTATGGTAAAAATACGACAAGGTCATGTTTAGTATAATTGGCATCTTAGATAAAAATGAAAAGTGCTTTATGCTGAGTCCAACAGTTTTGCTTGCCTTTGACTTTTTTTATCTCATTTCATGTGTTTTATCTTTTAAGTGTTGTTTGTTGTATTAAGTCTACAAGTTAAAGGCCCTATACCTGTTTTTTCTTCTTCTTCTTTTTTTTAACAAACAATGAAAGAGGAAGCCACTAAATTGTTAGTTGTGGTCCAGATTCATTCCTTACTTTCCTAACATATTTGTTTTGTTTTTTATTTGATTTATTTGAGCTATTATTTACAGTGCGTTATTATTTACAATATTTACATCATTTCATTTACATTATCACAAAAAACCCCAAGAAAAAATAAAAATAAATAATAACTCAAAAGGAGTAGGCAGAAGCAAGAAAGCTTATAAGTGCTGACCTCAATTTCAAAATACAATACAATACAAATAGAAAAGTTTGTGATTTCTGAGTGTAATTACTTAGTTTTATAATTTCCTCTTATTTTTTTATCATTGCTTATATTACCATTCTATTGATTTACTTATTGTTTAAATAGTCATAGTGTTTTAGATATACATATATACACATACAGATATAGGTATACATATATATATATATATATATATATATATATATATACATACATTACTAGCGCACATATTTATTATACATATTATCATCATCACCATAATAACAATGACAATAATAGTATTCTCAAAAGTATCATTCTCAAAAATATCTTCTTCAAATTTATCATGTTTCTCATTTCTATCATACTTCAACTGTAATAATGTTGGTTAAGATTGTTTTGTCAGTGGTTTTGATTGTTTTCCCTATTTATGAGGTGTGTTAAAAAGCCAAGCCCCCACCCTGCTGCCCTAACTAGTTGATGTTGTGAACCGCTTTATAATCCTATACTGAGTGGTGCTTTAAAAAGACAAGATTTACTGTACGAGCCTGTTGAGAGGGGGACCCTACAACAGGTCCACATCTCGCCTGCCCCAATTCTATTTTATTTGTATTGACCAGCGGAAGCGGGCCATAACAGCACTTCTCTTATAGCTGCACCTTTTAAGTCTTCATCTAAATTATTCCACAGATTTACTCCTCTCCGTGTAATACCCCAATTCTAGGGATGAGTTTTATTGGCATGTTTCAGAAATAGATGAGTCACTTTTCTAGGTAATTGTCACAGAAATGCTAAAATGAAAGTGATAAATGGACAGTGTTTTCCCCCCACAAATGTCAGAGTTTACAATATACTACAGGAGGACCAAACTAAATCTGTTCTACCACTATAAAAAAAAGAATCAAGTATAGTGGCTTTAATATCTCTGATTTTAAGCAAACTAATGCTTGTTCCTTTGGCAATGTTATTTCAAGACAGTCCAAAACCTATTAAAAAGCAACATAAATGTTCTTAATTCAAGCCATTTACGGTATTCAAGATAAGGCGGCATGTTTTCCATTGAACGCACCAACGTATCCCCTGGGATTTTCCACAGTGTAGCTGTTTTACACAAAGATAAAGACGGGGAGTGCGTCTTCGGGTCAATCACTTTTTCCGCAGGTCTTACATGTTGGCATATGCTAATGGGATGACTACAGAAACACTTGAGCTTCCAGAAAAAGCTCCGCTCATAGATCAAGTTCAAAGACACACTGAATTGCTTATGTAAATGTTCACATCTGTGGCCTTCTCCTGCCTTCGGGACCACTGCGTCTTCTGTGTTATTCCAAGGATTTCCTGTCGAGGAGAAGTTGGATTTAGTTTAGTCGTTTTATTAAAGGCTTATAGGAGCAGGGTAAGGTATCGTTCTGGAGCTTTTACAGTTGAGTGCCTTGTGCAATAATGTCTTAATAATGCTTTGAAATACTACAGCACTTAAACAGATATACAGCATGTGAGAGGGTATTGACTGGCAGTGGTCAGAGCTTTTGGCAGATAAATGGACCATAATACCAGCCATTAATAATCTTTTTACTACTTTACTGTGGTGCTCCAAGTCTGAGGACCATCGATGGGAAAAACGAATTTAAAATGGGCACATTCTCAGCATTCAGTATGTTTTTGACAATGATCTCCTTTTTTCACATTGTAAAAAAACAAGATGATGTTTAAAAAATGTCATGTTTACATTGTACAAGCTCAATGTTTGTTATTTTCATTGACCCTGACATGTGCAGTGAGTCCGGTGCCGGTGAACGGAGCGATACAGAAGTGGAGGAAAACCTCAAAGGAATGTGTCAGCCTCCGCAGCCCTCGTCTTTCCACGAAGCTTTCTGCCGAGTTTGCACGTGGTGACGGTTTGGGGGCGCGGACCACACACACAGGAACCCACATCTTCCATTTTAGGAGGAGGATTTATTTACAATGGCACAGCGAGGACCCGGACCAAAGCAGTTGAACATCTGAAAACGACATCTCTCATTTCCACTTTTCATCGTTTGTTTTAAAGGCGCACCGTGTAACATTTTCAGCATTTCTTTGATTACAGATATTTTCATTGCTGTCAAATCCCTAAAAAACAAACAACAAAACAAACAAATGTGTCGCCTCTCCTAAGACCTGCTTTAAAGAGGGGGTATTATGCTTTTTCCAATCACATAGCACCAGTCTATAGCATACTACAATGATGACGTAACCTTCTGTTGGTCTGTATATGCAGTAAATTAAAATAACTGCCTTGAATAAAATTGCTCTCTCAAATGGCTGTACTGAACGTCTTGAAATAGGCCTCTGTCTCTTTAAGAAGCTTTCCGACACGCCCCCTTCAGCACACTGCTGTGGCATCTAAACAACACACTGTGCGGGAGGGGGCTCTGCTGAGCTGAGGAGCAGTGGTTGGTGGCTTGGCTGGTGACGAAAGGTCCAGAGGCGTCTCCAGGAGGTGGGGGCGTTCCTAGGAGGACTGAGGCATAGCTACACCTAAAATGGCTGCCGTCTAAGTTTTTACTGATTACTCAAAAATATGTGAATGAGCCAAGGCAACACTCCAGGCATGGTTTAATGAGGAATGACATAGTAACATGATATAAAGCTTGAAAAAGTCGATTTTACATAATACCCCCCTTTAAGTAGACTGGGAGTGGGACATCTCCAGCCCGTCTCCATGGAGATGTTGACTAAAGGCAGCCAAATATTAGATTTAAATAGGTATATCTTCATTCATATCCATTCTTTGATTACCCGCTGCAAAAATAGCACTTTCTGTGTCATAAGCATGAGCATGTTTTGTATTGCTGGCAACTGTATATCTTCTTTGTTTGGGGCAAAGTCATGCAATCTTTATTTTCTGTTAAGTTGCATTTTAGCTGCGGAAAATGTGTAAACTTTAGAGCGTAATAAAAGGTGATGCCTCTCAGTGACCTCTACTGTATAAACATTATCCTTGTGCACTGTTAGCATGTGTTGAGGAAAGCTGCAAATGAATGACTGTTGAAAGTGGTAGATTGCAACAGCGTGGCAAGAGTTTTTTTGTGTTTGTTTTTTGCGATAAACGCTACAGCATATTGTACAGCCATCATGATTCGATTTCCCAGTGCAGTGTCACGTTCAGGTGTTGTGGCCGTAATTGAGCTGTCCAAACCGAGGTGTAGAAGTGACCTGTGATTCTCCACTGGAACAAGGAGTGAGAAATATTTCCCCTAATCCAAAATGGCCGCCCCCCCTCTCCACAAAATGCCCATCCACCAATCATAAATCTTTCTGCCTGATATTTTGTTGAGAGGTGGCCCTGACATGTGCTATATCCGAATACTGTTTTTGTTGTTGTTGTTTTTTTTAACTTGTGGCGCCATAAGCATACACTGTGAAGAATATATAAGTGTAGGCTTATAAATAAACGCTAAACCCACCCAGGCTGACGTACCGAAAATGTAATGGGTTACACCAGAATTGGCTGTTAAAGGAAAATCGAAACATTTTGTCATCGACCAGGTAGCTTCAAGTAAAGTAAATATATACTCTTTACACACTAAAATGTATCACGTCTATTTTGTTCTTGTAAATGTATCTGCTGTGATTTGTCCGGCTGTATCAGTGCACACAGTCACAGAGTGGACATTAGAGAGGGGGCCGAGGCGTGTCTGGTCCGGTCCTGCTGACTGATGGGATGCTGGATTCCGGGGGGGGGGGCAATGCTTTCCTCTTTAGCGCGGCCGAAACCACTCCCCTCTCCGGCACTCGCTGCGCACATTTTGGCAACGCATCGCCGAGCTGAGTTTCCATTTCTCCAGCTGTGGCTATAGATAACATCATTACAAGTTGCAATAAGCAGGCGCGCAATGAGGATGGATAGAAAGTCCATTGGATGTTGAACATAGAAGCTAGTAAATAAGCGTACTTTAGTTAAAAAGGTTAAATATTTAGAACTTCTGGGTAAAACGATGCACTATAATGTCCAGTAAGAAAATTCAACTAATAGATTTTCCTCCTCGCACGATTCTAGAGAGAGAGGAAAAACCCTCGTAAACGCAGCGAGCTTCACTGAGTGCGGGTAAATCACTTGAGTCTGAAGAGAGGCATGTTAATTGCAAAGATTAACGTTTGCAGCCACCGTGGAGTCCCCGACAATGTGGAGCTTTGTCGAAAAAAAAGTAGTGACTTTGAAAACTCCGTCTGCGGCTCATTACAGAGTTAATGACAGAGCAGGTAGCTGCGTCCGCCCACGAAATCCAACCACCGCAAAGTTAGTTTGGCTTTGCGCTTCGGACCACCTTCAACAGTCAAGCTCAGCGCGACGGCTAAAGCTTAACGTCCAAACTGGAACAAAAGGGAGCCCGACTTGAAAAATAAGGGAATTGTGTTTGTGAAACCCCTCAGTCAATTATAGACAAAGGTTTTGCTAATGAGGGATTCTGGGTTACTGTGCTAACAAAGCAAACCTGATCATTTCCTTGACTTTGCTATGGGCCCCAGGTTGTAGGACGGTGGAATGACATGAATCTGCAAATTTCTCATCGTGGGATTGGCCATTGTCTGCTGAAATGTTGGCAGACGGCGCGGTGACAGTGGAGGTTTGGATTTATGAATTCTATTTTGTGGTAAAAAATATGAAAAGAATGCTTTGTTGAGTCACAACACTCACGCAAGTAAGAGCGCTTCAAAATAATATTACTCAAGCAGAAGTAGCAGGCTGTAATGTGTGATAAAAGGACTCCAAGAAGTACAGTTACTCACAAAAGTTCCACAAATACATGCACTATACAGAATTACCTTTAGGGGTTAATTCAATTGGGGTTGTGCTGTATGTACTGTAATTGCGAACATGCTCACAGTAAACTGCTAATGCAAGTTCATTATGCGTACCTTTGTTATTGTACATTTCATTCGCATGTTCTTGAATAGACCAACCCTGCATATTCACAAGAGGAAGCTAACTTTAATTTCATTTGTATGCTTCGTGCTAATAAGGCGAGACGTGTCCTGCTGTTGAATTAGCAAATCAAATCTTATCCAAACATGCCGCGTACATGTTTGGATAAGACATGAAGTAGAGATGTTGTGTGTCTTTTATTGCCTCTAAATCCTGCTCTCCCCATCTGACCTGCTTTATAAATACACGCGAGCCGCCTCGCTAAATGGACAGTGATAAGTGGATGAGCCGAGGGAGAGAGCGCTGCAGCTGTCTCCACTGTCTCCAGGAGGGCAGCTGTGCTAAGGCTAATGCTGTGTGCACACGTGAGCTATAGGTAAACACTGGAAGAGTGATCAAACGGCGGTAAAATAGGGAGATGTGTTGCTTTTATCGATGAACTGCTGAATAACAACTATTGACATTACCGTTGACACAATCTTGTGCTGACTTTGAGACACAATATGGCAACCCTTCACTGTAATTGAATTAGAGTACAGTTTCACCCACACAAACATATCGCCAAAGGACAATTGAGAGAGAGAGAGAGAGCTTAGTCAGGTCAGAAAAAAAAAATCTGGCTTCCGCAATGTCAAATGATTCAGAGTGACCACTGCGTAAAGCCTTCTCCAGCACATCCCAGATGTAACAGTATGGGGTTCACTTTACCAATTGGCCTATAAAAGGGGCGCTGCTTTCATCGATCTCCGGGTCAGTCAGAGGCAACCAATTGATTACCATAGGTTTAACTCGCCAGATCCCCCTCTGGTCACACAAAGACTCTCAATGGGGTTTAGATCTGGACTCTGTGGCAGCCATTCTGTGAGTGAAAATGATGTCTCATGCTCCCTGAAACACTCTTTCACGAATCCAGACGTTGTCATCTTGGAATACACCTGTGCCATCAGGGAAGAGGAAATCCATTGATGGAATAACCTGTTCATTCAAGGTGTTGAGGTCGTCAGCTGAACTCATTCTTTGGGCGCATAGTGTTGCTGAACCTGGACCTGACCAACTGCAGCAACCCCAGACAATAACAGTAAAAGTTTTTTTTTCAAGGGTCAGACTCTAGTACGATCAAGAGGACTTCAATCAAAAAAAGGTTGCTTTTGTACAAGATACAATTTATTCTCAATCTCAAATTCAATGCAAATTGTAGGGGGAAAAAAGAAAAAAAGTAACTTCAAGTAACTCTGAATGCTGTCAAAAGAGTCTAACAGTTAACATGGTGCAAAGGTCTGGTCCCACTCTGACCTCAGTCCTGCCAATCTCTGGCTTCACCCTGCAGGCCTGCGCGGGCCAGGGTGCATTCCCAGCTGTTGCGGGACGTCCCATCAGCACCGCTCAGGCCTCGGGTGTTAAACGTGGAGCTAAAATCACCTCACGTGGGCCATGCACCTGACACATATGAACATGTTTAAATAGCAACATAATAACCGTTAACACAGCCAAATGAGAAGTCGCATTGGGGTATGATGAGACTGAGAGAGAATTCTTGTAAACATTTCTCATTCAAGTCAAATTCCAAGCACTAGTCCCACCGAATTATGAAACTATGACCATAGATTTGTTAACTGGGCACCATTGACCACTGACTGTTGGTGCAACGTATTTCTTAGTCAAGACATCTATTATACAAATGTTTGTCTTTGTAGTTGATAGAAGCATATACGGCCTTTTTTGTTTTTTTGGTTTCTCCCAGCCTCCAGTGAATAGTAGGCATTTATCAAGTTAAGGAAGACACAGAGTTCACCCTTTCTAACAACCTGTTTTTAAATCTATTTCAGGGGGAAAAAAGTATACAAATACAAGAAAAACATAGTTTTTATTTGTTTTTGGCCTTCATTGGCCTCCATTTTTTCCAAGAGCCGGATTTGTCTATACTTTGATACTTCAGATGAACTAAATGCTCGCCTCATGCAGGAACACGACTGCTTCTTCTATTGGTCTAAAAGAATTTTAGAATCGTCCGATCTAGAATCTGACCCTGAAGACAAATTATCTCGCTGTATCCAGCCCGTGACAATAGTGTCATTCTATTGCTGCCCATCATTACGGTAAAAGAGAACAATTTGCAAGCTTGTGAGGAGCTGTCGACCAGAAGCCTTTGGCATTTCAGAGCGAGAGGGAGGAGTAGAGGTTGGAAAATGTCTCCAAACAGAAATGTCTTAGTTTTCCATCTTCATCTGGCCTTTTGTGCTACACCAGAGTGAGCCATTAACGAGGAATTCAGACACAGTATATGAATGAGGCAACAATCTGTACAGTTACAGGCGAAAACGTGATGTTGGCGCAATTTCTCAGACAAAACGGCTCCACACAATATTACTTTCTAGAATCAGAAAGAACTCAATGTTTTTGTAAAGGCAATGGAGGGTGTTGTGGGGCGACCATGGCTCAGATGGTAGAGCAGGTCGTCCAATAACTGAGAGGTTGGCGGATTGAATCCCAAGTTCTTGCAGATGCAGATTGTCTTTGTGTCCTTGGACAATTTGTTAAGCTTCAGGCTGAAGCTTAACTTTTGCCTTCCCTTTTCACAAACTATAGTGTCCACACTGAGGTAACCAAGTGAATGTACATTAGGGATTCACATTCCCCAAAAAAACAAGAAAAAAATGCAATTCCACAATGATAATTTACAATTTCTCCTCTATATAAGAGTTAATTATTTTAGCTTTAAGCTTTCTTTTAAATAGAAATAATGATGAACAGGACTTAAGCTCATCCTCCAAACAGTTCCACATATTCACACCTTGAAACGACAGGCTTCGTAATTTAGCATCTGTTCGCGCTATCGGTTTAGCAAACATAAATGATCCTCTAAGTTCATACGGTGTACTTTTTATTTCAAACAAATTCTGCACACAATCTGGAACCATATTGTTTTTCTATTTTATACATTAGATTGCTAATTTTATACTCAACTAAGTCATTAAATTTCAAGACTTTGGAACTGATAAACAGATTATGAGTATGTTGATTGTAATCGGCTTTATTAATGAGACGGATCCGGTTTATCCGGTTTAGTTGAGCCAGCACTTGTTTTGAGTGGCTGGAACGTCTTGCAGTTACATTAGTGCTTTTCCTAGGTGAGGAAAGCGAAGGCGTACCTGATGAGGCCCTGGGGACGCACTGCCATCGTACATCGAATTTTGATCGGCTGATAATTCTCTCAGTCACGCTGAGTGTCAAATCATGAGTGCGGCCAGACAACACAAGGGTATCTCAATCTGTTCAGAAGGCTCTGAGGCCAGAGGTGTTTAAAGCAGTACTAAGTAACGTGTTTACCTTAATAAATCCTTTCTGTAGTCCCTCTGGGGGTAATACAAGTGTTAATGGGATGATTGGAGGGTCTTTCATCTCCC